>CM076578.1:1441226044-1441649988 GCA_034641835.2 Pinus albicaulis | reverse complement strand
TACCAACCCCAAAAAATAAATTTTTAGGCACAAACCCCAAAATTTGAAGGAACCAAATTTTTGTAGGCTACAACCTAATTAAGGCACCAACCTTGATGATATGAAAGCACTGACTTCAAGTAGGATTCAACCCGACTGAGGCACCAACCTCATTAATATGTAAGCACCAACTTGTAGTAGGCTTCAACTTGATTGAGGAAACAACCTGAATGGAGGAACCCAGCTCCTTCTTCACACTATTGTGGACTAATTTTCACAAAAATTCAAACTAGATTCACAATCTCTTCATAAAATTCTTCATCCAAATATAATCAATATTAGCTTATCCTTCATCTATTTCATCAACTTTCAACCTGCTAATATGGCTCAAAAAAAATTAAGCAACTTCTTGTCCCTCAAAACATATGATCATGGATTTTCAGATCCCTTACATTGATAAGAAGACAATACAATACATTTCCACCTTTTTAAAAATTAAATTTCCATCAATTTAACCCACAAAAATTATGAAATTGTTCTACAATTTTCACCTTTCTAATCCATTGCCAACAAAATGTTCTTTTGTTGGTGCACATTCTATAGAATTACCTTTTCTAATATTTCTAAGTGTTCAACAAAATACACTTTGGTGGGAAAAAATAAATTATGGCAGACTCCACCAATTTCGAACCTCTGACCTCGCCTAAACCAAACACAATTAAACTGAATTTGGCTATTGTGCTATTCATTAATGTCACCTATTATATGTATATTCAATAATTAGTTCTTATGTTTGTAAAGTTAAAAGATAAGCCTCGAGGGTTAACCATACATAGTATTTATCAGTGATGATTCGAACAATCAACCATATACGATAGAGTTAAGAGCTAACACCTTCATTCTTCAATTCAGTGCAAGTAATCCACTGGCACAACCTGTTGATGCCTTGAAAATCACTACAACAACATCGGGGAAAACCACCTGGTCGGGAACTTAAAAATCACCCCTTATACATTTGAGATAGTGGCTTCGACTAGGGATTATGCGACCAATTTCCCAATGACATATAATTGAGTGGATGGGTGGTATTTTATAAATATGACTTGATGAATGAGAGTAAAAAACAAGCATAAAGAAGTATATAAACCTATCTCTATCCCTGGATGAATTATCTTTCTTTTATATGCGATTTAAAAGATGATCTTAAGTGTATATAAATAAAGATTTATTAGGCACACTTATATAAATGTAAAGCAATTTAAGATAATTGATTTGATCAAATAGTTAATCAAATCAATTGTTTAAGCACATATCGCATTTAATAATTGTATGTATTTGTTCATGTATTAAAAATGGAAATTTAAGCATGTTCAAAAGTGAAATAATGTTGGATTGTGTTTAACAGGATACATATAAAAAAAACATCATAAGGAAATTAAACTATTTATCATATGAAATAGAACATCAACATAAAAATAAAAATACCATATATATATTAGCTTTACTAATTTGAAAAAACAGTCCTTGGTTCGTCCTTTCTATTAAGAGAAACTTTAAGAGTACAAAAGTGAAACTTCTGTAAAGTATTCTTTTCAAAATTTCAGGGTATTTTTTTCAAAGCCATGAAAGGGTCTATATAGTAAAATAAAAAGTATAAAAATAGCAAATACATAAAGTGCTAAGGAGGTTTAAACAACTCTCCTTAAAATAAGTAAAATAAAAAAGAAATAGATTTTGTTGGGATGACTCGCTTCATGAGTGTGGTGTTGACTCTGTTGTCATTCGTTCCTTGAGCTTAAGGATGTATATCATAGGCTGAACTTTAGGAGGTTGCATGGTCTAGGGTGCACTTGTCCTATATAGACTACATATGATAGTGGAGGCATCATGTAAGAGGAAGTGTCAGTTAGACAACGCAACATTAGCCATTAGCTATGTGGCTTGACTAAGTTCTTCTAGTACTTGTCCCCATCAAGCTTCTCCAATTTTTCTGATGCTTTCTTCATTCATTTTAGACATCTCTTGCCACTATCTTATCAAATATTTCAGAAAAGGTAGAGAACCAAGTTCAAATTTATCAATTAGATTGGAAGAAATGAGGTTTTGGCTGACTGTTTAAACAATGTTGTTGGCAACATCTCTTGCCCTACAAATTTCCCTTTCCGCCTGCTTTTATTGTATATCCCAATCCGTGAACAAGATTTCCTTTTTAGAATCTTCGATCCTGGGAAGATTTGCCTTTTGGCCTTCTGCAGTATCTTGCCAAGTGACATATTTGGAGACTTTATCGTCAATTTCATCAAAGCTAATCCTTTGTTCAGCTACTTGATTCATTAGTGAATCTTTCTTACCACACAACTCATTTATGTTAGACATTTTTTGACAAAAAACAACTTGTTGCTGAGCCAAAAAGTGTTTAGTTCTACTCCTTCATTTTTTAAATCATCTAATTTGTTTAAGTTGATCTTTCGTATCCATCCCAATAACAATGATTTGAATCTACGTTTCGAACCTTCAACTAAGGTTCATCATCAAGATAAAAATATATATGTGGAAACCTGAAATTACCAAGGTAAATAAATAGGTAATTTTTTTTGGAAATGGAAGACAATGAAATTAATGGTAAGTTTTTGAGTTTTATTAATAAAATATTGCATATTTTATTTAGCAAATAAAATATGTTTTATAAAACTTATTATTTAATATTTTCAAATATATTATTCCTAGTAATCACGTCATCAATCATAGAATCGACGCGTTTCGAACTACCAAGTGTAGTTGATTGGTGATGTGATTATCTGAAAAAATCCACTTGAAAAGGAATTTGGATCACAAAAGTTTACACTCTAAAACTATTATTTAATACTCAATAGTTTTTAAATAAATTGTATAACTAATAGTTTATTTTATATATTTTTTAATGTCTTTTAGTAATCCACTAGTTTATTTTAAATAAATATTTTTATGCATTTTTTAATTAGTTTATAATCATAATATGATACATTTTGTTTTATGTATTTTTTAATTTTAAGAATTAATAATTATTTTTTTTATTAGGTTATAATCAAAATATAATAAATTTTGTTTTATGTAAAATTGAAAGTTAATAATTAATAATTAATATTTAATTAGGTTATAATCATAATATATTCCATTATGTTATGGTGATATATTTTCCTTAATTTAATTAACTAATTAATAATTTGTTAGCAGTTGTATTGCGTTAATAATTAATATAATTTCTAGTTTTAAAGAAATTAATTGTTATATAAGTATTGATCAAAGTTCCTTTTTATAAATTAATTAAATGGAGACGGGTGCAAGGTAAAGGGATTTTAAATTAAGGGAATTGGTGATAATGTGGAATCCAATTTTTTCTTATGGTTCAACCTTAATCCCTATTGAGGTTCTTTGGGTGTTTATTGATTTCAATGGCCTCTCTAAATTTTATGTGGAAATAGTGGTCGACTTTAGCAAGGATGTGGGTGTTTTAAATACAAATGTGATGCTTGGTATTGTTTGAATGCTCTGCAAGTGCTGATTTTTTTGACCTGTTGTGTTTTATGTCAGCAGAATTCTCATGGATGCGAGTGTCAAAGGATCGACCAGTCTCCCCTATATATGGAATTCCACATGAAGATGGAATTATATAAGCACCTTTTTGATGTTTAGGATATATGGGATCCTTGACATAATTGAGGCAGTTGTGAATGGTGTTTATAGGTTTGAAGGTGGTCATGATTTTATGTCATTTTAGAATGTGGGGAATTTTTTCTGTGGTTCCTAAGATGTATGGAAGGTTTAATTTTCCAATAAAATTAGCTAGAAAACTTTTATTATTAGAGTGACTATTTTCTTTGTTAGCTTTATTCAGAGCTTTGATGATTTGATGCTTTTTGTATCCATTTTTTAAAAACGGATTTATTAGATGTGGTTTTTCTTTGTTTAAGTGATCTTTATCTGAGATTCGAACAACTCTTGTTGCGAGAGTGTTTAGGATTCATAATTTTTTTTTAGGATGATGGTGAGATGTGGCATGAAGGTATTATTCAATGTGCGTATTTTTTTAGTATACTTGGTGAGATAAGGAGCCATCTGAATTTTTGGTTATGAGAATGTCAAGGAAAGGGAGGGTGTTGTTTACTTCACTTTCCACAGTAAATTTTATAGATGAGGAGAGATTATTTAAATGTTGTTTAAAGGTTTCTAAGGCTTCCCGTACATGTGGCCAAATGATGAAAGTGTCGTCCATGAATCTTTTCCATAATTTTGGTTTTAAAGGAGAAATTTCATGGGCTATGCTCTCAAAAGTTTCCATGAATAAATTGGCAATGATGGGGGAAAGAGGACATCCCATTGCAACTCCACATTTTTTTTCAACTCCAATTTTGGATTATCCTTTAATTATTCCACAGTAAGCTGCAATTGATGGATTTTAACATCCTTAGCACAAATTTCATATTTATGTTGAATTTTTAGTTGATCCATACTTTTCTGAAGTTGTGTGACTTGTGCTTGAAGATGTAGGTTAATACTCATGTTTTTCTACCAACAGTAGCTGTTTCAGTTCCGTAGCTTTATCAATCAACGCAGATGCATAAGCACCTGCAAACTGAGTTAACCTTGATATATGCTAAGATGGATTTGATTGAGGGTCTTTCCAAATTATCTCCATGGGCACATCACCAGGAACTAGATCCTGTGACTATTCAATTTTCCTCTTCTTCCTCTGTCCGCTCATGACAACCTTATTTTTTGGATTGTAAAAGATATCCAAAGGATGTGTTTCCTCTATCTTCAATACTATTTCAAATGTTGGTTAGGCGAGGATAAATTCAACTACTTCCATGCTAACGAATTTGACAATAAACCCAACAATAAACAGGTTCTGAATTTTGTCATTAGGTATTTCAACTGTCTCTTGATGATCAATGACCACCACTACTTGATCTCCTTTAAGTTGTTGATTGAAGTTTTTCCAGAATTCTTGTCTATCACTGGAAAACAGTGGGATATTATTCTGTAACTATGTTGGATTAAATTCTTTTGATTTACTAAGCACTTCTATATCCTCGGGAAGTTCCTCTTTTTCCTGTTCTGCTTGTTGACCTTTCTTTGTAAATGTCTAAAGGGATGCCTTCTAACCTATTCTTTCTGTATTCTTTGAACTATTCCACTTTCTGAGGGTTGAGGCACATGGTTGCCAACTTTTCAACATCTAGATAAGTATTGATATACTCAAATAAATCATCATAATCATCATCTTCATGAACGAATTTCCTGATCTTGACTTGAGTTGTAGCATTTAGAGCAACTTTATTTGGACCAAATCGTCTATTAGGAATTGTAAATAATTTCAAACACTGGATTTGATCAATTTCCAATCCAACATGTTTGAAATTTTCCAATGCATAAACACCACAGTGAATGGGAAAGGTAGGCCAGAGCTTTCTTTCCTCTTTCAAGGCTTTAGTCAATCCATGCCCCATTGTCTGGTAAGAAATTTCTCTGGCTAGAAGTTTGTCTAGCACATATAATTGGAGTACATGGCGTTCAAAAATGCTTCCATATACTTTGACGTAAGTAAATAACTCCTGAAAAAACCATTTCCCTATGCTTTTAAATTCAGCTTGAGCTTCCTTAGACAATATTGGGGGTTTTTCATTAAAGACAACTTTGAAGAGTGGAAAAATAACTCCATGACAAATATTGGAAAAATTGGATTCATATTTAGATTCCCACATGATATCATGGTAAACATCAATAGGAGTTGGATCTTGGATGGTCCATTTCCAACCCATGGCTGGAAAATCAAAGTTAAAACAGACAACGCCCATGATGTGCGCACTCATAAATAATGGGGGGGTTTTCTTGGAAGTAAAATAACGATTTATCCTGTATTCAAGGATCTTGGAAGAAATATTGTTTGAAAAAATGGTACCCCAATACATAATGTAGGAGTATGTGACGACATCCATAAGAGGGACCCATTCTATTGAAAATTTATGGGTATTGGGTGAATCGAATATTATACACATCATAGAAGAAACATAAAAGTAGAGACTAGCCAGAGAAGCAGTGGAATACATACCCTTGTCATCATGCTTGTGTTTGTTGGGGTTGTTCCTCCACTGTTTTATAGGGTTTTATTGGAATTTTTTTTCTTTGGAAAATTCATAGAGGAAATATTTTCCATACACCTTCTGGGGGTCTGGTATATGGCACATCTCTTCAAATCCTTTGCTTGAAATTACCCTATCATTGTGCCTCTTGTTGTGAGAAAATTTTTGTCGCAAATGTTAAGATTGTCAGTAATCCATGTCACCATATCTGAATATGGTAAAATCTTAGGGCGCGTAGAAATTCTATGAAGAAAAGGGTTGGCTACATCAGAAATAGTATATTTTGAGGAGTTAAGGGCATCTGCTGTAGTTGTCATTTTGACTATGTGGGGTTGTTCATATTCGAAAAGCATGTACTTTGTTTCCCATGAAGCAGAACCACTTTCTAAAGTGCATGCAGTGTCTGAAAACAGGGCCGACATCTTGGTTACTTCGACAAGGGAAGGTGTAGGATTAGCTAGACCCATAGGTTTCTTTGATTTTTTAGTAGCCTTAGACATATCGAAGAAATACTATTTTTTTGGACTTACCTGTAAATAGGAAGAAAAATTAGTGAAAAAAAAACATACGAGAGCGATGCAACAATTAAACCGAAATTATGAAGAATATAGTGTCACATTTGAAGAAATATAAAATATTGATTAACCATCAATCAAATATTGTTTGGATGCTCAGGGCTATCATACTGTTATGATTATGCATTTATGGAAAACGTGGATTCACGTGCCTAAATTGAAACTAAATCATTTTAAAATAAAACATCCCACATCGCAGTTTAATTTGTGTGTCAAGGTCTCAAAACACCAAGCACACTTTTTTTTGCCAATCGCAATTGAGCCTTTTCCCTTTTCAAACTATGCTTTATTATATGAAATTGTTTTTTAAAGGTTTTGAAACATTGGCGGGGAAAGAGAAGGGAAATCGATGTTGCGATGCGATATCACATCGAAATCGCGGTCTTGGTGAAATTGGAAGCCAGAAGGATTATAGATGGACAAGATGTGATGCGATATATCACATCGGAGAAATGAAGGCGGGGTGGAATATATGATAGCAGTGGAAACTGTGATCTTGCGATTAAGATTGGTGACATGGCAAAGGCAGGTCCCGCTAATCGCTTTTTATGACATATATCTTTATCAAGGATTGATTTTCCTTTACTATTTCTTTTTTTCTTTCATCACCCTTGTTCCCTAGAAATCCTTTTTCGCATGTTTTGAGGTCTTGGGAGATATCACATCGTGAAGTTCATGTGGAGCGTTTTATCATTTTTCTTTCTATTTCTGCGATTTGTGATTTGTGATTGCGATTTGTGTTTTGCGTTTAGGCCTTTTTTGGGTTTTTTATTTAAGCATACAAGGAAATCAACTTATGAATTTGATTCATATTTCTGTGTATAAGTCACAACAATTTTATTTTCTTATCCTAAAAATTTAGAAGGGTCCCCATTATTTTCTATAAGGTATCTATTCTAAAATAATGGGGGTTGTTGAATAGCACAAAAATTGACGATTCACTGGAAGAACGAGTTATCTCTTATTTAAATAAGAATGAAATCTCCGATACTTTAAATAAGTAGGAATAATTAAGAAAATGAAAACTATTTTCTGAATACTTGAGTAAGTAGAATTACTTTGAATGAAAAAAACACATCTTATTGTGATCCTAATAAAAACCTTTTATAGATGAAAATATTTATTTCCCTATACCATTCATTTGCAGTTAAAAATATAAAGCAAGGGTTGTTTGCAACTTAGCCTTTAGATATACTCATTTTTTCATAGGTACAACCACTGCTACCAGCAGGCATTCATAGCCTCGATAGGGTTACCTTTTAACCATCAATGATTCAATATCCCATCCATTTATCATTACAATCTTTAGAGATAAATTCAACATAATATATATATACTTTGTTTTATTTTTATTTCATTTTTACTCTTAAAATCCATTGTCCTGGTTTTTTTTCCAGGTAGTGACAATTCCATTCACTGGTTGTAATTGGACTAAACAAGCTGGCTCCTGATGAGACCCTTGTCTTATGATTATAAATAGGCATAATCCATTACCATGTTTTGATATGTAGTAGTGGTAATGTTAGCCTATTATTTTCCTATGATCATGGTAAGAAGGCTCATGATGAGACCTCTTATCTCTTAAGTTTTATGTATTTTTGAATTACACACTGAAAAAATTATAATTAATGGATGGGGAGAACCATTCACTCATTAAGAGTTTCGGATGACAATTTAGAGTTAAAGATGCTTAGTAACAAATAGTCCTTACTTTGTAATGATAAAATTTCATGACTGATAATGAGGTAAAAATACTTTATAAAGTTTAAGGTGTTTTGAAATAATTTACAATTTCAATGGAAAGAAAATCACGAAGTTATATAATATTTATCCACCTTTTCAAGTTTGTGATCATTTACTTTAAAAAATCCTATTTCTTCAAGATGAAAAGTCATAAAATGATTTCAGAAATATTGATAAACAGAGAATATTATGCTATCTAACATTATTCTTTTATTAATCTAAAAATGCAAAAACAACTATATTACATTAGAAGAAATCTTCTTCTAAGAAAATACTTTTTTCAAAATAAGCCCATTGACAAGGAGAGAATCTCTCTTCCCTTGTAGATCTTGCAATATGAAGGTTGATGGGCCTACTTTTTTTTCAATTTGATATGGTCCAAGCCACATTTTCTGGAATTTGGTATGCTTACCTCTTTATTCATGTGCCTTGTCCCATTTAAGGACAGTGTCTCCAATTTGAAAATATTGTTTGGCAACAGAACTTGCATCAAAAGAAGATTTGACAATCTATTGATGTCAAGGATGTGTATGTTTAGCCTTTTCCCTTTATTCTTATATTGTTTAAGGATTTGGGACATTCTTGGTTGTAAAGAAGAGGAAGGTACTTCATCAATGAATTGGACTAGGGCTAATGAGGGAAGAGATAAATTTGATGGAATTACAGCTTATTTCCCATATACTAGATTGAATGGAGAAGTACCTATAAAGGACTTTTGAGTTATTCGATCTGCCCATAGAGGGAATGTTAAAGTTTTATGCCAAATATTTTGGCTTCGATCAACAGCTCTTTTTATGATTCTTATGAGGTTCTTGTTTGTTGATTATGCCAAACCATTCCCTCAGGGAGAATAATTAGGATAATATTTGAGTTTTAAACCGCTCTTAAGAGAAAATTCAGTCATACTATTACCCGAAAAGTAGGATGCATTGTTCAACATAAGTGCATTAGGTAAGCCAAATTTGGTAATAATAAACTGATCGATGAATTCCAGAATGGCTTCAAAATTAGCTGCCTTCAGTGGAACATCCTCCACCCATTTAGTAAAGTAATATGTTGCAGTAATAATGCATTTGTGTCATTTGGAAGAGTTAGGAACAATCTCACCTATGATGTCAAGTCCCCATTGTTCAAAGGGTTGTTCAAGGTTGACTGATTGTAGATGTAAGGTTGTCTTTCTTTGTCTTCCAGCAGCAGTTTGGCA
The DNA here is from genome assembly GCA_034641835.2 of Pinus albicaulis. Classification (NCBI taxonomy): domain Eukaryota; kingdom Viridiplantae; phylum Streptophyta; class Pinopsida; order Pinales; family Pinaceae; genus Pinus; species Pinus albicaulis. The sequence continues at coordinate 1,441,640,365 of CM076578.1, read as the reverse complement.
TTTCTTGCATTTTCCTACATATGCATGAGTATCTTTTAACAAGATTGGCCAACAATACCCTGCATTAAGGATTTTGTGTTCAGTGGTTTCTCCCCTGAAATTTCCACCTACAGGTCCATCGTGAATTTCCTGCAAAACCTTCTCTGCTTTAGAATTTTTAAGGCATCTTAATAATAAAGATTCATAGTTTTTTATAAAAAACACATCATTAATGATCTTATAATGATTAGCTTTTAATCTTAAATATATTTTCCTTTTATGATTAAGTTTTGTGGGAGAAAATACATTTTTTAAATAAAAGATAAGATCAACATTATTGTGATTCAGAGTCTACCAGGCTTACCTTAGATATTTGTACAATATTACCTTAATCCTCATTATCTAGTATGTTGGATGCTCCAGTCAGAAATTTTCAAAAACCTTGTCCTCTGACAATTTTAGCTGGTTTAATGTCAATATCATATTCTTGCAGGGTTATAACCCAATTTTCCCTTTTTTCTCCTAGTTCCTTTTAAATAATAAATTGTCTTACTGTTGGGAATGGGACAATTATCTTGGTATGTATTTTTAAGAGAAAAGGTCTGAAATGCTTTAAAGATTTGTAAACAGCAAAAGCTTGTTTCTCCACCTCTGAATAATTTAGTTTAGCACCTTCAAAATTTGAACTAAAGAAAGAGATGGGTGCTTCGATTTTTTGATCATTAATTTTTGTTAAAACAATGACATAAGATGTTTTGAAAGTGAAAGTGTATAAAATAAATTGATCAAAAAAATTCGGAGTTGTTAGAGAAGGGGCATTTATGATAGCTTTCTTGATTAAATAAAAATCTTCTCTTTCATTGTGCCCCCATCTAAAGACTGAATTTTTCTTGATCATGGCTTGTAATGGTAAAACAATATGAGAAAAGTTAGGAAAAAATATCTGAACAAAATTTATTTTTCCTAAAAAGGAATGCATGGATTTCTTGTCATGGGGTAAACACACTTCAGATATTTCCTTTATCCTATCAGGATCTATACAAATGTCTTGTTTTGATACAATGAATCCTAGAAGTTTGCCTTCATTAAGAGTGAAGTAAGACTTTCTTGGATTTAATGATATCCCATATTTTTGGCAGTGTTCAAAGATTTGTTTTAGATCATGATAATGGTTGTTTCTCTTTTTGGAGTAAATGGTTATGTCATCTAAGTATACAACCACATTTTTTTTATTAGACCTCTAAAAGAAATATCCATAGCTCTCTAAAAAATTTCTCCTAAATTATTAAACCAAAAGGAATTTTCTGATAGGTATAAGTGCCCCATTTGGTTCTAAATGTAGTCTTCAACTTATCCTCACGATGAACTAGAAAATGGTTATAACCTAAAAAACCATAAAGGAAAGAAATTAATTCAGAGCCAACAACTGATTACAACATTTGTTCCATAGGTGGTAATGGGAAATTGTCTTTCAAACAAGCTTTATTAAGATTTCTAAAATATATACAAATGCAGATGTCACCATTTTTTATTTATAACACTGATGAAATTTGATACCCACTTTGAATTCCTAATAAGAAATATGATTTTAGCTTTAAGGAGTTTATTCAACTCATATTTGATTTGATTTTCCAAGTTGAGGTGAATTTTTCTTAACTTATGTTGTACCGGCTTATCAATAGATGTCATTGGGATAGTATGTTGGATAATGGAGGTATCATATTTCTTGAGATCTTCATAGCTCCATGCAAAAACATTATTATATTTCTTCAATAAATGGATGAAGGCTAATCTCTCATCAAACGAGAAACCAAGTCCTAGATTGATCTCCCGAGGTCTGAGTTCAGTTTCATGGTTCACTAGTTCAAATCTCAAAGTTGAACTTTGGAGTTTAGAAATAGTTGTTGAAATTCAACAAGAAAATTTCAACACCCATGTCTAGTGCATTAAGAACCTACACTAGGGTGGGGCCCACATGGATATTTTTGGTGCATGTCTATTTTAGTTATACATTAATTAAGATGGACAATAAAATATAATATAGACTCAAAAATAACTTGTAATAGTTAACTGAGAGTGATAAACTCAGTTAGCTCATGGATTTTGAGTTAGAGGTAGTTGGTGAGGCATCCAGAGTAATTCTAGTTGTAACAGAGTTCAAAGTGCAGTGGTGCATTAGTTAATGTAGGTTGTAATCAGTTTAACATAGTTAAGTGAGTTAAACTCAGTTGTGCTAGATGTAACTTCTTGATACACTAGTGAGAGATCAAGTGAATTAAATATTTGTTAATTCACAATCAATGATCTCACATGCAACTGAGGATTTACTATCATTAGTTGCATGCGTGTCAGATCTAGTGGAGACCCAATTGAGATCTAGGTGAAAGGGAAGTTGAATATCAGTTGTAGGATTATAGGGTTGCACCCATGCAACTAAACACCCATTGGATTTCCCATGATACTTGCGCAGTCAAGGAAGGCCAAAATTCCTATATTTTAGGGATTGCATTCATCAGGGATTGCACAAGCAAGGTAGGTTGTCTGGAGGCAGAAAATTGGCCAATTATTGGTTAGTTTTATGTATGACAGTCTAAGACAATGAGCTGAGTACTAGCGGGCTCTTGTGAGAACAGTTTTGTATGTAACTATTTCATGATCCATGATGAATATATAATAGAATATAGTGGGGTTTTGAGCAGCAAGCTTTCCCCGGGAAATTATCTGTGTTGTGGTTTAATTTGATTCTTCTTTACTTCATGTGAATGGCGATTGTGTTTTTAATTCTGCAAAAGATTTGTAGAAGAGATTCAGTATTTAAATTTAGTACATTATTAGATCGGATTGAATCCAATATATACATTCATGTTGTTTAATTTATACATGGTATCAGAGCACAGGAAATCACAATTGTGAATGAGGAGCTGAGTTTGTGACTGGATATAATTTGAATTTACAGAAAGACTTTCTTGGTGCTACAAATGATTCATGATTGAAATGGCTTTCAATGGATTGAGGTTGGAGTATGCACTTGAGGGCAGCTTAAACTATATTTCTTGGAAGGACAGGACGGAGGCAATACTCGAAGACAATGGCTTGTGTTATCACTATAAAAAAAATTCCCAAACTTGGACAGTTTGTTTTGTTCCTAGTTATGGTTTTTAGATAGTTGTTAAATCATTTTAAGTTTTTAGGGGTTAATTGATAGGGTTAGAGTCTCATTTTCATTCACATAATAAAGTCCAACAAGCTTATTTCATACCTTGAGAGTCTCATACCATGTTTAGAGAGTCAAGTTTTTAACCAGTTTAAAAAAAAATTGATTAAGCCACGAAACCACGTTTTCGTAGCGCAGACAGTGTTAAAAACTGCTTTTGCGCTACGAAAACACTGCTCTTTTCGTAGCACAAAACCTTGAAATTACATTAGGCGCGCTACAAAATCGGGGATTCGTAGCAAGTCTTGTCAAAGTATCAAATCCATCAAATTCCATTAATCCTTCATGATTAGGTGTCAGCCACGAGTCTTTTCTCACACATGCAACCATTCATAGCCATCATGACATTCGTTAGATGTCATTTATCTTAGTCATTTTCAAATTTGAAAAGGGTTTGTTTTTGGTTTTATTGTCTCATGCAAGAAACACATGATGCATACCCTTTTCCGAATGGTAAGCTCATGGTAAGCAGAAACCAAAGCTTCTCTCATTCATCAAGCAAGGCTAATTATTACTTTCAAGTGAGGCAGTGTCCCTAATCAAGCGAGGAATTTTACTCTGAAATCAAGCAAGGCTGTTGGTTACAGGTTTTCAAGAAGCACACAGGAATTTCAAGGAAAGGATGATAGAGGAAAGAAAGAACCACAGGTCAGGCCACTGTTTAAGGATGGAGCCTGAAAGTATAGAGGCTCTAACCAAGGAAAAATCAGTTGAGGAAGCCTTCAAAAAGATAGGATGTTGGAAATTCTGTGAAAAATTGCAGGGAGGTCATAATCAAGTGACAAAAGAGTTTGCTCTTAATTTCACTAGTTCGAATACTAAAGTTGGGGTCTTAAATTTGCCAATTTCCCCTCAGATTGTATCTTTAGTGACAGAGATTCCAAGGGGAGAAGAAATATGGTTCAAAAACTTCAGGTTTGAGATGGAACCTTGTAGAATATTTTTGAAGCCAGATTTTGTAGAGACATACTTAACTAAATCAGTTCCAAGAATTTACATCAAGAACACATATGCCAATCTACTCTTCAACATTCAAAGGTATTTCACCTGTGAGGGAAGATACCATAAGGTGTATTCTTATCATTTCAAACTCTTGTTGCTTTTTACTGGAATAATTTCTTTGGATTTGCCTTTCTTCCTGTTTCAAAGTTTAGCTAAGATGGCAGAAAAAGTGCAAATGAAGACTCAAGGATGTGAAACTTCACTTTTCCATCATGGTTTAGTTAAATTTATAGTTTTACTTGAACTTCAGAGGATAAATAGAGAATGGTCTACATTTTTTTTTTGTGTGGATTTGGGGTGGAAACACAAGAAACAGGTGTTAGCCCTAAGACTAAAGAAAAATCACCATCAGAAACCAGTGACCCTACAGAGACAAGATCAAAAATATTTGTCAAGTTGAAACCCAGAAAGCAAGTGAAATATCCAGAGATTAAAACATCAGTGATTATTCAAGAGACCCCTCAACCTGCACAAAAGAGGACAACTAAAGTTAAGGAAACAGTACAGGAACAGTCAACTAGCAAATTAGCCCAGAAAATATTGACTAGAAGTCAAATAGCAAAGGAAAGGGGCAAAACAGTGGTTTCAGAAGAAATTCCAGGTTTAAAGGGTAATTTGAATGATATTTTACAGGCTATTGATATTGAAGAATATCCTTTAGTTCAGGAAGACTTTATAAAATTGGATGAAGGGAAATCTAAGAAGATAAAATCTTCCAAAAAGCTGGATTTTGATGATGAAATTTCAGAGTTTGTGTTCAAGCCTAGAAGGCCTTTAACTAGGCAATCAAAAAAGTTGCAAGATCTAGATATGGAGTTAGATAAAGTAGGGGAAGTTTCCAATGTTTATGAAGAGCCCATAGACCTATCATCACTAATGCCTGAAGGTGACAAAAACAGATTTTTCAACACTCAAAGAGAAAATAGAAGTTATGAAGAAATTAAAGAAAAGTTGAGACTAGCTAATATTGAAATTGCTAAGCTTAAGAAGAAAGCAAGAAGACATGTTGTTGAGAAGACAAAATTCAACAGAATAAGGGCTCTGTGGGAGGTTGAAAGAGTTTCAAAACCTGAAACAGTCAGCAGTGAAGCTCAGTACTTTACCTGGAATGTACCTGCAATCAAAGAGGCAAGATTTATGAGAATGATAAATTTTAAATTGAGGGCTACTAACAGGAGACTGAAGAGGCAGATTGAAGATCTTGAAATTCAATTGACAAAGTCTGAAGGTCAGCTACAACAGAGATATAACAAGAGTAGTAAGTGACAAATATTTAATACAGTCTTGTTTTTTAGAAGGACATCACTTTTTTAGGACATTTCAAAGTTGACTTATTTTGATTGTTAAGGTCTATAGGCATCATGGAAATCATTAAAAGGTGCATATATTCTTAAAGTCTGAGAATTGTGAAAAAACTGTGTAAAAATGACATACACAGTAGTTTCGTAGCGCACTACAAAACTGTTGTAGGTGCATTTTTTAATATTTTTATAAGGGTTTTGCGAGGTAAAAACACTTGGTTTCCAAATATTGTTGCTGCTAGTGGATGGAAAGGGCTCACAGATGAAATTTCAGTTTTCAAAGAAAAAGAAAGTGGATGGTTAAGAGATTTTTACAAAGATACAAATTCTGCGTTACGAAAACAGCTGTTATTTTCGTAGCGCAACCATATCATCTCTGTTTATACTTTTTCAAAGGCTTAATTTTTGTACAGATGGAAAGGCACGGTTCCATGGAAATGATAACACATGTCACTTATCTCAAAAAGTCAATATTGCCAGCAAAAGGGTTCGAAGATCATCAATGAAGGTAAAAGCTAAATTACAGGAAACATGCTCCCTGTTTTTTAGGGAAAATAAGACATGAATCAGCATGATTGCATAACAAGATTAGAGGCATCATCAAGGTCGAATAAATGGAGAAAAAGATGTCAGAGATATTATTTAAGTCTTAGATAATTTTGTTTTAGACATAATAAGGATTTTTACTCCTATTTGTATTAGGACTTCTAGAAGAGACAGTTAAATGTCAGATGTAATTAAGAGTCTGTTTTAGGAGCAGATAGGTGTCAAACTTAGAAATTCGAATTCTCTTCAAGATGGATAAGGGAATCCAAGATTGTAATGATGAATCTATAAGAGACATGAAGTCGAATTTCTAAAGGTTGGAAATTTTCATTAACAAGCAAACTATTGTTATTATAGCAAATTCGTGTTTTTCATCTTCATCTGAGATATTGGCTTTGCTATAGGGATCAGAAAAAATTTTTGGTGTTTTGTTCTCTATGGACTTGCCTCATACCTATTTTAGTGGTATGAACATGTGTGTTGTATAATTCACATTTGAAAATCCTCTAACTTCCTTCATAATTTTTATGCTTGTGTTTATTCAGCTGTGTTACGTTTAGTGATACTGTCTTGGGGGTTCCCATGTTTGTGGGAATTGGCTGACCAAAGATGAGACATACGAACCACTTTCAAAACTTAGGATCTGCTTCCTCCTGAGTCCAGAGATGAATCTCTATGATAATCAAAGTTTTTGTGTCTTTGAAGCTCAGAGTAATATTAAAATTTTAAGCTAGTTATTAAAGGCTCGAAATTTGTTTGTTTGATTGTTTATGTTTGGTTGTTGGGAATCGGGAAAGAAGGGTCAAATTGTGAACAGAGATGAGCAAAAACTGAAGCAAAGATAGACAACTAGGGGAACATCAAAGCCATTGGGCAATGGAGTCAAGAAAGGATTTACTTGTGGTCAATGTGCAAGCTTTCAGTTGGGCTAGTCATCTAGAGCATATGGATCTTAGAGATGATAGTTGGAATGGAACATTAAGGACAGAAAATGAAAGGAGGAGAACCAACCAACTCTGTCTATAGATCAAGTCAGAGGTCATTTAACTCCAGGCCTGCTTGGACAAAATCAGGGGTAGGACAAGGGATCTTAGGAAGGCCTAATTGGGATGGAAAGATCTTAGAGAGGCAGAGACAAGGTTCTAGACCCCCCAGTGTTCTTAACGCATTCAACCAAATCCTAGCAAGAACATCTAAACACAGATTTCATTAATTAAAGCACGCCGACGACCAATAACATGCTACTGCTGATTAAATCAGTGAAATCAATATTCGATACCTGTAAGCGAAAGAAACATAAAGGGTTGGGTTGGGAGAGCGACAACATAAGGTACCTATCCGGTGAAATCTTATGCCAAACTTCTGATGCGAGCCTGAAGAAATGTAATGAAATGAAAGAAAGTCAATCACAAATACAGAGAAAGGAAAACATCACCAGCTGCTTTAGATCAGTATCCAAAGAAATGTGCTTGTCATATTAAAAGCAACACCAATCAGGTACACCAATGCCCACAGCTTGAACATTCAGTCTGAATACATCTAATCTCGGCCTATCTTGCAATATTACATAGAGAACTTGTCTCAAGAGGAAAATGCTTGCAATCTACTGATATCCAATCAACAACCAATACAATAAGTTCCTTCTGTGCTTTATATCAAAGAGTGAACAGAAGATCGACTGAGGGGGAAGGTGAACACTAAATGTAACATTAAACACAAAAATGAATGCGGGGCTGAAACCCATTCTGTTTGAATGCTACGTATTTAGTTTCTGTCACCTATTTATGCAGGAGTGATCTTCTCTGAATATGATTTTGACATACTTCGGCTGTGGTACTCCTGGTGCTTTGAACAAAATAAAATAAATTACTGAGGAGTTTGTCATATAAATGCTCTGACGGTTTTGAACTATTGTCTGGTGGAAATTCCTTCAGGGACATTGTGCATAATAAAAACTGTATGGGTGCCCTGTACTTGATGAAGAAAAACATTATGCTGACGAATAAACCTTGATGTTACCCTTTTCTTGTTCTCAGGACCTTTTGATCGATCCTCGAGGTCTTCACCTAGGTGGTTTGCCTCTTAAACCATTGATTCAAGGCTTAAGATCTTCATTGACGTGATCTAATATTTTTTCTTGCATTAAACACTTAACCGCTCCATCTCTGTTTCTGCTCGTGCATCATGAGCTTTAATGGCACCGGAAGGTTTTCCACAGAGTCTAAACCCTGTTTCTTTAATGAACGTCTAGTCTTTACCTTCCCGGGTCCTTGCTCATAAATTAGCTACTGTAACTGATATTTTTTAGATTTCGTTGTCCTTGCAGCAGAGCCGCGCACCATGGAGGCCATTAGCTCCTTATAACCCTGCAAAACACACAAATAAGTTAAGGAAATCATGTATGGGGTGGCGGATGATGTGGAGGCGGAGAAAGGTCGTGCAGATGACGATGCAGAGGAGAAAATTGTAGCAGGAATGGAGGAATGTGCTCATGGCGGGGGTGACGGAGGCAACGTGGAGGGACCGGGAGCAATGGAATGGTCAACATCGGGAGAAAGAATCTGGACCATCCGATCACGGCGAAGATCGACGGCGGAAGATGACAGACGGTGGGCCAGTGGGTGCAATGAGCAGGGGTTAAACGGTGTGAGGATTTTTCGTTCGATGACCGTTGGATAAGTGTTTCGAGATCTAACGGCTGACAGCAATTTCGCTCGGCGTCCGTGGTTGAAAGATAATGCGTGGGGGATGTGGGCGGTTTCGGAATCGTACAAAGGACACGCAGCGGCAGCTGAATGGAATCGCTGGGCGTTGGATAAAAACCGCCAACCCTGCATAAGTGGTGCCAAATAAACCAGGCAGTTTCTGAATAGTGGAAGCGGGGACCACAGGGCGGATGGGCTCTACACTGTTAGATCTGGAACAGATCAACAGTGGAAAATACGCTTGATGCACTCTGGCTATGAACCGTTGATCTGCAGATTAAAATGGACGGTGATGGTGCGGCAAGGGAGATTAGCGCCTTTCGGGCCAACGAATGGTCTCAGCACGAGTCACATGGAGGAAAAGGCGCAGGGCTAAGCGGGAAAGGGGCTGGGCCTGCAATAAGGTTCAAAATGGGTTTTTAAGCCATTTAAATGCATTTTTGAAACCTTATAAGGGTAATGATAGGGAGATGGAGGGGGAATTTGGGAAAACAAAGGGTGTAGGGATTTTAGAGGGGATTTAGGGGGTTGATAGGGGGAAAAAGAGGGGAACAAAGGTGTCTTGACAGAAGGAGGAGAGAGGGGGGGGGGAAAGGGACATTTTGCAGGGGTGCAAGGAGTAACAGCAGGCCTTTTAGGAATGGATCAGCGGATAGGATTTGTATTAGGAATAACACTCAGAGACTTCAAGGAGGATGGTTTTTTAGGGGAAAAGCATTCCTTGAAGGCTCCCCAATAATCTAGCCCCCAACTTGCTTGTCAAGAATTTCATAGTGGGGATAAACTATTGTTATTATAGTAGAATGAGTGTTTTCATCTTAATACAAATATTGGCTTTACTACTCAGGATTCAGAAAGATTTTTTGGTGTTTGATCTTCCTATGGATTTCCTCATCTACTTATTTGAAGTGGTATGAACATGTGTTACTTAGAATTCATTTGAAAATGCTCTAACTTCCTTCATATGTTTGTAAACTATGTTTTATTCACTGTGTTACTGTTTTGCTGATACATCTAAAACTATGAAATGCTCTGACTTCCATGTTAAGCTAATTTTAATGTTTTTTTGAAACATACCTTGACTCCATAGCCCAATAGATGTTTTTTTATCAGTAATTCAACCAGTTATGCACTTTATGTCCAATTTATTCCTAGAGTTAGCCATCTATTCCTTAATTCAAAATCTTAAACCTATTGAGAGAGCCCTCTTAGGTTGAGGAGGCTAAGCCTCAACTAAAAGTCTGGTTTGAAATAGTTACTCAGAGTCTACTTGATCAGCACCCTATCAGGGTCAGATTTTGTGATAACATCTTGAAGGAATTCATTGACAATGATGTTCCTAAACCTGTTGTGACATATGTTGCAAATCTTGATGCATGGAAAAAGAAAGTGGAAAAGGAGAGGAGGATCCTCTTGGAGGGAATACGAGACCACATTTTTTCAAGCCTCCATGGGAAATCCACACCATATGAAATGTGTAAGGCTTTGAGGGATCTATTCCAGAGCAACAATGACTATAGGAAATTGGCGCTTAAAGATAAATTCAGGAAGATCAAGATGGAGAAGGGAGACTCCATACCAAAATATCTAACAAAGTTTGTCCAATGTCAGGATGAACTGGGGAGTGTTGGTATAAATATTGTTGATGATGATTTTGTGAGCTTGGCTCTCCTAGGACTTCCCAAGAGTTGGCACAACTGTCAATACTCTGTCAATGGAAGGGAAAAATTGCTAGATTAGGAACGATTGTGGTCGGATTTAATGTAGGAAGAGTTTAGATGGAACACCAGAGATGGATCTTCATCTAAGAATGAATATGAATAATATTTTTCTTTTTCTACCAAGGCGAAGAAGGGAAAGGGAAATAAATTCCATTCTAAATTTGAGTCCAAGAATGGCAAGAAGCAGGACATGTCCAAGGTGAAGTGTTTTCACTGTCACGAGCATGGACATTTTTCTACTAACTGTCCACAAAATAAGAAGAACAAGAAGGTTGGAGGATTTTCAGTTGGTGAGGCTTTGGCCTCACAATTTGAGCTTGACTTCTCATTCATCGCATGCATAGTGTCAAGTGCATTGGGATCTGTGTGGTATTTGAATAGTGGTGTTTCCTTTCATATGAAGGGAGACAAGGAACTTTTTAGTGACTTGGAGGAGAAGGACCTCCAGATGCATATTGAAATGGGTGACAACGGGCGGTACAGTGCTACCGGGATTGATAACATTACCTTCCATAGGTATTCAGGCAAACCCTTTCAATTGAAATATGTAATTCATGTAGCAGGTTTGAAGATAAATTTAGTCTCAGTCGTAATGTTGGAGGCTATGATGTTGTTTTTAGTAGAGGAAAATCTATCCTGCGACACAGAACAACAGGACAAGCCAAGAGGATAGGGATTTGAGTTAATAATGTTTACAAGCTAGAGGTAGATGGTTGCGTAGCAATGATGGGTAAAGCAGATCAAGTGGTGAGTCGGGATGAGGCCAAATTATGGCACAGAAGATTGGGCCATCTTCACCATGGAGCCTTGAAATTCATGCATCATATTTCTACTGGTCTTCCCAAAGGTACACTTGCACAGTTAGACACATGCAAGGGATGTACTATGGGAAAATATTTAAAGGTCACCTTTCATGAGAAGGAGAACTGAGCTTCGAGGATCCTTAAGAGATTTCACACAGACGTGTGTGGACCATTCTCTGTTGCTTCGACAATAAAACATAAGTACTATGTAATATTTGTTGATGACTTTTCTCGTAAGTGCTGGATCTTCTTCATGTAGAAGAAATATCATAAATTCTCTAAGTTTCTTGAGTTTAAGGCACTGGTGGAGAAAGAGTCGGGGAAGCAAGTGAAGGCTCTTAGGAGCGATAATGGTGGAGAATACATCTCTAACGAATTCAGGAACTTCTGCAGCAAAGAAGAAATTCAAAGAGAACTGATAATGCCTCATAACCCACAACAAAATGGGGTTGAAAAAATAAAGAACAGAATGATCGTGGGTGCATCAATAGCGATGTTGCATGATCAAGGCCTATGGATGCCTCTGTGGGTGGAAGCATGCAACACTGCAGTATTTGTGCAGAACCGTTGTCCTCATAGGATACTTGGCATGAGTACACCTAAAGAGGCTTTCACTGGTAAGAAACCTGATGTTTCACACTTTAAGATTTTTGGCTCATCTATTTATGTGCACGTGACCAAAGACGCCAGGAAGAAGCTGGAACCGACAGTTGAGATAGGGATTTTTCTGGGGTACACTGAAACGGCCCATAATTATTGAGTGCATTTGCCAAAAAATAAAATTATCGTTGTGCGACGGGATATAAAATTTGATGAGGAGAAATCCATGCGATTGTCCCTTGAGAGGGAGCTGGACTTGCATGAATAGGAGGAATTGTTGGTTCCCAAGGATTAGCCTCAAGATGTGGATCAGCCACATGAGGAGGATCGGAAAACACTCATGCAGAGCCATCCATCAGAAATGGAAGAAGGCACACCACAAAAGCTGATAGATTGAGACTTGATGCTGTAGAGAATGTAGGAGCCCCTACTTCATAGCGCAAACATAGATAGTCTCTTGACCGATTTAATGGATACATGGCTCTTATGATCAAATGTATTGTGATTGAACCATATTCCTTTCAGGAATCAGTGCAGCACCCAACTTGGGTTGATGAAATGGTGGAGTATGACTCCATTGTGAAGAACAGTGCATGGGAGATTGTCTCAAGACTGGTCGACAAAACAGTGGTTGGATCGAGATGGATCTACAAGGTAAAGAAAGTTGTGGATGGGAGTGTGGAGAAATACAAGGCCATATTTGTGGCTCGGGGATTCTCACAGATCGAGGGGATTGATTATGATGAGACTTTTGCACCAATTTCAAGGGACTCTTCCATAATATCCATCCTTGCACTCTCAGCATAGATGGGTTGGCGCATTCATCAGATGGATTTTAAAACTGCATTTCTTAATGGGATCATTGACGAAGAGGTGTACATAGATCACCCTGAAGGTTTTGAGATCTTAAATAGTGATTCGCATGTGTGCCAACTCAAAAGAGCATTGTATGGGCTGCAACAAGCATCTCGTGCTTGGTACTTAGATAGACAATTATTTCATCGTACTGGGCTTCACCAAAAGTGAAACAGATGCAAACATGTACCAGAATGTGGTTGAGGTTAAGCTATTGATTATTTTTCTTTATGTTGATGATTTAATTTTGACTTGTGATGATCAGTTGATACACTCATGCAAGGAGGATCTTGAAAGGGAGTTCAAAATGAAGGACATGAGACTCCTTCATTATTTCCTTGGATTGGAAATATGGCAGCGAGATGGTGAAATTTTTGTGTCTCAAGGCAAGTATGCAAAGGAGATACTAGGTAAGTTTCACATGGAGAGATGAAAACCCATGGATACTCGTCTTCCAGGAAATTGGAGGAAAGAGGATGCTACTTCTAGAGAGGTAGTGGATGCTACTATCTACAGGCAGTTAGTTGGTTCATTGATGTATCTAGTGAACACCAGAACATACATTTTCTATGCAGTTAACCAGCTGATTCAAGCTATGGTTAAGCCTACCAAGCTCTTTTTGAAGGGGGGGAAGCATCTCTTGAGATACCTGAGGGACACATTAGAGTATGGTCTATGGTACAGACGAGCAAAGGGAGTGAAGCTTCAAGGCTTCATGAATGCAGATTGGGCAGGTGATCCATTAGACAGAAAGAGCACATCAAGAGGGATCTTCAACATAGGATCGAAAACAATTTCCTGGCACAACAGGAAACAACTATCTGTGGCACTCATTTCAGCGGAAGCAAAATACATGGCAGTAATTCAAGCTACATGTGAGGCTATCTGGATGAGAAAGATCTTGGTTGGTTTGTTTGGTTCTTAGATGGATCCGACAGTGATTCATTGTGATAATTAGAGTTTCATTATACTCTCAATTAATTCTGTGTTTCATGATAGGTCTAAGAACATAGATATCTAGTACCATCATCTCAAAGATTGTGTGGATATAAGAATAATGTTGCTTCAGTACATTCCCACGGAAGATCACGATGCAGATATTTTGACGAAGGTGCTTACCAGGAGAAAATTTGAATACCATAGAGACAAGATCAGGGTGAAGGATAATCCCTTTCTTATTGATAGGGAGTATTGAAATTCGACAAGAAAATTTCAGCACCCATGCCTAGCGCATTAAGCACCTACACTAGGGTGGGGCCCATAGGGCTATTTTTGGTGCATGTCTATTTTAGTTATCCCTTTAATTAAGGTGGACAATAAAATGTAATCTAGTCTCAAAATTAAGTTGTAATAGTTAACTGAGAGTGATAAACTCAGTTAGCTCATGGATTTCGAGTTAGAGGTAGTTGGTGAGGCATGCTGATTAATTCTAGTTGTAACAGAGTTTGAAGTGCAGTGGTGCATTAGTTAATGCAGGTTGTAATCAGTTTAACTCAGTTAAGTGAGTTAAACTCAGTTGTGCTAGTTGTAACTGCTTTATACACTAGTGAGAGATCAGGCGAATTAAATATTAATTAATTCACAATCAATGATCTCACATGCAACTGAGGATTTACTATTATTAGCTGCATGCATGTCAGATCAAGTGGATACCCAGTCGAGATCTAGGTGAAAGGGAATTTGACTATCACTTGTAGGATTATTGGGCTGCACCCATGCAAATAAACACACATTGGAGTGCCCATGATACTTGTGCAGTCAAGGAAGGCCACAATTCCTATCTTTTAGGGATTTCATTCATCAGGGATTGCACAAGCAAGGCAAGTTGTCTGGAGGCAGAAAATTCGCTAAGTATTGCTCAGTTTTATGTATGACTGTGTGAGATAATTAGCTGAGTACTAGAGGGATCTTGTGAGAATATTTTTTTATGTAATTGTTTCATGATCCATGCTGAATATACAATAGAAGATAGTGCCATTTTGAGTAGCAAGATTTCCCCGGGAAATTACCTGTGTTTTGATTTGATTCTTCTTTACTTCATGTGATTAGCGATTTTGTTTTTAATTCCACAAAATATTTGTAGAAGAGATTCAATATTTAACTTTAGTACATTGTTATATCATATTGAATAAAATATATACATGCATGTTGTATAATTTTGACATTAGCAACCCTTTTAAATCTGCCTTTCAAGTCGTAAAGATATTCAAGCTTTACTACAAATTTAGGTATGGCATTTTCATCAGTTTTTTGCTTCAATTGTCTTTCATGCTCATGCTCATCATTCAACTGATCATCATATGATCCTTCAGATGTTATAAAACTTATAATGTATTCATCATCATTGAATAATTTATAATTGGTGACATTATCAGGAATAGATCGGCGAAAATTTGATTCTATGGAAAATCTATCTGAACTATAATCCTGAGATGGAATAAGTCTAGATGCTACATTAGAAAAAAGATATGCACTTGCATTTTGAAGCCTTGGGATGGGGAATATATTAAATTCTAAGAAATGTGAGGTAAGAGCTTGCACTAATAACTGATAATGTTTGATATGGCTAGAAACAAAGTGAATAGTATTTCTAACTTGTTTAATAACAATTTCGGAATTTCCATATACTTGAAGGTATTTGGCATCAAGATCTATTGCTTTATACAAATCTTGGACCAGTGCCTCATATTCTACAATATTGTTAGTGCATTCAAATTGCAATCTACATGTCAGCATTGTCTTTTATCCTTCTGGATTAAATAATATGCAACCTGCTCCTGCACCATCATTAGATCTAGATCCATCAAAACACAAAGTCCAAAATAAAGTTTAAAAAAAAAGGTTTTTCTACAATATGTATGCATTTGGAAGAATATGACTGACAAAAGTTTTCAATTTGAGAAGTAACTTAATTTATTAGAAATGGAGATTGTTGTGATTTGAAATTGCCCAAGAATGATTCAAAAGAGTAATTTCCAAGGATGTTATTGGTAAAGGCCATTGGTTCATTTGTTTTTCATGGTAAACTTGAATTTTATTTGGATACCATTGTAGGGAAGCCACATATGAGACTAGTCTGTGGCAAAATAACCATGAATATTTCCAGACCAATCTCTACTAATAATCAAACCATAAAATTTAGGGATATCAACAACTAGAATATCAATTACTTGGTGAAATTATGAATTAGATGCGAGCCTAATAAGGGAAGAATTCATTTCTCCTAGAACTTTGACTTTGGTTCTATCAAATTGAAAAATGTGTACAATAGAATTTTGGGGTGAAATTTTCAACTTCAAACAAACAAAATATGGAATTATATTTGAAGAAGCCCCAAAGTCTATCAGTAAATTGTGCACATTTTTATTAAAAACTTCAAAAGTCAAAAGGAATGGAGGAGTGTGAGAATTTGATCTGTCTCCAATTAGGATAGCATCAGAGGCATTAATATTTTCTGATGAATATGTGGGAGGTTTACCTACTCTTTTTGAAGCTTCAGAAGTGACACGAGCAAGAAAAGGAGAGACAGGAACTGAATTCAATTCTTTGAATAGGATTTTATGATGCTGCTTTAATTTAATCACTTCATACATGGATATGTTTTCTTTTACTTTCGTCATATATTCCACTATATTATACTCAATGGTATCTGAAACCACTAATTTTTTGATGTAGATGGAGATTTAGAAGAGGTTGGGATAGTTTGAGGAGATGTAGAAGGAGTATTTTTATTAACAACTTTGTCTTTTGCAACAAAGGTTGAAGTTTTTTTTTTAGAAGATTGTGGCAAATCAGCATGGTTTTTACTCCTAATGCTAACTGGAAATGCCTCATGATAATCTTCATTATCATATGTAGGAAGGATGAAATCCCATAATCCATGAACTTCAACTAGTTCTTCATTCTGAGATTCATCTGTAGACAATATTGTTTCATCCTCATCTTCATCTTGTTCTGATTCAGAATTACAGATTACATTTGGAGTTTGAGGATTTGAAGTTTGAATTTTCTTGAAAGATCTAAAAGGTTTCTTAGAAGAGGACTCTGATACTTGTTTTCTGATTTCTACCATATCATTAAACGTGGTTTTGAGAACTTTTTGTAAACCTTCAAGTTCGAAGGGATCCTTAGGTGTTTTATTTTTGGGCTCATCCTTGAATGTGACTTTTTAAAACTTTCTATCTTCTTGGGCAGTATTTTTCTCTAGATCAAGAATTATCTTTTCAACAAATAGGGCTTCTTTCATGTTTTATACCAAGTTAGCCTTATTGGCTATATATACAAAAAATGCTATATTAGAAGGGAGAGAGGATATGTACCATTCAATATGTACATCTACACTAGGTTTGGATGTAGTTGAGATTTTATTCAGCAATTTGTTGAATCTGGAATTGAAATCTTTGATCTTTTCTCCTGAGTTTTATTTCAGATTTGAAAGATCATTTATGACAGTAGAAGTAGTACGACCATCACCAAATTTAGTCAGAAATTTCTCTTCGAATATGTCCTAGCTAGTAATAGTACTTGATGGTAACGAAAAGTACCATGATCCAGCATATCCTTGGAAAGTATAAGGAAAAAAAATTACTACACAATATTCTTCTGAGACTCCATTAAGGTTCATTGAAAGCATAAAATTTTATAGGTTCTCTTCATTAGGGAGGCCATGATCAGGATTATACTTAAGCAACCATCTTTCTGGACTTTTGGGTAAATTATGGAGAGGACATGCTAATTGAACAACTCTTGGATTGGTCCATGGTCTATTTTCCATTATATGACCTCAAGGATTGCTTTGTCCTGAAGGAGGATTCAAAGATGAAGAAGTAGCTCCAGAGGTGGATGTAGTTGAAGAAGAAAAAACTACGGAAATAGTATTGCTTGTGGCAACACTAGTCGAGTGAGATGAAGAGATATGAGTAGATGAGGAAATTGGTTCAGGGGATGAAAAGGAAGGAGGAATGAATAATGGAGTTTGAGGAGGAGAAGATGAGAGAATCTCACTAGCATATGTTTGAGTTTCAGATGTTGAATTTTTCCCATGATGGGAATGAATAGGAAACTCAAATGGATTTATTCCTATTTTTTCACTATGAGAATGAGTCAATACACTAGTACCTTGTAAAATTGAAGTAACACTTCCTTTGGAGGCATTAGTAAGCACAAGATTTTCTGCTGAAATAGAAATTTATTCTAGTTTCTTTATAAAAGTCTATAATTCAAGTGATTCTAGAGTATAGTCAGGGGAGAGTTCTTTGGGAATTAAACTAGGAGACTTGGGAGGAGATTGAACTACTTATGATCTAAAGGTAGGAGATTTTGAGCGTGCGCTTGAAGTTGTAGGGTATTTGGAGGGGTATTGATACTTTTGATGGTCTTTGGTTTTAGGATTATTCTTTGGTGGCATTCATAGTCTAGTGACCCTCCTTCTAGCACCAAAAATGTTGATGCCTCGAAAATCGCTGCAGCAACTTGGGGAAAACCACCCAATCGGGAACTTAAAAATCGTCCATTATCCATTTGAGATAGTGGCTCTGATTGGGGATTATGGAACCAATTTCCCAATGAAATCTAATTGAGTTGATGGGTGGTATTTTATAACTGTGACTTGATGAATGAGAGTAAACAACAAGCATAAAAAAGTATATAAACCTATCTCTATCCCAGGATGAATTATCTTTCTTTTATATGTGATTTAAAATATGATCTTAAGTGTATGTAAATAAATATTTTCAGGAACTTATAGAAATGTAAACCAATTTAAGATAATTTATTTCATTAAATAGTTAATCAAATCAATTGTTTAAGCACATATCTCATTTAATAACTATATGTATTTGTTCATGTATTAAAAATGGCAATCTAAGCATGTTCAGAAGTGAATTAATGTTGGATTGTGTTTAAAAGGGTACATCTAACAAAAACATCATAAGGAAATTATACTATTTATCATATGAAATAGAACATCAACATAAAGATAAAGATACCATATATATCTTAGCTCTACTAATTTGAAAAAAATAGTCCTTGGTCCGGCCTTTCTATTAAGAGAACTTTAAGAGTACAAAAGTGCAATTTCTGTAAAGTCTTCTTTTCAAAATTTCATGACCATTTCTTCAAAGGCATGAAAGGATCTATATAGTAAAATAAAAAACATAAAAATGGAAATACATAAAGTGTTGAGTAGGTTTAAACAACTCTCCTTAAAATAAATAAAATAAAACATAAATATATTTTGGTGGGATGACTCGCTTCATGAGTGTGGTGTTGTCTCTATTGTCATTCGCTCCTTTAGTTGAATGATGTCTATCATAGGATGAATTTCAGGAGGTTGGCCTATCCTAGTGCGCAGTTCTCCTGTATAGACTACATCTGATAGTGTAGGCATCATGTAAGAGGAAGTTTTAGTTAGACAACGCAACGTTACCCATTAGCTATGTGGCTTGACTAAGTGCTTCAAGTACTTGTCCCAATCAAGCTTCTCCAATTTTCTGATGCTTTTTTCCTTCATTTTATACATCTCTTGCCACTAACTTATAAAATATTTCACAACAGGTAGAGAACCAGGTGAGCATTTATCAATTAGATTAGCAACAATGAGGTTTTGGCTGCCTGTTTCAGCAATGTTATTAGCAACATCTCTTACCCTACAAAATTCCCTTTCGATCTGTTTTAATTGTATATCCCAATCGGTGAACAATATTTCCTTTTTACAATCTTTGATCCTAGGAATATTAACCTTTCGGCCTTTTCTAGTATCTTTCCAAGTGACATATTGGGAGATTTTATCATCAATTTCATCAAAGTTGATCCTCTGGTAAACTACTTGATTCATTACTGAATCACTCTTCTCACACAACCCATTTATGTTAGAAATTTTTTGACAAAAAAAAACTTGTTGCTGAGCCAACAAAATGTTTAGTTCTAGTGCTTCCTTTTCAAAATATTCCAAATTTGGATTATCCTTTAACTGTTCCACAGTAAAATCTAGTTGATGGATTTGGGCATCCTTAGCACCAATGTGATATTGATGTTGCAGTTTATTTGAGCAATACTTTTCTAAATATGTGCGACTTGTACTTGAAGTTGTAGGTTAATACTCTACTTTTCTATCAGCAGTTCTTGCTCTACCTAAAGTATTTTTTCATCCTTATCCTCTAATATCTGTTGCACTTCTATGGCTTTATAAATCAATCCATATGCATAAGCACATGTGAATCAAGTTAACCTTGATATAACTTGGGATGGATATGATTGAGGGTCTTTCCAAACTATCTCCATGGGAACATCACCAGGAACTAGAGCCTTTGACTGTTCAATTCTCCTCCTCATCCTCTATCCGATCATGAAAACCTTATGTTTTGGGCTGTAAAATACATCCAAAGGAGGGATTTCCTCTATATTAATTACTACTTCATATGTTGGGTAGGCTGGGATGAATTCAACTCCTTCTGTGTTAACACATTTGTCAGTATACCCAGCAGTAAACAGGTTTTGACTTTTGTCATGAAGTGTTTCAACTGTCTCTTGATGATCAATGATCGCCACTTTTTGATCTCCCTTAAGTTTTTTATTGAAGTTTTTTCAAAATTCTTGTAGATCACAGGAAAGCAATGGGCTATTAATCTGTAACTTTTTTGGATTAAATTATTTTTATCTACTAAGGACTTCAGTATCCTTAGGAGGCTGTTCTTTTTCTTGTTCTGCTTGTTGACCTTTTTGTGTAATAGGTTGGGATACCTCTAAAATTTCTAGAGGGATTCCTTCCAACCTATTTTTTTTGTATTCTTTGAAATGTTCCATTTGATCAGGGTTGAGGTGCATGGCTACCAACTTATCAATGTCTAGATAAGTATTGGCAGACTCAAATAAATCACCATAATCATCATCCTCATGAAGGAAGTGTCTGATCTTAACCTGATATGTAACATTTACATCAACTTTATTTGGATCAAATTGTCTATTAGGAATTGTAAATAACTTCAAACACTGAATTTTATCAATTTATAATCCAACATGTTTGAAATTTTCCAATGCATAAACACCATAGCGAATGGGAAAGGTAGGCCAAGAAGCTTTCTTTTCCTCTTTCAAGGCTTTATTCAATCCATGCCCCATTGTCTGGTATGAAATTTCTCTGGCTAGAAGTTTTTCTGGCACATATAATGGGAGTACATGGGGTTCAACAATGCTTCCATATACTATGACGTAAGTAAATAACTCTTGACCAAACCATTTTCCTATGCTTATAAAGTCAGCTTGAGCTTCCTTAGACAATCTTGGGGGTTTTTCAATAAACATAGCTTGGAAGAGTGGCAGAATAGCTACATGACATATCTTGTAAAAATTGGATTCATATTTAGATTCCCATAGAATATGATGGTAAACATGAATAGGAGTGGGATCTTGGATGGTCCATTTCCAACCCATGGTTGGAAAATAAGAGGTAAAACAGACATCGCCCATAATGTATGCACTCATATAGAATGGGGGGATTTTCTTGGAAGTAAAAGAACGATTTTTCCTGTATTCAAGGATCTGGGAAGCAATATTTTTTGAAAAAATGGTACCCCAACCTATAATGTAAGATTCTGTGACAGCCTCCATAAGAGGGATCCATTCAATTGAAAATTTAGTGGTATTGGTTGAACCGAATAGTCTACACATCATAGCAGTAACATAAAAATAGGGACCAACCAGAGAAGCAGTGGAATAGATACCATTGTAATCATGCTTTTGTTTGTTGGGGTTGTTCCTCCATTGTTTCATAGGGTCCGATTGCAGCTTGTTTTGTTTGGAAAATTGCTCGAGGAAATATTTTCCATACACCTTCTTCAAATCCTTTGCTTGAAATGACCCTATCATTATGTCTCTTATTGTGATAAAGGTTCTGTCGCCAATGTTAATATTCTCAATAATCCATTTCACCATATCTGAATATGGTAAAATCTTAGGGCACGTAGCAATTCTAAGAAGAAAAGAGTTGGATACATCAGAAATAGTAGATTCTGAGGAGTTATGGGCATCTGTTGTAGCTGTCCTTTTGACTACGCGGGGTTTTTCATCTTCAAAAATTATGTACATCGATTCCCATGAAGCAGAACCACTTTCTTAAGCACATGCAGTGTCTGAAAACAAGGGCGGCATCTCGGTTACTTCGGTAATGGAAGGTGTAGGATTAGCTGGAGCAATAGGTTTCTTTGATTTTTTAGCAGCCTTAGACATCTCGAAGAATTAACGTTTTTCTGGACTTGCCTATAAATAGGAAGAACAAGTAGAGAAAAAAAATATGTGGGAGAAATGTAACAATTAAACCGAAATGATGAAGAACATAGTTTTGCATGCGGAGAAATCTAAAATTTTGATTAACCATCAATCAAATCCCGTTTGGAGGCTCAGGGCTATCATACCATTATGATTATGCATTTATGCAAAATTTGGATTCACGTGCCTGAATGGACACTTAATAATTTTAAAATAAAACATCTTGCATCGCAGTTTAATCTGTGTGCCAAGGTCTCAAAACACCAAGCAAACTTTGTTTCGTCGATTGCGGTTGAACCTTTTCCCTTTTCAAACCATGCTTTAGTATATGAAATGATTTTTTAAATGTTTTGAAACGTTGGCAGGGAAAGAGAAGGGTAACTGATGTTGCGATGCGATATCACATTGCAATCATGGTCGGGGAAAAATTGGAAGGAAGAAGGATGATAGATGGAGAATATGTTATGCGATATATAACATCGAGGAAATGAAGGCAGGGTCATACTACCATTTTCATTGTTACAAAAAATCATCTTCTTTGTTGTGATGATT
The DNA here is from genome assembly GCA_034641835.2 of Pinus albicaulis. Taxonomy (NCBI): domain Eukaryota; kingdom Viridiplantae; phylum Streptophyta; class Pinopsida; order Pinales; family Pinaceae; genus Pinus; species Pinus albicaulis. The sequence continues at coordinate 1,441,617,823 of CM076578.1, read as the reverse complement.
AGATTGCTAATCTAGTATATTATATCAATTAATAATGTGAAATGAGATTTCAAATGTCGAGTAAAATGAAATAGATATTAGGATTCTTGGCAATGCAATAAGTGAGCATTGTGTTGTTGCTTAATTTCTTAACAACGTAAACAAAGAAAAATATCATTCTATACATACAATTATGCTTTGATGGTCTGTCATAAACATGCAATGCATTTCAAAGTTGCTCAAAATTTCAATAGCATTTATTTTTTCTTCACTGTATTGGTAGTAGGAAATTTATCACAATGTAGGTAATAAGATTTCTAGTTCGACGCCCCTCAAAATACTTTGTTTTTAGTCCTTTCACTTACATGTATTATGCAGTTTAAGCGATGAAAATAGAGAAAGCAAGAGTCACCCTTACAAGCAGTGCAATACAACATAATCTTGTTCATAGCCCTAATAGTTGTAATTGGAGTATTGCATCTTTCACATATAGTTTTCAATGGGTTCGTATATACGATAACCACTTTTAGATATCCTTGAAAATGTTGTAAATATTAATATAGAAAACATACGCATAGAAACATAAAATCAAATGCATTTATTTATTTATTTATTTATCCATATATATTTAAACAATATGATATAGCTTATCGTGCATATTCCTCTTAGCGAGGAAAGAAATTTTCTTAACTGCCATCTTTCTTTCCTTTGTTCAACGCACATATGAATGTTGACTTTGAAGTACATAAAACTTTTTCTTGTTTTTTAACTATATTTTTCAACAAAATCAGCGTGAAAACATTTTGTTGTAAATCTTTTTGAATTGAAACACATGCTAAAGCAATTTTATCGTGTACTTGAACTTATTACATATGCAACACTTGTAAAATAATACATGAAAACTACACACTATATTAAGAATAATTTTTTCCATGAACATTGGCATATACAGACCTATGTATACATAACTTGTTTTTCATTTCAATCAAAAATAGGTTTTCTAGTGCGGGCGAAAAATAAAACACATGGATAATGACTTTGTAACAATAAAATTTTCAAATAAAACAAATCTCACTGTATCCATGTCTTGTTATCCATTTTCGTCTTTGATTTCCAAAACATATTGCATTGTCTTTTGTGCTACTGAAATTGCAATAACTGTGATTGTGCCTACTAGAAAAACATTGTCATTACGTGACAAATTCGTAAGAGTCATGTTTGGAAAAATCCTGCATAAACAAGACAAATGTTTTCTACACTGCTAAAATTGTTTAGACTGATAGTTTTCTCACAATCACCACTGCCGTATTTATGCTTTGGAATAATTTTGAAATATTTAGTAGAAACACTGAAATTTGAAAAAAGATTTGACTCATGTTGTTTGATTAACGATGTTGGCACAAACAATGTTATTGTCATTTCCACTTTTTTATATGTTAAGTATGCATGGAATATTTCTTTTGACTTATTTATTTTGCATAAAAATATTCGATATGTAACCAATAAAACGTCAGGAAAAATATTCCCAGTTATATTGTTACTGATATCTTCAATCAACAATGTTGTAGGCTCAACCTCTTTTTTTCTACTCATGAATATTGAATTGAAATATTTTATTTGTGTTTTTAGAAAAAAAAGAGAGAGAAAAGAATAAAAAGATAGAGATGGGAAAAAAGGGGGAAAAGGAAAACTCTGATACATAGTTAATTGAACATGCATAAAGTACTTATTTTCGTTTATTTCTTCACAAATTTTCGTTGCTTTTAATTTTTCTATTGCAATATATGATTGTGTGGTATTTTTCAGTGTTATATCTACATTGCCATCCATGTCTATTGTGATGTTGATTAGAATTTGATAACTTTTCCAGCTCACAAATATTACACTGAAATCAATGCTTAAAAGGACATTGTAATTGAAACTAAGTAAGAACTGTTTGATGAAAACAAAATAAGATAAATCAAACTCATTAATAGTGTACAAAAATTATAGATATATTTTGGTTTTAAAAAATATGAAAGTTTTATAGAAATGTTCAAAGTAATTTTTTCCTTGTAATTGTTGTCCTAAATCTGAATCTTTAAGTTTCATATGTTTCTTGGAAATTGGAAAAGACTTGTTTTTAATTATATATTAAAGAATATGGCCTAAAATAAATGGGACAAAAAAAAGAAAAAAACAATTGCGTTGTGTAATCAAAATACAATAAATAAAACAAAAAACATGCCTCCTAGAATAGTTATCATTGTCCTTAACAATATCTTCCGTGCTTGTATTCATTTCCACTGCTACAATGATATGAGTTAAATAAAATATACAGAAATAAGAAAAATAAGATTTTCTAATTCCATAGCACATAAGTACTTCAGAAATAAGAACTATAGGGCAGTAACATGTTTTTTCAAAATGTTGTTAGTACTCGCATATATAACTAATAATGCAGTGTAACCTTTCAATAATGTTACATGTTTTACACTTTAGTTGTAAATGATGGTCCCTCACAGTGTGCAACTCCCAGAACAATATCATACAACCCACACGAGAATTCTATTTATAACTAATTCTTCCAAAAACTAGATTGACATGCATTCGTAACTTGTATAGTAAAAAGATCACATGATGAACACCTGGATAATGCTTCTACAGACAACACAACAAAAATTAGTAAGTAGTATTGTGATGTTAGCATATAAATATTAAGCTTATGTATTAGAGTCTTGACACGGTAGGACTCGTAGATAGAAGAAATTGTAATAATAATAATGAAAAAAGATAATCAAAGTCAGTGGATTTTGACTAAGAATGTTTAGTTTAATTTATTCCTTTAAAAAATAAAGAAAAGAATCAACACCATGTGTTCTTAGATGCTTAATTTTTTTTACATGTTTTGAAATAAATGATATCAAGGATATGTAGTAATTTACCTAGATGTTAGGTTTTTTTTATAGCCCATTTATGAACAGTGTTAATTCTTTTTCAATTTTTTGAACATTAGAACAAAATGTTTTGGCTTAATTTAAAAATAACGATTAATTTCCATGCATGAAGTTTATATGTATTACTATATTTATCTCGCTTTCTATACCATACGTCAAAGTCATCGTGAGTGATTTTCATTTGCGACTAACGTAAGAATTTATTCAGTAAATCGACATACATACCTCATTTTATAGACATTCAATGCTTTGCACAATGAATAATAGTAATAATAATAACATTTTAAAATTAATTTCATCCCTCTCGAATAAAGTTTCCAATATAAAAGATAAGGACAGTAAAATATCTGCACAATGAATATTCAACATAAAACCCCGTTAAGAGGAATAACACACTGTAAGTGCACTCACGAAACCTCATTCTCCCACACATAACTTGTTTTGTAAATTTTTATTGCCAATAAAAACACATATGCTTCCAATTAACAAAAATGCATATGTACCACATTTCACAACGACTTCTCTTGCATACATAGTTCATACTCCGCATAGTAAAATATTTTCACAATGAAGCATAATAATATTCCATATTCTCTCAAAGATACCCTTCCCTCTATAAACATTGATACGATATATGATATACAATCTAGAAAATTGTAAAAGTATGCCCGTACAACCAAATATTAAGAGTAGATTTGTTCGTAAAATCGACAAACATACCACAACTTTCGCATAGTCAAAGGTATTCACAATGAAACATAGTAATAATAATATATTAACATTAATAGCCTAACATTAATTTTCCTATACACCCCCATTCTCCCAAAAATACTTTGTCCTAATCTCCTCCCTAGTTAATAAAGTGTCTAATATCAAATTTCAACACAGTAAAAGCTCTACAATTCAATTCTAACACTAATGCTCGAAGCAATAACACAGTGATAGAGCACTCATGAAACCCCATGTTCTCCTGCATATACCTTATTTTCTAGATATTTTATCGTAAATAGAAAACATAGATGGTTCCAATATAATACAAATGCATATGTATCACGTTTCTCAGGTAATCCATTATGTGCAAAAATTTCATATATAAACATTAATAGTTTAACAATACCCTATTGACCACGCCAAATAATGGAAATTAACAATATTAATCATTATGTTATTCCTCGTATACCATGCCATCTGCAAATATTCATAGATTTAAATTCAAATCTTTACTCAATTTCTCTCTCGCACATATTACGTACTCCGCATAGTAAAAGTTGTAGAAATTAGCTGAATAAATCACTTATTCACTGAAGATTAACCTGGTCATATATCAATTTCGAATTGCATACATAACACATAACCTTCTTCTACAATTAATTGTCACATGCGGAAATAACAGTAGCAATCTCACATCAATTCAATCACACATTAACTCAGTATGTATGGGGAAAGCCTATAGCTGAAAACCCCGCAGCTATTGTGTATATTATAATGGAGAAATCAAGTAACCAAACAAGTACAATACTCCTCACAAGTACTCAGTACTTTCTCATAAAGTCACACACAATCTAACTCAGTTTTGAACAAGTCTCGGGTTCAAAACTCACTGCTGACTGCCTTGCCTCTATTGCGCAATCATGGCCTGTATATGAAGAGATCCAAGGTTCGAATCCCCTTGGCTTGACTGCGCAATTGTCATGGACAATTTCTCCAAGTGTAATGCAAATCTCATGCAAAACCAATCTACCAACTGATAGCTTTACTCACCCTTTCATCTACCTCTTCCACTGGTCTCCACTGAACTGATCATGCACTGTAGTGAACTGAAGTGTTCTTGAGTTGACTAATGAGTTAACATTTAGTAAATTAAATATTATTTAATTTACTCCACTCATATCTAGTTGATTAGTTAGTTAACTAATCCCAACTAGTTCAACTAAAACAAACAGAACACAACTCCACTATCTGTCCCGTTAACTCCTCCAAAACTCCTGCCACTGAAGTCTAACTGAAGCCAACCATGAAAGATGCCATCAAACCCTAGGAACCACGTGATTCCTTGTGTCAGTTGCATGAGCCACCTCCATGACTCAAACTGAAGTGCGCCAAGAGAGTAAACTGCTGTTTATAGTCAAAAATATTATTAAGGGTAAATAATATTTGACTTCCATATTTTTAGGAGATCAGTCTAAAAATAGCCCGGGTCCTAAAAATAAGGGTCTCATCTATTTTTACCGACATGTCGCATACTTTAAGAATCTCCAAGTAGAATTCCCAAATTATGCTCCGTATGTCTAAAAATAGACATAGTCTAAAAATAGACTTTGCGCCAGAATTTGCCTGCGGGCCCACTTAGTGAAGGCGACTTCATTTCACTAAGCTCCATCATCTTGCTGCATTCTCAACAAAAGTTGTGCACAATGTAACATAATAATATTCCTCATTCTCCTACACATACCATGTCCTCTCTAAATATTCATATGATATACGATATATGATTTGCAATTTTGTTCTCTACATAGCCTATGTAAACACAACCACCTTGACACAATTACTTTTGTACTCAATAACCTGCTTCGATCATTAATTGACATTTAAAACTGTTATTAATTGAATTAGTAAACCTACCCTAACTACACACTTGATTTATTAATCATTTAGGATGGAGGTACATACTACTACATTTCTATTCCCATACATGCATCCCTATCACATGAATTTGTTCTATACACATTATTTCTCAGAACAGTCGGTTCTGCAAAAAAAAAAAAATGTATATGTATTGTTTTAACAAACATTGTGCAGAGATTTTCTCGAGAGGAACTTTCACATTTTAGGTAGCTCTGCACATTTCCTGTTCGCATAAGAAATTCTTCGCAAACTGCTCATTCCTCACACACACTTTTTCCAAACAACCAATTCCGTAAAAAAAAAAATTACATATATATTATTTTAATAAAACTTATGCATATCTTTTATTGAGCAGAACTTTCACTTTGTAGGTAGCTCTGCACATTTCCTGTTTGCACAAGAAATTCTCCACAAAGTGCTTATTCCCCTTGAGAAAATTTGATAGTTATGTTAAACGTACTTAAATTTGTTTTTGTTATTTTGAAATAAGCAATTCGACTCACACTATCAACAAGTTCATTGGCAACCTAATTCAATCTATATGAAAATAATGATTATCACTTCAGAGTGTTATTCGAGTTTGAATTATTTCAAAGCATTAAAATATTAAATAAAAAGTCATGATTTTAAAAGAATGAAATATATATATTAATATGGTTTTTCAAAAGTAATAAAAAATGAAAAGCTTTGAAGCTCTTGTTGTGATTTTGAAAGCATTAAACTATTAATATTATCGTATAAAATGTTATTAGTTGATTTAATCGACAGAATGGAAAGGTCCTTTCAAATTTGAAACCGCATTGGCACGTTCAATGTTAATACCGATTAGTAGTTTAATGTTTAATTTTGTTTGCTCATAGTCTAATGTCAATAAAATTCTAGGGTGGAGTGTGGAAATAGAGTCCAAATTATTATTGTACGAAGTATTCACATGTCTTTTCTTATCTTTGCATATTTCCTTTATGTGAAAATGCAAAGGCTTAAAATATTAAACCGAATATCCCCTGCCTCTAGATAGCTAATTAATTGATTAAGCTCTTCGCACGGTGTAATCTCTTGGCACAGGCACTTCCATACAATGTCCTCTGGACAACTTCCTTCGTACTATGTTGAGTTATGCATAATTTACATACAAAAAAAGATAACGTCCCTTTAGAAATTTTGTTAATATTTAAACTCTACAAGATTAAAGTATCTAGTTAAATTTAGTATATTAACTACAATCTCAATTATTCATACACAAGAGATCAACGTCTTCATATCATTAAAAATACGCAGTCTAGTTTTTTTTTTTTTTTTAACCACAATGCATCATTGAAAATATAAAACAATTTCATAGGACTGAAGTGCTCTTGTAATTAACATATAATTAAGATCATGTGCATATTGTTATTAGTAACCAATACTTATCACTTATCTTAAAATATTAATTGATTTTTTTTATTTCCTCAAATTAAGGGGTTTCTTTATAAGGCTTGTTAAGATAAATTAATAAATATTGTAAAGAAGAGTTATATGTTTTTATTAATGCTCGATATTTTTTAAGATATTTTTTAATTATTATCCAAGTGGCATTATGTTTTCATAAGTAAAGTGTATTCAAGTGTGTTAAACATAAGTAAAGTGTATTCAATCGGTTTTCTCAATGTGATGCAGGGGCATTAGCTCGGGAAAATATTTTGTATTTTTATGAAACCTAGGGGTCTCATGTTTTTGAAAAATTATTAATTTCATGTAAATATTAATATTATTTTTGAGTGATTAAATTATGTTTTTAATTAATTATATGTGAGAGTTGTAAATGTTTCCAAACAACTGGAAAACATGAGAGAAATTAGCCTTGGGATATTTTAGAATTGATTATGAGCCTAAGTTAGAATTAGTTTCAAGGTTTTAGGGATAAAAATCTATCTTTTAGGGGTTTTGAGAGATTTGGGGATTTTGTTGAGTGATTAGAGGGATGTGAACCAAAATTGGTTCAATTCAATTTGTATAAATTAATATGCGTTAAAGGCAAATAGATCAGGTGAGATTAGAGTGTAGAATAGAGAAAGAGGTTGTAAGCCTCCAACATTTGTAAGAGGGCCAATGATTGCAAATCAGGCCAAGAAGAAATACTACTATAAGTAAGTTCATTTTTACATGAAGGCGTTGGTTTAAATTATGCGCCTAAATTGGTCAATTTGTGTATGGTTCAATTTCTATGCTAAGGGTTGGAATGGTGAATTGTATACAAACTGGTTGGTATTCAATTTGTATGAATCGATAACCATGTTGTATTGAAACCAAAACAGAAATCGATATGATCCTGTCAATGAAGGATCGATGGCAATTTAATGACACTAGAATTTATATTCTCCACATATAATTGAACTGAATTCTGAGAAAAGGGATCGATCTTCCTTTCAATTCTGAAATTATGTTGGGCGCTAGTTAAAACAGAGAGTTAGTGCATTAATCCTGTTGGATCGAGGTTGAATGTGTTATATTGCAGAATTGAATAGAGCGAAAAACTAAAATCAAAGAACCAACGTGTGTGCAAAGAGGATCGCAGATTGAATCTGATCTTATCAAGTTGCAGATTGACTAAAGATGGGCTACGAAGTAACAGTGTAATGGAAGTTGCAACCTGGAGGTGTGGAGGTTGGAATTGATCAGTGTTTTAAGGTAGAGTAAAAATGCTGAGAACGTTTTCAAGCCAATTTACAGCATTGAAAAAGATGGAATGTAGCAATGGCGCAGAGTCCGAGTAAGCCTTTAAATAGAGGTAAATCTCTGTTGCTGGAATAATGAAATTGCATGTAATTGAAACGAGTTAAGTTAATATCGATTCATGTTTTGAGTCAAATGGAATCTGCATTCGAATTGATAGCGTTTGTTGAACAACGTTGGAAAAGTCAAAACGTTAATCTAAATAGTGAAGGCGGTCTTTAAGTCTGCACAGAAATTAGTATGAGAATTAAAGGGTCGATGGAGGAGTAAGTTTGATCCTCATTTCATATTATGAATCAGCGTTATAAATTTAGTTTTAAGAGCAAGTTCCGGCGTGAAATTGTAATTTCGTTGGCACAGAGGAATCGATCAGCATGGAGGAGGGTTGAATCGAAGTTCAACTTAAATTGGTATTTTTATATCGACTATTGAAAGTCGATTTCCAGGATGGCGTAGGGAAAATTTGGGCGCAGGGCTTTTGGCTGTAGATAGCTTAAAATCGATTGGAGTTAATCTGGTTTGTGAATCACACCAGTGAGCGATCTACAGTATTAAGATGGAAAAGCAAGCCCAAAAGGGAGCGGTATTAATTGAAATACAACGCTGAAGGGCCGGAGTCATAACTATAGCAATCGACTGAAGATGGAGATTACTATATGAGCGAAGGCGCAGTCCACAGATGTTAGAAAAAGCGTATTACCGATGATTGATTGGATAAGGTATGTGTATGACATGCAGTTAATTGTGCGTGGGACTGCATTACACGTCATGTGATTGGTTAAAATGTTAAATGAAATTAAAATAACGTGAGACAGTTTGATGTTTTGAGATTTGAACCAAAGGTAATATGCTTAATGTCAATTGGCAAATATATGAGAAATGAGCGCATGACTAAATGATAAGCATTGGGGTTTTAAATTATGAAAGCCTGGAATTTAAACAATGAAGCTAATGGTTGGATTATGAGAGTTTATAAAGGGTTTTTAATGTTATGTGAAGTTGGGTTTAATCACATGAAAAATTGATTGTTGAGTGTATGGTTTCATACAATTGATTTAAAGTTTGGGTTGATTGCATGGAAGAATCGACTTGAAATATGGTTTCCATAAACCATTAAAAGGTGTGAACATATGTTAAGATAAAGCTTCCACAATGATAGTGTATGAAATTTCCCGGACTTAAAATTTCAGTTGGGTGTAAAAGTTGAGATACATTCTTATATTTACAAGAATGAGAAGATTCTGGGTTTTGCAGGGTTAGCTAGCATCAATTTTGGTATCAGAGTTGGAATGGCTCTGTGTGAAGATTTAAGTTTTGATGATTCAAGTTTTTAAGTTGAATTAATTGCATGTGATGAATGAATATTAGATTTGAAACTGATGAATATTGCAGCACAGAGATGCAGTGCAGTTGAGGAAATGAAGCGAGATCAACAAGATCTTGAAAGGTAAGCTGACAGATATTATTTATCTCTGGTTTAAAGGTTATGATTGAATAATTTGGTTTACAGACATAGTGAAGAAATCTCAGCAGGAAGATGTAGATCACAGCTGGAGTGTAGTGATGAAAGAGTCTGACATGGATTCTAAGGGAGTGTGGCAGAACCTGGAGATTCAACAGAGGTTGAATGAAAAGGACAAGTGTGTTCTTGAAAGTTGCAGATGAGTGAAGCCTGAAGGAGCAGTGGAGAAATGCTCGAAAGGTTCCAGCAGAGGACCAGTGATTACCAAGAGACCAGATCCAAAGGAAGGGATTGGTGACGTAAGTGGCAGCAGGAGAGTTTACTATTGCAGAGGCTTGGTGTAACTCATGGCGAAGGATATGACTACTGAAAGTCATAAAGGAGAGAGCGGAGGTTCAGAGAGAGGCCAAAGTAGAGAAACGGAGAAATATGCCGAGGCAAATGGCATAAGACAGCAGTTGACTGATGAAGAGTATGAGAGAGAGAAATCTGAGATCGCGGTTCATCTCGAGTTATTGAGGGAGTTGTTATAGGAAAATATGAGAGACAAGAGACATGGTTGGCTGATGAGGAAGAGAGTGAAGTTGCAGAGGCTACAACAGAAAATAGATCGATAGATAAACATGCAGTTAACAGAAGAGCTAAGGGAGCTTGAGCAGATGATGAGTATACAGTTGAGACGTGAAGAACTCAGAGCAGCTGAGTTGAAAGTGGAGGTTTCCATTGATGAAACAGAAGAGGAGATCATTGATGATTTCTTGAGTTACTGGGTAGATCCAGAACAGCTGGATAATGTAGAACCGTGTATTTTTATAGCTGACAATTGTGATGTGACTACAGGTTTTATTGAAGAGGATGCGCAATCTTGTGAAACTGTCGCAAGTTTGGAAAAGATTCTTTCAGGAGATAAGTACTCAGAAGAAGGAATCAGTGATGTGTTTGTACTTGAAGCTTTTACAGTACAAGAGGAAGTTCATGTGAATGAAGAAGAGGATGAGCTTGAATAACTGATATATGAACCAGTAGTTGACCCTGTTGAACTTTGTGATTTTCAAACTGAAAGTTTATGTATGAATGCAGGGACTGTAAGTGATGATGATATGCTTCAGAAATGCAACAGAGAAATTGCATTGTTGGAATACTTGTTGGTGAATTCAGAGTATGACAGGGAGATCGCAGCAGAAGAAAGAGTTCAGTACAGTGAAAGAGAGAAGAAAGACATCATGGAAACAGATGGTGTGAGAGAGACACTGGTTGACAGTCTTGAGGATTCTTCAGAGAATTCTTTGGGCAGAGAGAATCAGCATACTAATGTGCTGATTGAGATGGAAAATTCAGAAAAGCATACTGAAATGCTGGCAAAGGAGGACAAGGCACTGATGCCTTATGATTTTTGTTTTAACAAGTGTTTTGTGAGTGCAGGTGTTAGTGCAGGTGCTGAAGAAAATTTGACTCAGTTGAGCAGTCAAATGAAGGAAGACGAGAATTCTGTGGAAATTTCTAATCCATGGGATGAAGAAGTTATGTTGCTGGAGATGATGATGAATAGTCAAGATTCAGTACAGGAGGAATCTCAATTTCAGAATTGGGAATTACAGAGGCAAAGAGGTGAAGATAGCAGAAAGGAGTACACAGTGTACCAGTCTAGTAAGTTGTTGATAAGAGGAGACAGAGAAGAATTTTTTCGTTGTAGAAAACAAGAGGGCATGGATGATTGGGTGGCAGCAAGAAGTCAGCAAGTGACAGTAACAATTGAGCAAGTAAGAACTGAGCAAGCCATCTTAGCTCAGCAGGCAGCGAGAAATCAGCAACCTAAAGATTTATTGGACAGAGAAATTGAATTAATCAGAAGAATCATGATGAAAGTATCTCAGAGGAAGATATCAGTAGGAAAGAGGAAGAGAAGCAGTAGCAGCAAAATGAAGACGGAGACAGATTGTGAAAGTGCAGCTAGTGGAGCAAGACAGCATAAGATATGGAGACCTGGAGAAAAGCAGCATACGATAGCAGATATAGATGATGACTTGCAGAACAAAGTGTGGGATCCAGGTGGACAAAGACTTAAAACGCATGATCTGGAGATCATGATCATTTTCAACCTTGGGAGTCTGATGCAGGAGCATTAGCTCGGGAAAATACTTTGTATTTTTATGAAACCTAGGGGTCTCATGTTTTTGAGAAATTATTAATTTCATGTAAATATTAATATTATTTTTTAGTGATTAAATTATGTTTTTAATTAATTATATGTGAGAGTTGTAAATGTTTCAAAACAAATGGAAAACATGAGAGAAATTAGCCTTGGGATATTTTAGAATTGATTATGAGCCTAAGTTAGAATTAGTTTCAAGGTTTTAGGGATAAAAATATATCTTTTACGGGTGTTGAGAGATTTGGGGATTTTGTTGAGTGATTAGAGGGATGTGAACCAAAATTGGTTCAATTCAATTTGTATAAATTAATATGCCTCAAAGGAAAATAGATCAGGTGAGATTAGAGTGCAGAATAGAGAAAGAGGTTGTAAGCCTCCATCATTTGTAAGAGGGCCAATGATTTAAAATCAGGCCAAGAAGAAATACTATTGTAAGTAAGTTCATTTTTACATGAAAGAGTTGGTTTAAATTATGCGCCTAAATTGGTCAATTTGTGTATGGTTCAATTTCTATGCTAAGGGTTGGAATGGTGAATTGTATACAAACTGGTTGGTATTCAATTTGTATGAATCGATAACCATGTTGTATTGAAACCAAAACAGAAATCGATATGATCCTGTCAATGAAGGATCGATGGCAATTTAATGACACTAGAATTTATATTCTCCGCATATAATTGAACTGAATTCTGAGAAAAGGGATCGATCTTCCTTTCGATTCTGAAATTATGTTGGGCGCTAGTTAAAACAGAGAGTTAGTGCATTAATCCTGTTGGATCGAGGTTGAATGTGTTATATTGCAGAATTGAAAAGTGTGAAAAACTAAAATCAAAGAACCAACGTGTGTGAAAAGAGGATCGCAGATTGAATCTGATCTTATCAAGTTGCAGATTGACTAAAGATGGGCTACGAAGTAACAGTGTAATGGAAGTTACAACCTGGAGGTGTGGAGGTTGGAATCGATCAGTGTTTTAAGGTAGAGTAAAAATGCCGAGAACGTTTTCAAGCCAATTTACAGCATTGAAAAAGATGGAATGTAGCAATGGCACAGAGTCCGAGTAAGCCTTTAAATAGAGGTAAATATCTGTTGCTGGAATAATGAAATTGCATGTAATTGAAACGAGTTAAGTTAATATCGATTCATGTTTTGAGTCGAATGGAATCTGCATTCGAATTGATAGCGTTTGTTGAACAGCGTTGGAAAAGTCAAAACGTTAATCTAAATAGTGAAGGCGGTCTTTAAGTCTGCACAGAAATTAGTATGAGAATTAAAGGGTTGATGGAGGAGTAAGTTCGATCCTCATTTCATATTATGAATCAGCGTTATAAATTTAGTTTGAAGAGCAAGTTCCGGCGTGAAATTGTAATTTCGTTGGCACAGAGGAATCGATCAGCATGGAGGAGGGTTGAATCGAAGTTCAACTTAAATTGGTATTTTTATATCGACTATTGAAAGTCTATTTCCAGGATGGCGTAGGGACAATTTGGGCGCAGGGCTTTTGGCTGTAGATAGCTTGAAATCGATTGGAGTTAAACTGGTTTGTGAATCACACCAGTGAGCGATCTACAGTATTAAGATGGAAAAGCGAGCCCAAAAGGGAGCGGTATTAATTGAAATACAATGCTGAAGGGTCGGAGTCATAACTATTGCAATCGACTGAAGATGGAGATTACTGTATGAGCAAAGGCGCAGTCCACAGATGTTATAAAAAGTGTATTACCGGTGATCGATTGGATAAGGTATGTGTATGACATGCAGTTAATTGTGCGTGGGACTTCATTACACGTCATGTGATTGGTTAAAATGTTAAATGAAATTAAAATAACGTGAGACAGTTTGATGTTTTGAGATTTGAACCAAAGGTAATATGCATAATGTCAATTGGCAAATATATGAGAAATGAGCGCATGACTAAATGATAAGCATTGGGGTTTTAAATTATGAAAGCCTGGAATTTAAACAATGAAGCTAATGGCTGGATTATGAGACTTTATAAAGGGTTTTTAATGTTATGTGAAGTTGGGTTTAATCGCATGAAAAATTGATTGTTGAGTGTATGGTTTCATACAATTGATTTAAATTTTGGGTTGATTGCATGGAAGAATCGACTTGAAATATGGTTTCCATAAACCATTAAAAGGTGTGAACATATGTTAAGATAAAGCTTCTGCAATGATAGTGTATGAAATTGCCCGGACTTAAAATTTCAGTTGGGTGTAAAAGTTGAGATACATTCTTATATGTACAAGAATGAGAAGATTTTGGGTTTTGCAGGGTTATCCTACGTCACAATTTCAATAACTTTATTAACACTTCTGTCATTTAATAATAGGTGAAAAATAAAAATCCAATTCATGATTTTTCACACAATGATAATAAAATTAATATCCAAAAAATAATTTAATGATATGTGTTTTGTGGAGGCTTTAATTGTGCGGAGCTGCGGAGTAGCTCTGAACAATGAAAGTTTCTACACAATGTGCCCCATAATCGAAACTAGGATCACGTCAAGCATGTGAGGTCTCAAATACGTTTCCAAGGATTAATACAAAAATTACTTGAGTCAATTAAATTGGACCTTTAATTGCAAGATTGACCCATGACCTATCTTGAATCAAAATAATAATGTAGTGCTAAAGTTAATATATCAAAATTTATAAGATTTTAACTACTAATATTTTCAAAATAAAGATAAAGAAAAATAGTTTTGAGTTATTATATATTAAATCAAAAATATATAGATAAAAATAGGTTTTAGTTATATACGTTATTAAAGTGTAAAAACAAAAGAGATTCAACCCTTGTCAAACAATTTTAATTATAGTTTGTTAATAATTGTGTAAAAGATTACAAGTTAGAAATATAAAGTAAATAATCATATATTATAAAGAAAAAGCATAAACTAAAGATAAAGTGGTGGCAGGATATCTCAATGATAATGGTGCGGAGTAACTCCACACAATGATCCCCACACATAGAATCACATCAATCCTACAAAGGGTACATATAAATATTGTAATAGTGATAAATACCACAATCTAAATACCACTAATTAATACAAAATAAAGAAGTAATAGTTCATACCGCAAACAGCTTAACTTGGAACAATTAATACAACATAATGTCCTAATCACTATGGAATAGTTGATTAATCATTATGAAAAAGTGAATTGCGGATGCCTTTCAAGAAAAGTTATAGTACGTGCTCCTTGAGTCCCCAGTATTGGGAAAAGGGAGGGAATAATTTCTAGGTATTTCTTTGCAATTTTTGGGGGCTATTGTTATTATTTGAAGCATTGATTCCCTGAGGAGAATTAGTCTGATTTTATTCCTACAACACATATTTCCTTCCAGCTATGTCGAACTAGGGAGGAATGAAGAAAATTTATTCCAGGAAGTCATCCATGTCCTGATGAGGTTGGTTTGTTTAGTCGCATTAAGAAAAAAAAAAGTTATTTCTAGTTGTTTATTTTGTGTTGTTAACTATGTATTTTCTCTTGGAGGATAACTTGAGGGTCAGTAATTTTCTTGATCACTGAGGCCAACTGCACACCTACCTACAACAACACTTATTTTTCCATGCGTGCTTGTCATGGGTGCAATGCAAATGGGACCAAGCCTTGGTTATGGTTATATTTGTGTAAATATGCATATGCGCAGAGCTACAAATTAAGTCCATTATGTGTACAAAGATTTTAATCTTTCATCGTGTTGATATCTTTACTCTACACAATGAAATATTCCCATACAAGGAAATATATTTGTAGAAATATCTTCCCCTAGTTAATGCGATAAAGGTTACATACTACAGGACAAGACCAATCGAAATTAGAATTGCATAAAAAATATATATCACTTTCATTTCGAAATACAACAAAAAACTTCCATTATGTACAATAGATATATAGGAAGAAAAATTAATAAAGGCCTTGTTATAGGTCAATTTGGGCATCACTCTCAAAACTCATATCAGTATCAATTAGGATCTATCATACTCTAAATCATTTTCTACATGCCTTAAACAAGTCGTCCCATTTATGGTTTTCCTCCATGAAAGTTTCACTGCTTGGATGCCATTTGAAGTGTTCCATTGAGCCATCAACACACCCCTAGACTGTAGTAAGTTATTTTCAGAGCATCTACTCCCATGCAAAGCTTTGTTGTAGAATCTAGGTCCATTTTTCAGTGTGTTTGTCGACTTGGAGTGAATTTTTCATATGATTCTGGGAATATTACCACCTTCTAGTGGCTTTTAGAAGTTGTTCCAGCTATCACCCTATCTGATAACTTCGAATATGAACACCATGGATCCATTGAACCTCTTATCCTCCTATTCCAATGAACAAGGAAACCAGTTTATCCATTTTTGGAAAATCCATTCAATAATCAATTAATGTCAAACTACCTTCGCTACTTATAAATTGTGCACTGATCATAGTGTACAAGAGAGCAATAATTTGAATTAGTAGAGTTATGCTGGTGATATCACAACTCTTTGATGTATCGTCTACATGTAATGTTATGTTGCTAGAGTGACGCTGCTGAAGTGATGAGGATAGGACTGAAGCTGGAGCGAGTTGACATCGAATCGATCCAACTGGTTGTAACTTCTCCTTCTACATCACAATAAAGAGATTTGTTCCTTCCCTAATACATTTGTTCATGATGTTATATGTTTATTTTCAAATGCAATCGATTCAATTTGTTTAACATTAATAGATCATATGCCTTTGTGTCATTTTATGTCTTCTGTTAGCATTGCAGGTACCAATAAAGCGAGTTCACTTTGATTGAGAGCGATGGAACTGAAAAAAGGGAGGCGAGGAATAGCGAAAGATCACAAGTAGGTGTTCTTACCTTATCTATTCATTTAAAGGAAAATGCCAAATATCTTTCTTCTGTTGTTCTAAGTGTGACCACCACACTTAGAGAAAACATATCTATCCATAGGTTTGATTTTTGTAAAACAAATTTGCGACCATACTGCAGATCGTCGGATCATCCCTGCTAGTTTTATCCTTGTTTATCAGCCTCTAGTAGAATTTACCTACTTTATTTTATTCATTTGAATGTGTTTTAGTAAAAGAAGTGTGTTTGATTTCCTTTTTGAGTTTCCTCTGGCACCAACGCACTATTGGTCTTGACGCAGTGCTCTGCATAGCACTGTTGGCTTAGGGAAAATGCTCTGCAATGCATTGCCTCCCACTCAGGGGTGCATTTCTCTTGTGACCAACCGAAAATCATCATATTTTTTTCTTTTGAAATTCATTCTAGTATCTTGTTTGCTGAGTTTTCAAGTGTGTGATTTCCTCTAGAGACCAGATTGCTTCTGCTATCTTGCCTCACTTTGGATATTTGTTTGATTAATGTTTCTTTTTCTTTTCTTTATCATTTTCTAATAGCTCCAAAGTTTAAAATTTTACATTTGATCAATTATTTATTTTCGAAAAGAGGAATTTCCGTTCAAGTCTTCATTTCTCTTGAAAGTATTGATTGATTGTTTGTGCATCATAGTTTCTTTTTTGTTCATCTAAACTTAACAGAAATTGAAAAGAAAAACATGCATTTGCATATAGGGATTGTGAGTGTTGCATAGGAATAGTTAGGGAATTTTCATTTAGATTTGCTCATTGTTGATTGCTTACAATCTAATTTCTCTATCCCTTGTAGCTAGTTTTTCATTATCGAAATGGAATCGAAACGAATTCTTATCACATTTATTGCATTCTAGGAATGTCAAATACATCACGCAAATAACCTGAAAGAAAAACTTATAAGCAAGATCAACTTAAAATTTATCTAAATTAATCTAAGGGAGCATTTTCACTTAATGATAACATTTAGAGGTATATGCTAAAGACATGTTACGACGTCGTAAAACATAGAAGTTGTTGTTAATTGTCTGCGATACTCTGAGTGTGATACCTCATTCCATGTACGTAAGTATATCAGAGCTTTTCCACGTACGTAAGTATATCAAAGCTTGTCCACATACCTTTTGGTATATCAGGTGGTGTTCTAGTATGAAAAGTATAAGGGGATGCTCTCACTGTGCGGTTTCACATTAGACAACGCTAATATGGATTTGGTCTCCACGTACCATCGAGTATATTTGGTAGAACAACATTAGGTTGCTTATCATCCATATATAACCAAGTTGGTCGCCTTGTACATTGTGATACACCAAACACAGCATTCATGGAGATTGCCTGCACGTACATAAGTCCTTCATTTACTGGGGCGGTATATTGCAATTCACAATTGCTTGGAAAACCTTTTTCCTAGCATTACCCTCTTTTTGTTTTTTTTTATATTATTATTATTAAAATCAATCAGAAATCGTGGAAGAAGATCAACCCATTCCCCATCATTCGCATAGGATAGCGAATAAACCACCTTTTCTGCCATAAGCTATACATAGTAGGTGAAGGCAAGCTCCTCCTACCGATTCCGGTACCTCTGGAACATTTGGTGCTACATATTCATCTAATTTACCAGAGTCATCTGATCCTTTGAGTACTAAGTCTCGAGTCATATCTACCGATCCCGGTTTATCTTCTACTGTCAAGACGGAACCCTCACAATTACCTAAGGACACTGAAATTCAATGTAGTGAGACGGTAAATCAAGAACCTGAAGTTGTTCAATCATAAGTTGATCTGGAACCCATTTTACTTTTACCAGAACATCTTGATCCCGAAGTTGAACAACAAGATGTTTTTCTCATGCTGGAAGACGATCAACTGGCTAATCCTCAATCATCTGTAACTATTGAGGCTTCCTCTTTACCGTAGAGTTTACCACTTGAAATTTATCTCAGGCCTAGCGGTGAAGTACTTCCACCTGGTTTGATTTAAATAGAGGAAGAACTTTAGGAAGATACAACCCCTTCAACTCCAACTCATTTTGGGTCGGGGCTTCATCTTTATCCATATTTTCCTTGTTTGACCTACTCTGCTCCTATTGATCCTGCTCAGTCTCAAGTTCCTATAGATTCTTTGGAGTGTTTATTGGGTTATCTAACCATGGCTGAGACAGCATCCCAGACTGTACCATATATTACAGTTGCGACAACATCTACTATTGCTTCATCTTCGATGTTTTCTTCGACACCTGAGTCTCATATTTATGGTGGTTTTTCCATCCCACTGGGTTACCAACCTTTAAATGGAACCTACTCTGGTGTCTCCTCTAGTCCATGGACTTCACCCATGTCATCATCTAGAATTTTATTTGGTTCCTCTCTTACGAGTACTGAATGGCCTGATCCTTTATTGACATCAACAACTCAATATCAAGCTGGTCCATCCAATTAATGTCCATCTTATCTAGTATTTGTTGAATTCCCATCATATGAAATTCAGTATGTGAAATATCCTTATACTCCATATGCTAGGGGGCTATAGATGTTTGCACCATATGGGTGTACTTTTTAGTTCTTAGGTCAATCTTATGTTGGAATTCTTGTTTATCAATGGAAGCCTACCTTGCATGTTTAGCCACAGACAATTATGTATCAATATCAACCAATTCAACCTCTTGCATCTATACCTACTACACATGTTATTACTTCCTTGGTTGTCGCTCAGTATGCTCGGGTGGGTCCTTCAACCCTTAACCCTCAAGTCTCATTTCTATAGACTCCGTCTTCCCAGGACGGTATTCAACAACCATCTATATCAGGAATTTCACAACCACATGATATTTTACCTTTGTCATGGGCTTCCACTGGTCCCATCTATTCACAACCTGCTCCAAATTTTCCTGGCAGGAAACAAAATTTTTATCAAATCCCATGGAAGCCACACTAACCATTCCAACAATATCAAGCTTATCTAGGTCCTATTCAACAAGCCTATAAAGGGTTTGGTCAACAAACTTACCTCTATCATGGTTACCAATAGAAAAATCCTTATGTTGGTACACAATGGCTTATTTCCCAGGTATTTCCATCTTACCCTAGTTACGCTCAACCTTATCTAAATTGACAGTTGTTGTTTATTGCAAAATTTGAGTTACCCAATTTAAATAAATTCACTTATGATCCCACTCATTGTTTACCTTAGTGGTCGGTGATTCCTCATAAATTATTCTCTGATATTCTGAAATTCAATGGAAATTTTGGAGAAGACCTGTCTACGCATGTTATGACTTATCATTTATGGTGTTCATCAAACTCCTTGAATGATGATTCTGTTAGACTCTGTCTTTTCCAGTGAATTCTCATTGGTCCAGCTGTGAAGTGGTATATTGAATTACCACTAGCTTCTTTCGATAACTTTACAGTTTTAGCCACTAATTTTTTAACCCACTTCTAGTTACCCATCAAATATGAAACTGGAACGAAACTTTTGACTAGCTTTAAAAAAACAAATTCTACTCATATATCATATCATATACATGAGTGGCGTCATCTTCATCGGATGGTTAAAATATTTGTTTCTGATAATCTTTTATCTTAGTGTTTTATAAATTCAATTTTTCCATGTATCACCGAGTACGTGGAAAAATGAAGTGTTGTCACTGAAGAGAAAGTAATTTCTCATGCCCAATATATGGATTTTATTTATACTCAGTCTAGCATGCTTTATGAAAATATTTTGAATGCACCACGACCAAATTTTATTGTTCCTCCTTCTCCATCTAGTAAGTACATTCAGGTTGATGATGGTGTGATTGGTTCTGCTAGCACTCCACCAAAAAGTCGACCATATGGTTCTACACTTGCTATTTCAAATCAAAACCCTATTGCATCTGATCCTGCGTCTTCTTCTAAAATACATGTCATGTCATCTGACAAGGGAAAAAGTGACAAGAAACCTGGAAGTAAGAAGAAGGGGAAATATAAGAAGAAACAAAATTAACCCTCGCAGGAAAAATCATATGATTCATCTGGTTCTTCTCGAATACCTCATTACCCTTGTTTGATATGTAATGAGGAGAATTTTATGCGAGATTGTCCTCACCGCTCAGAAGTCTCGAAGCTTCTTAAGACTTATGTCGCATTTGTAGTGTTGACAAGTCCTTTTCCGAACTCAGAAACACATATGGTTGCTACAGATCCTGCTTCTAGTTCGCAAGTGCTTATGCTATCCACCACTAATCCCAAAAATGATGTTTTGGTGTCTAATCGAAGTAAATATTACAGTAATACTCTTTCATCGTCGAATGGTTAGGCTACAAATCAACCTACTACTTCGACTTCGACTTCATTTGATTTGGATCCACCGCCTATTATTCCCGAGTCAACAATAAATCCGCCAAAGGGAGTCATTCATAAATCGACTTTCAACCCTCGAGCTCATGCAACTCAAAATTATAACGTAGTAGAATATTTGGCTTGGTCACCTTTTTCTATGTCAACGCTTGAAGTTCTTTAGAATTGGCCCTCCCAAAAACAGGCTTTGTTGTCGGCAATTGGTGGAATCGATCCAATGGATTCTAACCTTGTATTCTTTAACCACACGGGCTATGTGCCACAATTACCAACACAATTAGCATTTTTTATTCAATTACATGTCGTGAAATGCCTCATTCATCATAATATTGGTGATGAAGGTGTATCTACTTGTATCATGTCTATGAGTTGCTGGAAGTCACTTGGCTCGCCGATTTTATCACAAACACCTACGACATTGAAATATTTTCACGGTCGTACATATAAGCCTTGTGGAATTCTCAATAACCTGCAATTTGAAATAGGGGGAAAAACAGTTACTATTGAAGTTGAGGTCATTGACGGGCCCCTTAACTACAATATATTACTTCGAAGACTGTCGATTTACGTTATGGCTGCAGTTGTATCTACTTAATTTCGTATGATCTTCTTCCCCCATAAGGGAGGCTTCATATTCATTGATCAACTCTCCTTCCTCGACTTTGGTTCCTAGGAAACTGGAAGCATTATATTTTTTCATGGACCCCCACCATCTCTTCAGAACATTGGTGTAGGACTCTTTAAGGATTATTCCCTAATGGGCACCTTTTCGTTACCATTGCCTACAACATCGGCAAAAATCTCAAAAATAGAAACCTGCAATATGATATCTTCCACTTCATCTGACTTAAGGAAGGTTCCCAATAATTTTGAAATAGATACGCTAGGTGAAACTATGTTGAAGATAGTTATTTTACTATGTCAACCTCGTTAAAAAATGAATTAGGTCTTTAGGATAATTCTTTTACTGTGTCAACCTCATTAAAAAATGAATCAAGTCTTGAGGATAGTTATTTTACTTTGTCAACCTCGTAAAAAAATGAAACAGGTCTTGAGGATAGTTCTTTTATTGTGCCAACCTCGTGAAAAAAATGAACCAGGTGTTGAGGTGTTACACAGCAATTTGTCACCATCCCTGCAATTCCCCATCCCGCACATTGGAGGGCTTATTCCGTGACCTGTGAGCAGTGACATGATCTGAAAGCACTTTCATGGCATTCCCCTAGAGATGGACTTTCATTCCCCTGAAGACATCTCCTTGTAAAAAACCCTAAAAATAGCCTTTTCATCCTTGGTGCGACTAGACAGTGTTATACCCGCGCCAATGGGAGAAATCCTTCAAAGAGGGCATGCCAATTGGAGCTCTGTCTCAGAGTCGCACTCGCGCCAGGCTTAATAAAGGGTGTTTTTTAAAAATAAATGGCGAAAGATTGACTCCAACCAACTCCTGAACTGGTCTCTAAATTGAGTTGGGAGGTTTGGCTCTGGATTTCCATGTAGAAGAAGTAGTTTTCCACCTCTCATGGAAGCTTCCTTGAGGATAGGGCCAATCCCATGATTGTAGGGATCCCAACTCCCCTTCCACCATCTATATAAGCTTGCCATTTCCCTTTGCAAGCTAGTCTCATAGCTCTAAGATTCTAATGCCGTGCAAGAGCCGCATAATCTCATAGTGTTAAATCCATATAAAAGGAGATTTATTTATCGATAGAGATATTGTCTCGTGTATCCTCCTCGCTTTACCAAGATTAGAGTTCCAATTGATGACCTACCAAGGAAGATTCAGCCATTTAGCCAAAATGTATTTTCCTTTGTATTAATTAATGATAAGCGACTATTGGTTATGGTTCCACTCGTATTGTTCATTATGATCATGAGTTGTGTCCTCTCTGACTGATACATAATTGCATATATCGGGTTTTACGCTTGTGTTTCTTGTGTATGCAGGTGTTCGATCGCGGCGAGCGAGAGGACTGTGATCTGCTAGAGCAAGGAAACGAGAGTGCCATCTTTCCTACGAACAACAGCGTTGGACTTGAGGTAGGCCTTCTTCGCAAGTTGGTTTATTGTAATTAGGAACCTGCGCCTTAGCATGATACAATTGTTGCTAGACCCGATCTGGGCTAGTAGGGATCGCCTCTGTCCGCAGAGGGGATTTACCTCTACAACATGAGGATAGTTATTTTACTATGTCAACCTCATTAAAAAAATAAATTAGGCCTTGAGGATAGTTCTTTTACTGTGTCAAGCTTGTTAACAAATGAATAAGGTCTTGAGGCTAGTTCTTTTACTGTGTCAACCTCGTTAAAAAATGAATCAGGTATTGAGGATAGTTCTTTTACTGTGTCAACCTCGTTAAAAAATGGAACAAGTCATGAGGATGGTTCTTTTACTATGTCAACCTTGATAAAAAATTAAACAGGTTCCTATGAGCATAGTTCCTTTTCTTGTGTCAAGCTCGTTAAAAAATGAAACAAGGTTCCATGAGCATAGTTCTTTTCCTGTGTCAAGCTCGTTAAAAAATGAAACAAATCCTCTCCTAATTAAGTCGAGTCTTTTATATGATCTCGTAAATGAACCTTCATTACATCCAGCTATTAGTAACTAGTAGTCTACTTAGGTGAATGAAATGAAGCTTGGGGGGCTTGTGCTCTTGTAGGCTATGCTTGGGGGGCATTGAAACAAACCTATTTCAAGCACAGTTTTCTCCGTTTCAAACTTGTGTAAAAATGAAACCACTTTCAAGCATGATTTTTCCTTTGTTTCAAGCTTGTGTAAAAATGAAACAAACATATTTCAAGCACAATTTTCTCTATTTCAAGCTTGCGTAAAAATGAAACTACTTTCAAGCATAGTTTTCCTTTGTTTCAAGCTTGTATAAAAATGAAACATATCTTGAGTCCATTTCAGTTATTATCTTCAAGACTCGTTAAACTCATGAAAATCCCGAGATTCTTTTGCTATTCTTTTCATGCTCGTAAAACATAAATGAAAATGTCGAGTTATTTCTGTCTTTTCCTTCTCGTTAATTAAATTGAAAGTTGGCCATATGAGTACATTTTTAATCACTTTTTCGAACTCATTAAAACTTACGAAAAAACAAAAACCATGGAGTTATTTTTCAGCTCTTTTCAGACTCCCAAAACATGAAAATATTGCCAAGCACTTGTCCTTTCGACCTCGTAAAAGGAATTGAAATGACATCTACTCAATATAAGTTTAACCCTTTTTCGAACTGAGATTGTTTATTTTACGAAAAAGGAAAACCCTAGTCAAACATGGCTAGGAGGTTTTCTCAAGTATTATTTTACGATTTTTTCGTATTTGAGGGACAATTTTACGAAAAATAACTTGTGGAGTTTTCTTTTTGTCCCTTTTTCAAACTCTCTAAACATGAAAGAGGATCGATTTTTCGTTGTCGTTAGACTCGTTAAAACATCAAATACCGACGGAATTTTGCAACATGGCAAGATCAAGTTTCACCTTCGCTAGATTTGTTAAAACATCACATAGCGATGGATTCACCCAAAAGGTGGAATTATACATCAATCATATGTTATCCTCCTCAACCCTGTTAAAAAATAAAGAGGTATTGGTCAGTAATGACTATGGAAAATTGGAAAGGGATAAATCACTTTATGGTAGCAAGTCGCTCATGAACATGACACTCATTCATTTCATCTTCGTGAATTTTGGGTTGGGTTATCTACTTGATGTTCTATCATACCTATGTTCTAGCACACCATCCATCACTTTGGTTTTCGTTCAATGCTACCAACTCATTTAGTTTCACTGATATGTTCAAGAGAAGTCACTCATTTATTCCTCATCCTTTGCAATACTCATAAACCTTCATTTCATGACCGCCATCCATGAACATTGCTTCATCAGTTACATTCTGTCTCTAAAATAATTACTCCTGTTTCATGTTGTTAATGGGGGATACATCAAGGCCCTCCTCCAACAAGTCACTTCCTATCGACATCAGCTCATGATCCAGGAAGTTGACTTAGAAACAACCTTTCAATACCTTGGAGCTTGCATACATCAATGGCAAGTTTCTCATTTTCGGCGATAGGTTGACATCATAGACCTTCAACCGAAAGAATTTGTATGGTGTTTGACATCAAATCATCTATTCATACCATGCACAATTTACTACAGTACATTGAGATCCATTATCATCATCGTTGGTTTCTCTATTGTCTGTTAATGGCTTACGCCATTGGCTGGTAATTAGACAGTGTCTTCCCATGTTTGACTTCAGATCACATATTTGCATGGTTAGACTCATATTTAAGCGATCGATTGAACGAGATAGAAGACAAGAGATCTAGTTTCATCCTTCCGGGCTGCAATTTCAGGAGTAGTACCACATCATATGTATGATGGTCTTTACACGGATGGTCATCCAATCATGGGTCTATATCTGTAGATGACTTTATGATGTTGTGATAGTTTATGTATTGAGTATGGGTATGCCTCCCTCATCAATTCATTTCCAAGATGAAAAATATATCATGATGTAATGTATTGTAATTGATGCATGTCACCATCCACTTCAGATCCTGCTTATCACATCGTAAATCATATCATTCAACATTATCATTTTTGACTTCATGCTTTAGGGGGTAGTTGTTATAGGTCAATTTGGGCATCACTCTCAAAACCTAGATCAATATCAATTAGGGTCTATAATACTCTATTTTAGTTGCTACATGACTTAAACAAGTCATCCCATTGATGGTTTTCCTCCATGAAAGTTTCACTGCTTGGATGTCGGTTGAAGTGTTCCATTGAGACATCAACGCACCCCTAGATTGCAATAAGTGATTTGCATAGAATCTACTCCCATGAAAATCTGTGTCAAAGATCATCTAGGCCCATTTATCAGTACATTGGTTGACTAGAAGCGAATTGTTCATAGCATTCCAAGAATATTCCCACCTTCTAGTGGCTTCTAGAAGTTGTTCCAGCTATCACACCATCTGATAGCTTTGAATATGAGCACCATGAAGCCATTTAACCTCTTATCCTCCTATTCCAATGAAAAATGAAACCTCTTAATCCATTTTTGGAAAATCCATTCATTAATCAATTAATGTAAAACTACCTTCACAACTTATAAATTGAGAATTGATCATAGAGCACAAGAGTGAAAGAATTTGAATTAGTAGAGTTATGTTGGTGAGATCACAGCTCTTGGAGGTATCGTCTATGTTGTATCTCAAGAAAAAATCCCTTGGATATGGTAAGGAATTAGTGCTTAAGACACTTTATAAATGTATGTCACAATTACCATACCAAATGGCCTTTGTTTAACACCCTTGTAATTCAATTACTTAATACCCTAAATAGTCTGATATAAAAAAAGCCTTCACAATGCCATAAACTGTTAATATTTGAATGGAATGAAAAGAATAACTGTAAGAGAAACTCAAAATAATATGTTGAAAACACAAAATCTACCACTTTTAAGTTTCAGAGGAAATTCATGGAGGAAGAGAGAACTTAAAATAATATGTTGCAAACACAGAATCTATCACTTTAAAGTTCTATCAAGAGTTTATGAAGAGAGAAGAGATGAGGTGAAAGAGCGCAAATTAAGGTTATTTAACTCTTACTCACAAATGTAATTAAGATACCAGCTGCTATATTACTTTACTTCATTCAAAGAGGAATAGCCCATAGAGCGAAAAAGGAAAGACATATCAACATCAACAGGTGGAGGAAACTTGATCTTCTTTCATTAATTTCTAAGAGAATTCCGTCATAAAATAACAGTCATCCAGAGGTCCAAAACTCGGAACCCCTTTTCTTTATTTCTATCCACTTAAATACATCACAATGCTTTGTAACTGCTGAACTTCTTGAAACTATTCAACTACCTAAGCTGTTAAGATAACTTCTACAATCATACTTGAGAGAGAAAATTCAAACTGGAAATATTGCTTGTTTGTTGAATCTGATGTTGCTGACGAGTCCTCCCGCGGTGCCGAGGTGGCCTTTTTGGTCATGATGTAGTGGCTACACAGCTCTGTAACGATGCCTCTATGCCCGACTTGAGACAATTTTCGTGCTCCTAACGGTGTCGATATAAAATTTTCTGCCCGACTCTGCCTATGCCCCTGTGCTGCAAACGACGTCACTCGTATCACCTACTACGTGAATCTGCCTCTTCTCCTTTATTCTGAATTGGGTCACTTACCTGATTTTCTCTATCACATTCTGCATATTTCTTCATTTCCAAGGTGTTTCACCAGTTTCAAATTATAACCTATTTTCTTCCTCCAACACAGTTTAACGCACGAAAATTCCTTACTTCCGGATCTGGAAACCTTTGGAATTCACTTTTGAAACTGTGTCGCATCCACCGGCACATCACATTTCGCTTCTTTTATATTTCCTTTGACACTTAGCTTCTAAGTTTCGTGATGTGCACTATGCGATCGAGTCCCACTGGGCATCACACGTCGGATCTCGGAGACTTTATCACTTACCTCCATGGTTATCCTTTAAAATTCGTGATATCTGATTTTGCGATCGGGCCCCACCGCATCGCGCTTCGACGAGTATAACATTTACCTTATTCCTTAACTATTAAAACTAGTGATGTGCACTATGCGGTCGGGTCCCACCGGACATCGCACATCGCACTTCAGCCAGTTTATCATTTACCTCTCGCGCTTGTCTTTCGAAACTTGTGGTTTGCGGCTTGCAATTTAATCTTTGTCGTCCATCTCTCCACTTTGGTTCCATACTTTGATTCTGACCATCTGTTTTCCCCTTTGTGCTTCCTCCAGAACTCTTAAGTGTTTAATGGAAATGCACCCTTTCTTTGACTTTTGGAAATTAGTTCATTTACTCCATGGCGTAACCCTCCCGAACTTATTCAGTGTTCTATCACGCTAGTCCCACTTGAGCTTGTGAATGAGCCCGACTTGACCTTGTCCAGTGTGAAATGTCCTGAACGCGCCCTTTGGTCTAGCTCTTGAACTTTTCTTAACATGAACGAGCCCGAATCGAACCACCTTCACATCTCATCACGTAATGTTAAATGTTCCAACATATAAATCAAAATTCTTCTATGACACAAAAACTTTTACATTTTCGAGCATATATGCTTTTTTGATGTTTTGAAAAATATTTCAAAGGTAAATGCAAATGAGCCATAACATCTGGCTCCACCTGGGGATAGCGCTTTATTCCACGGAAGCGCTAAGAACTGCATACTGGTGCCTTATACATTGGATATGGATTCAAATATTGCTTGGTGACATATGAATAATGAGAAATCCAGTATTTACAATGGTGGAGTGTTGACTTTTAATGTTGGAAGTAATGCTTCAGGTAATGCCCATTCACAGGAAGCTGTACTGGCTCTCCATCTAGATCTTCCAAAATGAATGTGTTATTTGACCTTTCCTTAGAGATTCTGAATTGACCATACCATAGAGGATCAAATTTACCATGCTTCCCCTTGTCTTCTTGTCTGGTGTCCCATCTCAGTACCAGATCTCCTGCTTGAAAGAGAAATTATTTTTCTTTCCTGTCGATTATAGACTTCATATTTTTCTGATAATTAATCAAATTATCCTTGAATTTTCTTCTGTTTTCACTTGACTCAATTATTTTTTTCAATCTCCTTACCAAATAATTAGGCTCTTCTTGAGCTTCTTGAAGGAAAGAAATCACTGGATTGGCCAACTGAGTACGAAACAACGCTTGAGTTCCATAAACCATTTCATAGGGGGACTTTCCAATATATCTCTTGTTAATGACTTGAACTGCCCAGAGGGAAAACTTCAACTTCATATCCCAGTCCTTCTGATTTTCAGCGATTATCTTCTTCAAGATCCTAACCAATTTCTTATTTAAGGACTCTGCCAATCCGTTCCCTTGAGGGTGATATGTTGTGGAATGTGATAATATTACATTATATGTTTGACATAAATTAATGAAACGAACAGAGTTGAATACCTGAGCATTGTCAGTCACAATTTTGAATGGACATCCGAATCCGCTGAGGATATTTTCCTCTAGAAACTTCATCACTACTTGGTCATTTTCCTTCTTCGTGGGTATTTCTTCAACCCATTTTGTAAAATAATCAATGGCAGTCAGAATCCACTTGAACTTTCCACTTGATGGTGGATTGATATCTCCAATAAAATCCAATCCCCATTTCCTGAAAAGTTCTTCAATAAATACTGGGATGAGAGGTAATGGAGCAAGTTTTTTCTTTTCAGCAAACAAATGACACTTCTAACAACTTATAACCCATCTATAAACATCTGCAAACAGGGTTGGCTAATAGAAGCCTGACTTGAGAATCTTATGAGCAGTGACCTTCCAGCTACAATGTCCTCCACACAGACTTTCATGATATTATTTGGTGACTTCAATAGATTCTCCTTCAGTGAAACATAACAACAAAATACCAGTAGGATATTTATAGTATAACTTTGCTTATATGATAAAATATGGCTGAGACTTGAGCTTGAGAACTCTATATTTTGTTCTATTTAGTTAATTTGGATAGGAAAAGAAACACAGGTAGTGCACAATATCCTTATACCAATCAGAGCACAAAAATTTGTATTGAATACCTGTTTTGGACTTACTTTGACCTTCTTCATTAACATCTCCATCCACTAGTGCAAATAGATTAATTCCCAAGGCTTGAAAATTTGTCTTTGTCAACAACTTCGCTAAACCATGTCCCTTGACCATCTTGGTGGGTTTGATGTCCAAATCGTACTCTTGGAATTTTGCTATCCACTTCCCCCTTTTCCTTCAATATCACTTTGGAGCAACACGTCTTTCACAACATAATTAATAACATAAGTAGTTATTTGGGACTGCAACACATAAGTCTTAAAGGCTTTTAGTGCTTTGACCAAAGCATATACTTGTTTCTCTAGAATATTGTATTTGAGCTCAACATCTCTGAGAAATTTACTGAAAAATGCAACTGGTTGCTCTTTACTGTCTTCATTTTTATACAACAACACAACAGTAATAGTATTGGGGGATGCAAATGAGAATACCTAAAAGGCTTTTTGATAGTCTAGACTAATTAGAACTAGAGCTTTCTACAGTGCTTCCATGATTCTAATAAATGCATCTCTTGCTTCCTTATCCCATTTCACTTCTGCATTTTTCTTCAACATATATGTTATGCTTCTCACGATCTCAGCATAATTGGGCACAAACCTCCTCAAAAAGTTTATTTTCCCTAGGAATCTCTAGATATCCTTCTTTCTTCTGGGTAAAGGAATAGTCTGAATGGCTTCCACCCTTGTTGGGTCAATATTTACTCCTCGTTTAGAAACTATGTGACCCAATAATTTACCTTCTTCTAAGGAAAATAAATATTTCATAGGATTTAATGACAAACCAAACTTTCTACACTTTTGAAAAAAAAAAATCAAATGCTCCAAGTGTTCATCATCTGACCCTCAGAAAAGAGTTACATAACCAGATATATAACTACAAACTTGTCACCAACGAAGGTTATGTACATGGCCCTCTGAAATGTTGCACCTTTGTTCATAAGGCCAAATGGAATCCTTGCGTACATGAAGGTGCCCCAGGGCATAGTGAAAGAAATATTCTTTTGATCTTCTTTTTCCACTGTTACCTGATTATATCCAAAAAATCTATCAACCATAGACAACCTGTGAGCTCCTGTCACCCTTTGTAAGACATAATCCATTTTCTGCAAAGGATAATTATCTTTTAGAGATGCTTGGTTCAAGTTCCTGAAGTCTACACACAGTCTTATCTATCCATTCTTCTTTCTTACAAGATTGGAAATCCAGTCTGAATATATGAGAGGTATTATAATTTTCGCCTGCAACAGTTTCTTCACTTCTTTTTCAATTGGAGCTAACAAAAAGGGATTGATCTGTCTGAGCTTCTGTTTGTGTGGTTTTCACCCTTCCTTCGATGGAATATTATGCTGAATAATTATTTTTCATATGTTTTCAATTCTTCATATGACCAGGCAAACACATCCATATACTTCTAAAAAATATCAATGTAACTTTCTTTGTAGTTTTTGGGAACCCCTTTGAACAATTTCACTATTTTGTGCTCCTGCTGAGTTCTCAAATTACAATCTTCCATCTCTTCTTCTTGATTTGTTCTCTTTGAATCAACGACAACATCGTTAGCATCGAATAAAATTTCAAGGGGAACCAACCCTCTAGGGAGCACATTATCTTTCAATTGTATAATCTTCTGTTCACCTATTGACTGCTTGAGGTTTCTTATTTATATTCTCTGCTCTATTTGTTCTTCCTCTTGGTCTATCTTAGCATCTTCAAATTTTCCAACCATTTTCAGGAATGGATTTATCTGTTCATCGTCATCAAACACCTACCAATGTTTCACATTGTCAGGGATAGAAGGTCTATTTCTAACTTCAATTTCGTACCTCAGCCTGGGATTTATGGTAGGTTTGAAGGTGTTGATTGAAACTAATAAAGAATTGGCCAATATATTCTCCTCCCTTAGGATATACTGAATATTGAAGGCTTTAAAATAGTTTTATATCAGATCCCAAACTTCATTCTCGTACGATCTTAATCTCAGATGCTTGGTTTGACAATGATTCTTGATCTGCCTTATTATCAACTATGAGTCACCATAAATTGGAATACATTGAAACCAAATGTGTGTAGCAACTTGAAAGCTTGAGATTAAGGCCTCATATTCAAGCACATTTTTTGTTGAATCAAATTCTAGTTTAAAAGAGAATGACATGAGGTTACCTTCTGGTGATATTAGCAAGAATCTGACACTTGCGCCTTCCTTGGAGTAGGCGCCATCAAAGTAGCATTTCCAAATCTTCTTTGAGTGCAACTCATTATTTACAAATGCTAAAAAGAGCTGCTTCCCTGTGTCTTCAGAAAAATTTTCATCTTCATGCAGCATGAAACAAGAAAGATCTTATGTTTCTTGACTATAAATGGGAGAATTTCCTGCATATTTCATAGAGGTGGTCTTCAAAAACCTCGTTTCCCTGTACAATATCATTTCTTCCCCATTAAAAACTAGAATGATAGCATAAGTGAAATCTAACTCTAGTACACCTCACAACTTAGCTCCCCAAGACCTTGACAGAAGCATTCCAAACCTGGCTGGGCTGTCAACAACCACTACATCCATGACTATTTAATCAACCCACCACATTTCACCCTTTTGGAATCAAATGAATACAGATCCCTAAGGTTTGGTAATTTGTAGTTTAAGCTCCTTCATAACAGACAATGGCATGAGGTTATGGGACACTCTCAAGTCTAGCATGAAATTATGTAGAGTAAAATCATGAAGCAATAGAGAGATATAGAAGGGTGGAATAGAAGGATCTACTTCTTCTACATGAGGGCCAAAGGTGACCACTGGCTTTTCTTCTTGTAGGTTCATTATGTCACTTATATCTTCCACCTATGTGAGATTAATAAACTCTGAAATTTCTTTCTTGTAAGCTGACATTTTAGCCAATTGTAGAAGAGGTACCTGAATTTTAACCTTCTCCAACTCTTTTGCCAAACTGAAGGTATGAATTTCCTTAACAAATTTTTCAGGTTCTTCTTCACACTTTCTAGAATCTACCGCTTGTTCAGGTACATGAATAACTCTCTCCAAAATATTAGTGTCAACTAATTTGTCCTGGGAAGATTCAGCCTACTGCACATTTTTTCTCTTAAGTGAGTTTGTAGGTTGTTTCTTATTACTGACCTATTTCACAGGGTCCTTTTGTTGTGGAGTCGCCATTGGAGGAGGAATGTAGCCTTGTTGTTCACTTGCATTATCCTGCACTCTAGATCTATTTCTATACCTTAAATCATACCTTTTATGTAACTCAACTTGCATGAAGTCTGTGAATTGTCTATAGTATTCATCCATCTCATCTTGGTCAAAAGATACTTTGGCTTCAGTATTATCTCCCTCATAATATTCCTCTTCATCCTCTTCTATTGTGTACATAGCAGATACCTGATCCTCAGCCTCCCTTTGGTCATCTTCTATTGGCTCTATGGGTGTTGCTTCTATATACAATGATGCTTGAACTTGGTCTAGATGTCTTCTTTCCCTCTGCAAAATTTGTAGGGGATGTCTTCTGAATTGAGGGTTGAACCCCCCTTGGTTTTGTCATACGTGCCTTTGGGAGTTTTTATTTTCCAATTCTATATTAGACAGCTTATTTGTCAGATTTTTTATCACCCTTTCCATATCTTCTATCCTCAAATCTTGCGATGATTCTTCTTTTACTTTCCCCTTCTCTTGGACTGGTTGTTTCCCTTTTTCCTTTCCAGCTGTAGTTATATTAGCTTCAATCTCTAAAGCATTTTTCTGTATCTGCTCAAGAGTAGGGACTCTTATTTCTCTCAGTGTAAAGCTAAAATCAGCTTCAAAAGCCCCAACAAAAACTACCTTTTCTCCTATGGGGGGGGCTTCGTCTCTATGGGTAAAATATTGTACAATTTGTTGAATATTTTTACAAACTCAGAAATGTCTTCATTAGGCCTTCTTTTAATTGCATTAAACTCTGCCAATGAGTAACCATGATCTCTCTTTTCTCACCATCTCTGAGTGAATCTATTTTCTAACTCTTCCTAGTTATTTATTGAACCATTTGGTAAACCTTTGAACCATTTTCTAGCCTCTCCATCTAGAGACTGCACAAATAGTCTCATCACAACATCCAGGTGTTCTACATTCCAATTCTCAACAAAAGTGAAAAAAAAAAGGTAAATGTTGTTCTATAGTTACTTCATTTTCTCGAGTGAAACGAGGAAGTAATTTGAGGTATTCTTGAGGCATGGCATTCATTGGTTGTGCAAGATTTAGTGGAGCATATCCATTCATTAAGAAAGCGGGTACTGCCATATTAACAACTTAGTTAACTGCTCCTTGGGCAGTTAAGGTTGATGAACCTGCTATGAAAGTGAATGAAGGTGGAGGTAAAAATGATATGGGAGTGGGTTGATGAACAATAGCAGAAGAACCAACAACTATATTTGGTTTAGCTTGAGTGAAGGTAAAAGAAACAGACTCGAAAGAACGTTCTTCTAACTCAGGTCCTTGAAAATAAATGGGTGTGGAAGGATAATATTGTTCTAAGAAAGAGAGTTGCTTAGAAATATCTTCAAACAAAAGGGTTATGAGAACTGCTGCCAAGAGAAGAAAAGGTAGAACTAGGTGTTGAAGGAGTTTGAGGTTTCTGAGCCCATTTGGAAACCAATATTTCTAGATCTGGAAAAGCAGGGACTATCTGATGTGAGGTATCTGACCTTGTGTGAGGTCTTTTGAAAACCATAATTTTGAAAATAACAAATACATCCCAATATTTCCTCGTCACTGAACAACCATAGGAAATAATGTGAAAAACCCAGGGAAAAATAAACTTCATTTCTTCGTCCCCGGAAACGGTGCCAGAAAATGTTGTATCTCAAGAAACAATCCCTTGGTTGTGGTAAGGAATCAGTGATTAAGACATGTTATAAATGTATGTCACAATTACCATATCAAATGGCCTTTGTTTAACACCCTTGGAATTCAGTTACTTAATACCCTCAATAATTTGATATAATGAAAGCCTTCACAATGCCATAAACTATTGATATTTGAATGGAATGAAAAGAAGAATTTTAAGAGAAACTCAAAATGATATGCTGAAAACACAGAATCTACCACTTTTAAGTTTCAGAGGAAATTTTTGGAGGAAGAGAGAACTTAAATTAATATGTTGTAAACACAGAATCTATCACTTTAAAGATCTATCAAGAGTTTATGAAGAGAGATGACATGAGGTGAAGGAGCACAAATTAAGGTTATTTAACTCTTACTCACAAATGTAATTAAGAGACCGACTGCTACATTACTTCACTTCATTCAAAGAGGAATAGCCATAGAGAAAAACAAAAAAGACGTATCAACATCAACAGGTGTAGGAAAATTGATCTTCTTTCATTAATTTCTAAGAGAATTCATTCATAAAATAACAGTCATCCAGAGGTTCAAAAATCAGAACCTCTTTTCTTTATTTCTATCTACTTAAATACATCAGATTGGTTCGTAACTAATGAACTTCTTGAAACTATTCGACTACCTAAGCTATTAAGATAACTTGTGCAACCATACTTGAGAGAGAAAATTCAAACTGGAAATATTGTTTGCCTGCTAAATCTGATGTTGCTGACGTGTCCTCCCACGGTGTCGAGGTGGACTTTCTAGTCATGATGCAGTGGCTGCATAGCTCTGTAACGATGCCTTCATGCCCAACTTGACTGAGCTATCATTCTCATAACGGTGTCGTTATACACTTTTCTACCCGACTCTACCTATGCCTCTGTGCTGCAAACATTGTCACTCGTATCACCTGCTACCCAACTTTGCCTCTTCTCCTTTGTTATGAGTCCGGTCACTTACCTGAGTTTCTCTGCCGCATTTTGCCTATTTATTCATTGCCAAGGCATTTCACCAGTTTCACGTTATAACCTCTTTTGTTCCTCCGACACGGTCTAACACACGAAAATTCCTTACTTCCGAATCTGAAAACCTTTGGAATTCACTTTTGAAACCACGTCGCATCTGCCCCGCACATCACATTTCGCTGCTTTTAGCTTGAATTTGACACTTATATTCTAAGTTTTGTGATGCGCGCTATGTGATCAGGTCCCACTGGGCATCACATGTGAAATTTCAGAGACTTTATAACTTACCTCCATGGTTATCCTTTAAAATTCGCGATTTTCGATTTTGCGATCAGGCCCCACCACATTGTGCATCACGATTTGGCGAGTATAACATTTACCTTAGCTCTTAACTATTAAAACTAGATATGTGTGCTATGTGGTCAGGTCCCACTGGGCATCGCACATCCCACTTCAGCCAGTTTATCATTTACCTCCCGTGCTTGTCTTTTGAAACTTTTGGTTTGCGGCTTGCGATTTAATCTTCTCGGTCCATCTCTCCTTTCTGGTTCTGCGCTTTGATCCCGACCGTCTCTTTTCCCCTTTGCACCTCCTCCAGAAATATTATGGTTTTAAGGTAAACGCGCCCTTTCTCTGCCTTTTGGAAATTAGTTCTTTTACTCCATGGCATAACCCTACCGAACTTATTCAGTGTTCTGCCACTCTAGTCCCTCCTCATCTTTTGAATGAGCCCAAATCGACCTTTTCCAGTGTACAATGTCTTGAACGCACCCTTTGGTCTAGCTCTTGAACTGTTATACACGTGACTGAGCCTAAATCGACCCATCTACACATCTCATCAAGTAATGTTAAATTTTCCAACATATAAATCAAAATTCTTCTATGACACACAAACTTTTACATTTTCTAACATATATTATTTTTTGGTGTTTTGAAAAATATTTCAAAGGAAATTGCAAATGACCCACAATAGTCTACATGAAATTTTATGTTACTGGAGTGATGTTGCTGATGTGATGAGGATAGGACTGAAGCTGGAGTGAGTTGACATCGAATCAATCCAACTGGTTGTAACTTCTTCTTCTACTTTATAATAAAGAGATTTGTTCCTTTCCTAATACATGCATTCATGATGTTATATGTGTATTTTGAAATGCAACTGATTCAATTTGTTTAACATGAATAGATCATATGCATTTATGTCACTTTTTGTCTTCTGTTAGCCATTGCAAGTACCACTCAAGCGAGTTCAGTTCGATTGAGAGCGACGGAAGTGACAAAAGGGAGACGAGGAATAGCAAAAGATCATAAGTAGGAGTTCTTCCCTTATCTATTCATTTTAAGTAAAAGGTCAAATATCGTTCTTTTGTTGTTCTAAGTTCGACCAACACACTTAGGGAAAACATATATATCCATAGGTTTGATTTCTGTAAAACAGGCCTTTCCCGGACTACTATGCTCTGAACAAATTTAAAAATATGATGAAAATAGAAAGTATCTATGTTGCATATAAAAATGAACTATTCTCATGTTTCATGTTATTAGAATATATGTATCAATGTAATAATAAAAATGCTTAAAGCATAAGTCTATAACATTAAGCAACACAACTACAGTAACAAGAACAATATCGAGTTTCAAATTACAATAATCATAGCTATGATTGAAATATATAAACAAAATACAAATGCATAGAAGATCATATGCTAATAATTACGAAGTATGATTCTCAGAGTGAATCACTTCTATCAATAATGAAAATGTTGAATGGATCATTTACTATGCTATTTTGGAATCTTCTCTTTTAGTACCCACTTTTGCATTTGACAAAAGTAAATGTGTGAAATGTAATATGAAAAGAGAGAACTGCAAAAGAAAAAAATGAACTGCATTCAACAAGTAGGCTATGTAACATTAGTAAAATTAGCAAATCAGAATGATTGAATACTAGTAAACTAAAAACAAATATGCATATATTTAGGGACAGTTACAATTTGTGAAAGCATATAGACTAATTATTTCACTATTAATTTCCTTACAAACGCATGGATTCTTGAACCAATGTCTCCAACTTAGTTTGAATGAATTATTTCATTGCTTCCATTGTAATATCTAGCCTTGCATGTTGATTGAATAATTTCTTTTCGATCTCCATTGCATCCTCTTGTAATTGAATAATTAACACAAATTTCATGTCACTAATACTAACAAAGCCAACTAGCCATTTTCCATTTTCCATTTTCTTCTGGAGTAAAATCAGTGATAACATCAAATTCTTTTTCCATTGACTTTTTTCTCTTATCCGATTCAAATGTTAGATTATATTTTGTATATCAATTCATAATTTTTTATAATGCATGGTTCATCTATATTTCAAACAATTTGCATATCCTTTAGAAACATGTCACTTCTCCTATTCTCTATGCCATGGCATTGAAAACTAATGTTTTCTAGTATACTGATTTTTCTAGACCATCCAACTTTGATTTTCCTCATTCAATTAGAATTTTGAAGTTCTTTGTTTTTCTTGTCCATATCAAGCAACAATTCAATCCTTTGACTAAAATTAAGTAAGACATTTTTAACAGAATTTTTTTCTTCACTAATATTACTTCTCACCAAATAAACAAATGATTTGATTTCTTGTGCTAATGGTAGTAGAATAGAAACCACCTGCCATGCATGTTCAATTATTTTTACTCTTTGGCATATATTACCGACAATATCACATTTGACTACATTAACTAGTTGCAGATCTCCTATAGATCCATAAGATGTGCTAGTGGTGGACATTGTAGATTGTTGATTCTGTTTTGCAATTGGAATCATTAACAAAGGATGTAGATTTAAACCATTTAAAACATTTCTATTGTTTATTTTAGTACCAAGTTCTTTGCTTTTTGTTACACATAGACATTGCAAGAAAATTCTCGGTAGCTTCATGCAATGTCAAAACATCCATGGTTGTAATTCTAGCCATATGAATATTTGTTTCTGTTGTATCACCGATTTTTTTACCATACATCCTTACTTTTTCAATTTTCAATATTTTACTCCCATGTTATAGTTCGCATCTTGAAAACTGACAAACTGATCATCAAAAACAGAAAATTAATTTAAAAAATTCTCTATTATATTCTGATTTTAATTAAAAGCACTACTAACCCAATCAGGTAGTGGAGTTTCAATTTTATCATTGATAGATTCATGGGTGCTTCTTGTTTGTAGGGGAATTTTACATTTTTCCAATTCCGAATCTTTGTCATCTCCAAGACTTGATAGCTGACCTTAAATCAGCTGGGAAGCTTCGGTACCTTTTCATTTCTTTTCACTTGAAGATGAAGCCAAAGTAGTTTCAGATATGCAAACAGAAGATTGCACAAGTTATCTGCCTCTTTGTTTAAACTTTGTTTCTCTGCAAATACTTGTTTTTTCAACAATTTATCTAATATTCATTTCTCCTTCATTATTTGTTGGAGCACTATGACTCCTTTTGCTTTCTGTTAAACACCATGTTGAATCACACACATGGTGTATGAGGAAGATGAGCACACACACAAGAGACTAAAAACACAATGAAAGATAAGCGTGAGGCTTTCTTATTTTTCCATTATACATGATGTACATTTATAGTACAATGATGTGACTCTTGGTTTCACATTCCAAGGTCACTTGGACTCCATTGTGACTTTTCATATTCCACACCTACCCATAGAGGATTAGGTGTTCCAACATCCCCCCTTAATCCGAAGGGGTATGTTGTGAGTCCAAAAAGAGTTGTAATACAACCCTGCAAGTATGCATGGCAAAGACTGACTCGCACACCATTCAGCTCATGACAGCACTTGGCTGAATCAACTCTCTGAAATGTTGGAAAAAAGAGGTGGTTTTAGGATGACCACAAACACTGGAATGCAAAACTTGTTGCAGTTCCCGGAACTCTTCCAAAACTGGCAAGAAGCTGAAGGCTTCTCCTAGAGGAATTGTCCTTCATAAAAAAGGGAGACCTTCGACCTAAAAGAAGGGAGGTTTACTACCTGTGATGGTTTTAGGGTTACCAACAACTCTGGAATGCTTGTAGCATTTCCTAGAACTCAACCAATGCTGGCAAGAAGCTGAAGGCTTCTGCTAGAGGAAGTGTTCATATGTGAAAGGGAGACCTTTGACCTAAAAGAAGGGAGGTCTACTACCTGTGATGGTTTTAGGTTATCCACCAACCAAAAATAATGGTTTAAGGTTGTCCACCAACCAAAGGCATGCTCATGGGCACCCATGTCTCTGGCTACATCTCTGAATCTGGAATGAAGAATTGTGGATCAGGCTCACTTGAACTGCTGGCTACAAATCTGAACATGGAATGAGAGATTGTGGGTTAGGCTCACTTGATCTATCATCGAAGCTTGTATATGACCACCATTTTCCCCCCTATCATGGACAAGGTGAGATGATGGCGAAAACTCAACTGCAAGTTTGTTCAATATCCGTGAACATGTTCTGACATGCGACTTAAACATCTTCTTGGCTATTGATGCCCATTGCCAAGAAGCGATCCATCCAAGATGAATCTTGGTTCTTGCAGGAGTTTGGTTCGGGCATCCGTCCAAGAATGAGTGTGCCGACCACAAGAAAGTTTGCATGGATGAAGATCAAACAAGGGATTTCATATGGCCAACTCGACTACATTAGTTTGGGCATTTTCAACTGCTAGAAGTGGAGCATGATCCGGGACAAACTCTCGCAGTGAACCGTCATATGAATTGACACTCAAATATGATGGGCTTGTGTAGTCCGGGAATATGAAAGGACACATCCTTGTCATATCCAAGACCAGTTCGGTGCTTGTTGTGGACAAGCTCTTCCCAAGGTCTGATGATGGGCTTGAGAAGTGCAGGCTGAGCTGCTGCATCTACATGTACATCTGCTCTAGTACAAGGCATTGAATGTGGATCAACTGCAACTTTATCTTCTTTCTTCTGATGAGAGTCCTTCACAATCTTCTGAACAGAAACAGGTTTAGAATGGTGACTCTTTTTTTGAAGTTCGTCTTGTTGGAGATGAGATTCCAACTGCAAAAACTCGATCTTTTCTTGTGCATCTTGTAAACAAATCTGAATATTACAAAGAGCATTCTTGCTCATTTTTATCACATCATCAACATTTGAATGAATGAGGTTACTCAAAAACACTAATGCCTCATTTATTTTATCCATTTCAACAACTTAGGCTCAAAAATGAAAGGGTGTCGGCTTCAACCGAAAATGCACCCGTTTACAATGTGATTCAACAACAAATACAAATGACTTATAGAAATCTCAATGTACAAAGTGTGCTCCTCAAGTGATGGAGGGCAATCAACAATTTTTCAACTCAAATACACTTCAAG
This sequence comes from Pinus albicaulis, assembly GCA_034641835.2. Classification (NCBI taxonomy): domain Eukaryota; kingdom Viridiplantae; phylum Streptophyta; class Pinopsida; order Pinales; family Pinaceae; genus Pinus; species Pinus albicaulis. Next base: position 1,441,576,909 of record CM076578.1, on the reverse strand, counting down.
TCTTGAATGAAGATGCAAATCAATGTCAGTTCAATACAATATTTTTGCAAAATATGTGTGGCTGAAAACACTAGTGCAGGAATCTTTTTATGGCAGCTGAATTTTCCTTCAAAGAGTTGTTTTCAATGATGGCAAGCTTGTCTTCAAATGTCAATTGTTCAGAAAATCACCCTCATGTCAATGCCACAAATCACACAATGTCAAATTTGCAATTTTCTCTATGTATCACATGTCATTTTCTCTTTCTTTCTGCTGTTCATGTCTTCTTTTCTTCAATGTCCTTCCTCTCTCTCTCTGCTGTTTTTTTTTTTTAATTAATTAAAAAATAAATTAATGGGAATAAATAAAAATGGGAATGAAAAGTTAATTTAAAAGGAGGGCAGGGAAGGGTATTATATTAAATAAATTTAAAAAAGAGGGAAGGGAATTAATAATTTGAGAGTGGTGGGGGGTATTAAAAAATTTAAAAACGAATTTTAAAAGTGAAATAGTGGTGGATTTTAAAAAATGGGTTTTATTAATGGAGGGGAATAAATTTAAAAAATCGAATTTAAAATGAGTGGAGGGATTATTATATGGAGGTGGAGTATTACATGGAAGTGGAGGTCGAATTTTAAAATGGGGGAGGGAGTATTATAAGGGAGGTGGAGTAATAAGGAGGAGAGGCGGAGTCGTATGGGGTGGGGAGGCCGCGTTGGGAGGGAGCGGAATGGTGAGTGTGCAGTGAGGGAGATATATGTTAGACGCAGGTTGAGTTTGCAATGGGAGAGCGGAGGGTTAATTGGTAGGCGTGGGAGAGTAGTAAGCATGGAGGGAGGTTGCGTTAGGTAGTGTAGAGCGCAGGGGGAAGCTCAAATGGCGGCAGGAGTTGTGGGGTTTTGCAGAGGGCACGAGGTAGGGGACAGTCGGGATGTGGAGTGATAAGGGATACATTGTTGCAGAGTGAGAAAGCCGTGGGAAGAGAGAGTTGTAGGGCGTATGCGCAGATGTGAGGGTGTACCAATGTAGGAGGGGAACGGTGATGAGGAGAGGGGGCTGTGCCGGAGGCCAGTTGTTTGGAGCGGCAGGTGGGATACGAAAGTCGAATAGTAGGGCGAGGGTGCAGCGTTAGAAATCAGAATCTGTGTGAAGCGAGTAGAGCTGGGAATGATGGGGCGGAATAGGAGCTCGAGTGGGAAGTTTAGGGAAGGGGGCGTAGCGTAGGTGAGGGCGAAGTGTTTGCTGTGAGAAGGGATGGCGTAAGGCGTATGTTGGAGTTGGCAGTTGTGTTGATTTAAAAATGAGTGTGGATTTAAAAATGAGTGTGAGGGCAGGAGTAAGGTGTATTGCAGAGGCATAGGGCCGAGAGGGGGCGTGTATAAGAGTGCAGAATTATTATTTTTTTTATTATTTTTTATTTTCTTTTTCTTTTTTATTTTTTATTTTATTAAAACAGCAGAGAAGAGAGTAGAGATAGGAAATACACAGCAGTAGAATTTTTCCAAATGTACAGCAGAAATAAATCCATCAGCAGAAAATGCAGAGATTGTCAATAGAACTCATAAATTTTTCCAGTAGCCCAGCAGCAGAGAATTAGACAAAATGCAGAAATTTTTCTGAGGGAATGTGGCAGAAATTTGCCAGTAAAAACTCAGAAATTTCTCAGAGGATTTTTCAGAAAATTTCAGTAGTAAAAACCCAGAAATTTGCAGATATTTTTCAATGAAAAACTCAGAATTTTTTTTTATCTTTTATTTTTTTCAGAAACCCTCTTTAAACAGTATTCCAGCAGCTCTTGAAAATGCAAATTTTAATAAGCAGAAATTGCAGAGAAAAATTAGAATGAAAACCTTCAGATGGGCAGTGCTGCCTTCTCTTCAAAACCAATGCTGGAATGCTGCCAATTTCTGAATGCTGCTTCTCTTCAAAACACTTCTGAATGGCGGCAAAAACACTGCTGCGGAAACTCTGAGTGCTGCAAAAATGTCAAGAATTTTTGCAGATATGCACAGGCCAGAAACACAAATGGCTCACCCAATTTGGAGCAGGGTCAGCAATCGCCCGCTCTGATACCATGTTAAACATCATGTTGAAGCACACACATGGTGTATGAGGAAGATGAGCACACACACAAGAGACTAAACACACAATGAAAGATAAGCGTGAGGCTTTCTTATTTTTCCATTATACATGATGTACATTTATAGTACAATGGTGTGACTCTTGGTTTCACATTCCAAGGTCACTTGGACTCCATTGTGACTTTTCATATTCCACACCTACCCATAGAGGATTAGGTGTTCCAACACTTTCACTTGTAACTTTTTTCAACAAGATGTTGCATTTGATGGCACCTACATTTTCGAAAAATAGGCCTTCTGGATCAAGGTCTCAAGAGCTTTCAATTTTTTTTTTAATTAAAACAATGCAAAGTCTTGGAAAAATTTGAAAGGTGGTTTCCATTCTTCATGGTTATTCTCCCAATGGTAAATGACAACGAAATAAATCATTTCTTCTTTATTTTTCAAATTTAACTTTCCAATCGTAATGTCTATAGAGTTTTCAATAAAATACTTGTCCATAACAATTCTTAGAAACATTAATGGTTTACCTCGAAACCCATAAACTTGAATAACCATATTATTTTCTGTTTATTTATGTATCCCATTCCACCATAGGAAAACTTGTGCTTCCCCAAAGATTTGATGGTGCTCTTGTCTAGTTATCATGCAAATAACTTACTTTACAAAAATATCTTGGATTAGACAAAAAATTGAAATAGTTTTTTTCTTCCATAGTATGGGATAGCGGAACTGCATCAGTTCTTTGTCAAAATCAGAATTAGGGTTATGTGGAAACTCATAAAAACTATAACTCAACACGATAATTGTTATCATATACGCCATCATGAAAAACCTATCTCTCTAATACAAATGTACTAATTAAAAACACATTTCATTTGAAATAAGATCATCTCAATCGAATACACATTTTTTTTATATGAGTAAAATGCCACATCAAGGATGGATTTTGGCACTTTGGTTTATTTTCTTGGCCCATTAAATGTGCATGAAACCAGTAGAACACTACTCTAAACAGTTCTCTAAACAAGTAATATCTAGAGAGGAAACATCAGAAGGAACGTCATAATCTGGCGAAGGAAACTCCTGTATGATTTTCAAGCCACCTACTTGTGATTTTAAAAAACTATTTGTGTTTGATAAATATAACCACATATCCAGAATTAATAGCTTCAATATCTACATGAATGTCTCCAAACTCAAAGAAATACCAGTAATATTGGATGATAGCCTATTTTTTTGTTCTTAAATAAAATTTCTTTGTGCATAAATAAATGATTTCTCTGAAATCAAATACCTCTAGAACGCATGCAACATTCGCTAATCTGGTAAACCAAATATTATAATTTTTATTTTCGTACACAGATATATTCACGTATCACTGATATGCAATTGACCATTGAAATATATGATCGATAAGTGCATGTTGAAATTGGAAACAAGAAAGGATTCTAATTTAATTTTCCCTTAATTAAATTAGAAGGAAATTGTAATTCCACGTCACATGACAACTTTTATGAGTTAACTGAGCCAGCGAGACTTAGTTAGCTCAGTGAATTCGATTTTATGGTCAAATTGGAGGCATGTACAGTTGTCTCTAAGTTTTAGGGGGTCCAATTGAACTTTATTTTGAGTTTTAATTAGTTAACTCAATTATTTGATTTAAAATAAGTTTAACTAGTTCTAACAGAGAGATGAGCTAGTGATAGGTCCAGTGAATTAAATTTGATTTAATTCACATGCTGTGATCAATCAGATAAATGATAATTCGCTATAAATATTTTTTTCATTCCAGTTATAAGGAAGGCCTAGTTGAGATTGGAGTTAAAGGGAAGAGAACTATCAGTTATATAATTAGAAAATTATGCAGGTCATACATGAGGTCAGCAAGACGCCTTAGATGAATTGAGCAATAGATTCTTGGGAATTTCCTAATTAATATGGGATCAATTCCTCCAAGAATGTGTAAGCAAGGTTGAGCAACCCAGAGATAGGATATTGGTCAAGTATCAGACCATTCTTGCTGGGATCAGAGTGAGACCGTCAAAGATAGTGTAGAAGTTTCTCAGGAAGAGAAAATCATTGTATTGTTTCATATTCTTGACTTTATGAAATATACAGATAACATAATTTTTATATGAGGCTTTCCCCACATACATCTTTGTTGTGAGATTCAAATTATTTCTCTTTCTTGTTCATGTGATTGTGTTATCGTAATTGGTTTCTGCAACTATAGAATTGATTCAGTATTTTATTTTAGCATATTAAAATACCAGTTGAGTCTATTTAGATATTTCTACATGGTATCAGAGTAGGAATCACTATAGAAGATAATAGCCAGAGTTTTGTTTGAATAGGTGAATCAAATTTGCAGATTTATTCTTCGGGACCAACAGCAGGTCAGGATGTCTTTCTCTAGATTGAGACTCGAATATTCCCTTGAGTGTAATTTGATTTACATAGCATGTAAGGAAAATATGGAGGCAGTGTTGGAGGACAATGGACTGAAGGAATTCATATATAGTGATATTCCCTAGCCTGCAACAACAGATGCTCAACTTCTTGATTCATGGAAGAAGAATGTAGCAAAGACAAGAAGGATTTAGTTAGAAGGAGTTCGAGATCATATTGTCTAGAATATACATGGAAAGGAAACTAAATATCCTATGAAGAAGGCCTTAACATATATGTTTCATAATAGTAAAAACCAAAGGAATTTGGCATTGAATGACATCCTTAGAAAGACCAAGGTGGAGAAGGGCGACACAATACCAAAATACTTGATGAACTTCACTCAATGTCGAGATGAGATTGGACTTGTTAGTGTGATGATTTCCCAGGATTATATTGTGATCCTAACACTTCTAGGCATTTCCAAGAGTTGGCATAGCTACCAGGACTTGGTGAATGGGAGGGAGAAGCTACCAGAGTGGGAGTGATTGTGATTCGACTTGGTACAATAAGAGAATTGGCAGAACACCAAAGATGGGTCATCGTCAAATACTGATGATGAGGAGAATTGTGCCTTGGATGGAAAGGGGAAGAAAGGGAAAGGGAAGGTGTCCCATTCTAAATTATATTCCAGTTAGGTGGGAAAGAAGCAATATTTTTCAAAGGTAAAAAAATTCACTATCATGAGCTTGGACACTATGCTACCAAGTGTCTGCACAAGAAGACTGACAAGAATCCCTCAGGAGGAGCGACAGGTGAAGCGCTTGCTTCATAGTTCGAGTTGGATTTCACCCTCATCGCGTGCGTGGTGTCATTGGTGATGGGTTCTATGTGGTACTTAGATAGTGGAGCTTCATTCCATATGACCGGAAACAAATAATTCTTTAGTAACTTGTAGGAGAAGGACCTCCAGATGTGCATCGAGATGGGAGATGACAGGAGGTATAGTGCTACCGACTTATGTACAATTACTTTTCAGAGGGAGTAATATTATCCTCTTGTTAGGTTCCCATGATTTGTTAGATTGGTGAGATCAAATGCACAGGGTAATATCAGACCAGTATTTGGAGTCCTAGGACCTAGCCTTCCGGGACTCAGAGAGGGCTCTCTCTATTTGTGAAAAATATGTGAACTTGTTTACTTTTAGGGTTTTGATTTTAGGCTAGTTGTTAAGTGTAGGGTTTGTTTGTTTGTTTTGGTTGGGTAAGATGATAAATTAGAATATATAGAGTGAGGAAATCTTCAAGTCATTGGGCTATGGAGTCAATAAAGTCATGGAAAGTTTCGACAATAAATCAGGGTGGATCACAGGGCAAATCTAGCATGGTCAGATGGATTTTCAAGGTTTTTGTGAATTCAAATGAAAATCAAGTTTGTGAAAAAATTAGGGCAAATGGAAATTAAGAATCCTTTGTCATGTACTAAAAACAAGAAGGGAATTAAACACTATTTAGCATAAAGAAGAAATCAATAGACAAGGCACACCAATAACTCTTTGATTCAATTTAAGCAAATAAGCATTTCAGACATACAATCCAATGAAATATAGAAGGTGAGAAACTCATTTAAATTCTATTGATTTCACCTTCAAGGTTATTGTTGAGCCCCAAATATGTCCTTTCCCTTCACCAAATTTCACTTCATTTCCTTTTTCCCTTATCAATTACAGGCTTAAATGGTCAATAGGATTGGTTAAAGTCACTTTAGGAATGTATACAATGACAGACTTGCTATATTTTCATGGTTTTGTTGTTGTAGTAATTTTTGACTAGACTCAGCTACAGAATGCATCCATTCTGTAGCCAGTCGCCTATTCCGTAGCTATCTTCATGTTCTCATAGGTTACAGGTGTCACCTCAAGGAAAAACGCATATGGTTGAATTCCACAACACTCCCACATCATTTATTGCTCTCTACGAAGTCTGAGCAAGAAGCTACAGGTGGTTATGCACGTGGAAGAGATCAAAGCCAAGAAGCATATTCCTACCAGGACAGGGACTCTATAGATGTCTCCAACAAAGTACGAGGCTTCCATAAGAGTTCTAATTTGATTTTGATTGAAAAAGACACTTGTTCATGTTTCTTCTCAAGGGTAGTTATGTATTTTTTTTATAAGAATGACTTGGAAGACCGAGAGACAGCTAGCTATATTGATGTTTTGTTGCTAGATCTCAAAAGACCGTAATACTCTGTTTTTGAAATACTTTTCCTTTAATGAAACAAGTACCACTTTATTGCAAGATCTGAGGCAATATTGAGAAGATTTGTATGCTAATCCGGTGGTAGAGGGCCCCTATTGCCCGAGAAGCTCTGTTCACATTATTTAGATAAGTAACTTTAGCCTTTTTGCATTCCTAACTTAAGCAATTTTCTGAACTTTGTGTTTTATACTCACTTGCATTGGATGCTACAGTCTAGTCGTGTTCTTACGAATTATTCCAAAATATCACTAATATTGAATGAGATATAACTGTAGTATTTTAGGAATTAGTTGCATTTTTCTGAACTTTATGTTTTTGTGCTCAATTACGTCAATTGTTACAGCTAGTCTTGTTCTTACGAATTATTCCAAAATATCACTAACACTGAGTGAGACTTAGCTGTGGTGTTTTAGAGCTTAGTTGCATTTTTTTTTAACTTTATGTTTTTATGCTCATTTACATCCCATGTTACAGCCAGTCTTGTTCTATGAATTGTTCCAAAATACCACTAACACCGAATGAGACAGAGCTGTAGTATTTCAGTGATTAGTTGCATTTTAGTTTAGTTGAAAAACTCTGGAGGTTAATGGCACTCTAGTTCAATTCTGTTCACTGTATTTCAAGTTTGAATGATTGCATTCTAGTTCAGTTTTATCCATTATATTTTTAGTTTTATTAGTCAATTGTATTCTAGTTGTTAAGTTAGACTTGATGGCCTTGATTATTTACAAACCACTCCTATTCTTAACTTCTACTAATACATCATCATCATAGGAACAAGAATTGGTAATGTCATTTTGAAGTCTTGACTGTTCTGCAGCGTCTCATAATTTCACAAACTGCCTCTTTTCCAAAAGCTATTCCAAAAGATTTCTAATTCTTGAATGAGGTTTAACAGTGATATTTTGAGTTGTAGAATGGCTTAATTTCAGTGTCATAGGATAATTTAGAATAGATTCACTCACTATGTTGCAGACTATCTTTTCCAAATGTGTTCCAACAAATTTCTAGCCATGGATGAGATTTTCTCTGTGATATTGTAGATTGTTGTTTACTTAGAAGAACCTCATTACATTAAACTTATCCTTTTCTCAAATTATTCCAACATATTTCTAATGAAGGAATTGGACTGAGTTCATGTTATGAGTTATTGAGTTCATGCTATGAGATATTTTTCTTGTTAAAGTATTGCATTTTCTATTCTCAAGTTCCAAACATAGTTTAGAATAGGTTTTGCTCTGTTTTAGTGTGACCAACAACTTCTCTTTACCAATACTTAGTTCTTTTCTTCCTAGAATAAAAACACAAAATCAAAAACATTGGAAAAACACTAAACACAATGTAGTGAGAAACAGATACCTAGGCACATATAGTGCACTTCACTTCAACATTTTACTAGCCCTGGTTGAAAATTTATGACATCAATTTAGGAACACTAAGTTGAGCAGACAGTTATAAAATATTCAAGATACACATATAACTTTAATCAAAGAAGAGGGAACACCTAAACATCATTGATCATAGATATGAAGATCTCAAAAACAATTATTCAAGCATGGACAAAGGGTATGATCGAAACATAGCCTCTTTGGCAAACTTAATTAATGGTACTTTAGAGAGAGACCTCAAGAACAGTGTTTTAGTGACATCAAACAAGCAGGGCTAACCATAAATCATCTTTGATACCTACTGTATTAAACCATTCATGAAATAAACAAGCTTAGGGGGTCTAGAGAGCAATTAATAATTCTCTAAAATGTTCTAGTAGAGGAAAACATTGAGGTGGTGAAGAACAAATAGAGTTAATGTGCCTTTAAAAACATTTCTTAGTCTAAAACCTTTGTCCTAATACAATTTAGAAGGATGAAACACAATGATACATAAGAAAACAATAAATTAATAGAAGCACATCACCATTAAGCAAGCTCAGGGATCCTGCAAGCAGCCTTCTCCATCATCAACCAAGACAAGCCATTTACAAACTCCACAACACCAATTTCTTCTCCAATCTCCAAAAAAAACTATGTGTTGCTCCAAAGAGTCATCAAATGAAAACCTTTTAAAATTAGGCCCTCATGCTCTATTTATCTAGCAAAGGATGGAAAAAACCCTAACTAGGGTTTGAAATTGTCAAAATCATTCATAAATGCCATTTATGCCTCAGATATCATGCAAGGACCAAGGCACAAAATATCTCATGAAATAAATGCCAAAATAACTACTAGCACCTAATTTTGGATTGATTTTCCTCAAAAAAAATTAAAATATCATTTTTCAATTAATGAGTGTTTCTTGTTGACTTTTGACCAAAAATGCATAGTGAGGTCTGAACTCGCAACACCTTCCTGGGCAGAAAATGGGTCCACTTACAGCCAAGTTTTGGTGACCTTCCCGATGTCAGAATTTTCTCCGTGATGGCCCGTTGGAAATCTTGTTGAGTCTACTTTCCAAATATACACTTGTTTTTATAAATGATCTTAATTAACCTATCCAAAAGGAAAATTTCCCAACACTGCTCTAGGCGCAGCACCAAGCCTGAAAATGAGGCAGAAAGGTGAAAAATGAGGTGTTTTTTGGCCATTTGAGGCGTCAAAAATGCTCCAAATGCTCTGAAATTTGGTGAGAATACTATAATAGACATGAGGATTCCAAAAATTCAAAGTTATCCCTCTGAATATGCCTGAGATGAACACGTAGCGCCAGGGGTGTTGTGCTTAGAGGCCTCCAAATTCACAAAAAACCAAAAATTGTCAAAATTTCCTCAAATTTGGTGGATGTCTCCCTTATGGGGTTTGAGAGACCTGTAGAGGAGCTTGTGCCAATATTCCAAGGTTAGCTTGGCCATTTTTCTCTTTGATTTCTTGGATCTTAGTTTGGGCCTTTTTCAGTTTAGCTCTTGCAACTTGGTTTATCCAGGCATAATGCTTGGTCATCCTCCTTTGGAGATCAAGATCCTGATTTGCTTTCTTCAATTTAGCCTCCAAGTTTATGTTGGCTCTTTCCAACCAAGGCTCCCGATAATGTGCTATCTCCATGGCCAACAACTCATCTAAAGGGATCTGCTGCTAAGGTTGATTCTTGTTCTCTTTGTTCTTCCAATGCCTTCTTCAACTCCATGGTTCTAGGTCTCCTCCTAGACTGCCCTTATTCATCCTCACTCTCCTCATAGGTGCCCATGAAATATTCTATATTTACCTGTGTCCTTTGGGCTTCTTTCCAGGCCTTGATGCCTCTAGCTTCATAAATAGAAATTTTTGCTCCTAGCTGCCTGTTTTCCATCTCAAGGGCATCATTCACACTCTTGGCCCTATTCAGATTTGCTTGGAGGTCTTCAATGAGGGAATTTTTGTTCTAGATGAGAAATTTTGAGATCCTTGCTTTATTCTCCTCATCACTATCAATCTGAATGATTTCAAACTCCCTCTCAACCTCATGATCTTCTTCTTCTTCCTTTACCTTTTGTTTACCTTTGTCTAGTGGCTGAGCTGAGGTGGATGGCATGGTCCCCTACCTTTTAGAGGCAGTTTTGGAGTATATAAATCAGTTATTAATGACTGAACAACACACATTTAATTATCGATCGAGGGACGCCTGTTATTCCAATGAAAGTAGCACTGTTTGTGCCGATACATCAACCAGAAGCAGTCTCAAAGAAAATAAATCGTTGCTGAAGTAAAATGTTGGAAATAAATCACTCATGCAAAAATAAAAGAATTCACAAGATTGGAATCACACTTCAATTGATTGGTTAGCTTTCCACACAGTAAGTACCTAGCTAGTGTCTTTATTAATCATATGTGTAACAACATATAAAGTATAGAAATCGAAGCAAATATATTCTCAATTGAACAGCAGCAACAACACTCTAACGATACATAAACTGAAATCCAATTACATAAACACATAGCTATTGTAACTGTTGGAATCCCTGCTAATAAGGAGGGCCCTTCCTCCCTAGCAGGGCACAGGTAGAAAAGAAACTTTAACTGAACTTAAATGGAATCACACATGTAACAACAGTAACAATATGATGTGTATTAATCTAAACAAAATTACAGAGGCAAAACAACGTTTTTCTTCACTAACCTCTTGACCTCTAGGGTCGAGAGATATATAGTTGTTACATCAGAAAATTTAGAAATAGATCAGTCATGAGAACCTTACGATTCTCATGCTGATCGAAATAGAACTCATGCAGTTATAACCACTCCCTAATAAAGTTCGGATTAGGAATTAAAATATTACAATCAGAACTGCCCTTAGGCTGTTATCCCAAAAATATAATGTTGATAACTCCTACAACTATCATAAAAAAACACAACTATAGTGCAACTGCCAAGGAATAGATCAGCAACAATATAGAAAAGAGCGGTCAATGGTACAACTGTATCAGCGATTTGCCAACGATTTTGTAATAGCAGGGTGTAACAGCGAATTGTTGGCGGGTCTATAACAACACGGTGTAATAACATCTCTTTGTTGTAATAGCACCATCCGAATTGCTTCTATGAACTTCATGTTTGGGATCTTTGACATCTGAAAGGACAATAAAATACCATCGATCTTTCTCCAAACATTCACCATCAGTTAGTCATAAAAAGGTATAATAGATCATAATAATTGGTGAATTGGAAAAATAACAAAACCAAGGTGAAACAACACAAGTCATGGTAAAAAGGGTAGGAAAAAAGGTAAAGATAATCCCATAAGTTAAGGTTACGAAGCAAGATAAGGGAGATAAGTGTAGGAAAAAATGTACAAAACCAACACCCAACATCTCCCCCCAAATGAAATACTTGCATGTCCTCATGCAAACTCATCTTTCATGGGAATACCTTCGGTGCAGATATGTGAGATCATAAGCAACAGTTGTGTCTTCGTCTATAGACCTATATCCCTGATTGGCCATCAACTGTTGTACCCAAGATTCCGACTCATACTTGCTTAATTCATAATTGATCTGGTGATCCTCAATGGGCAACTCGATGAAAGGAAACCTGAGCTTTAATCCCAACCATAGAGCTCCAAGAGATTCTAAAATCTATGCGTAGGCTGGTACATGTGTAATAGCCACCACAAAATTTTGGAATGAGAATGGATCTCCCTTTAATAACTCAGCATTACTGGATTTCGTGTGTTTTAAGCATCTTGTCAAAGCTCGGCTTTTCATCATTGCAAATTGATTGAGACATAAGGCCACAATTATTCTTCTATAAGTAGCCGCTGGTCCTCTAATCCCAGGGGTACTCAGCATTCTCTTGAATTCTCTTCTCAGCTCAGCAACTCGTCCTGGTTCCGCCTGAACCCATAATGTTGCCTTCTCCTCATTAGTTTCCATAGATTTAATGGACAGATGCCATTCAATCTGATTCCTCATGAAGGATACAAAAGCCCTTAATTGAAGATCTCCCATATAAGAGAAGATTGTCATGATCATTTGCATACTCACATGTTCACAAATAATGTTGTGTAAAAAAAATTCACACAGCAAACTTTTCTCATCAAAGTCTGAGGCACAAAAAACATCCATAAATGTACGAATGGAGGAACATACATAAGGTCTGTCCTCTAAAATGGCTTTCAATTGAAACAAGAAGTAACGTTCCCATATAAAAATAGGATATGATGGAGAAGGTCACCTACAACCCAACAAGTTGAGGGCGAGATCATGAAGTTTTTATTTATCAATGGTAGGTCCCGAATATGATCCTGTAACAGCAACAGTTGTTCTTCTTGTTTCTTCAGAGCCTCTTTCTTCTTGTAATCCTCCCACTTTTTATTCAATTCTGCTTCCATCCATTTTTTATGTAAAGTGCCTATTTCCCTTTGATGTTCCTTTAGCAAAATCATTCCATCCCGAAGGGAGATCGCTTCTTGCTTCAATTTTTGCAACTCAGAGAGTAGAAGGAGTTTCTCAAAGTTCCCTCCCAAGGTGGGACTTTGTGTTCTCCTGGATTCAATATATTCATCAAAAATAGGTGTGCCAGCCTCTGCTTCATGAGGTTGTTCCACCTCTGCTATTGGTTCTTGTGTGTCAGCCCCCTTGTTTTTACCTAGAGTTTCCTCTGTGTCCACTGTTGTTTATTCTATAATAAGCATGGCTTCCGCAAGTTCTTCTTGTTGAAATTTGGTACCGGAGGACAGGTGGTTCCCTAAGGCTTTGATCTTTGGCCTAGGGAAAAGTGCCCAAAAGAATTTAATTTTTCTCCTAAAGTGACTTTATAATTTTTATAAAGTCAAATCTAATTTTAAAGTGACTTTAAGTGATAAAGTTACTAAAGTGACTTTATAAAGTTATAAAGTCAAATCTAATTTAAAAGTGACTTTAAGTGATAAAGTTACTAAAGTCTAATTTTAAAGTGACTTTAATAAAGTCAATGTAAAATTAGAAAGGAAAAGTGACTTTGGAAATAAATTACTAAGTGGGTCTTTATTAAAGTGGGGTGAATTAAAAATTAGAAAGTGAGATTTAAATGAGCATTTAATCTCAGCCCTAGATCTCAATCTATTTCAGCCATTGGATTTAGGGATTCCCCAAAAGTCACTTAGGGTTAGGTTAAAGGAGGAAAATGAGGAAAAGATCATTCATTCTTTCATTAGTAGATTGAGAGAAGGAGAGCAAGAGAGCAAGGGAGATTTCTGGGAAGTGAGGAGAAGGAGGCAGCAGCTTGGCACACTTTCCAAGGCAGCATTTCAGCAAGACCATACAGCTGAGTTAGCACAGTGAAAGGCAGAATTTTTGGGCACGGTTTTCTAGAAAAGGAGGCCGTATAGTAAGGCCGTATAGCAGGCTGTACAGCAAGATTGGGCACAGAAATCGAGGCAGCAGAGGGCTGTTTCGTACAGCAAATTTCTGTTGTGTTTTTGGCACGAAAATCGAGATTTTGGACAGCAGCATTTATTGCTGTTTGCACAGATTTTGAGGAGGCCGTACAGCTGCATTTATTGCAAATTTCTGGGCACGAAAATCGAGGAGGACGTACAACATTAATTGCTTTTATTTTTTTGCTGTTTGCACATTTTCCGAGGCGGTGGTTAAGCACGGAAAATGAGATAAGTTGTAAAGTCTGTTTGCTGATTTTTTTGCTGAATATTTCTCTCACTGTAAAAAGCATTTTCCAGAAATAAGAAGGAGCTTTCGAACTGGTTTTCCCCAAGAGTTGTAGGGGGTTTTTCCAGGGTCATGTTGACCAAAAATATGTGTCAAAATGTGTGAATGACTGTTTTATGTGTGCTGATATTTATTTCTGCATTTTCCAGCATTTTGTAATTTTTCTAGAATTTGTGTTTTCAGCAAAATTTATTTTCCAGCTTGTTAAATGTATGGATGTGGGAAAGGGCATTTAACTATTTTGGAGTAATAAGGTGAAACTGAAAACCGGGGTGGGAAAACAGAAATTTCTACATGGTATCGGAGCTTGAGTGCTGAAAGAGAAGTTTGGGACAGCAAGGAGAAAAATACAACCTGCTGATTTTTCACTCAGAAAATTCCAGCAAGCTAATTTTTTCACAAACAGAATTTTTACCTTTACTACAGCAGTGCTATTTTTTCAGTTTTAGGACAGCGGGATGTCTTTGGGACTGAGGGTGGAGGATAGGTTGGATGGGCATACCAATTACAGTGTTTGGAAGGAGAGAATGCAAAGTATCTTTGAGGAGGCGGAAGTCTGGGACATAATGGTGCATACCGCACAGAACCCTATAAATGTGCCTACTGATGCTACTCAGTTGGCATCATATAATAAAAAGAACAACAAGGGTAAGAGACTGATTCTAGATGGAATCAAAGACCATTGCATTCCTCATGTGAGAGGAAAGAGAAATGCTCATGAGATGTGGACAACATTGACCAACCTCTACCAGAGTACCAATGAGAACCGAAAAATGGTCCTGAAGGAGAAGTTGAAGAACATTAAGATGGGTAAGACTGATAGTGCAGCTGGATATCTCACAAATATTACTAATGTGAGAGATGAGTTGGCAGTGATTGGAGAGGCCATTCCACCCACTGAGTTGGTGCGGATTGCAGTGAATGGCCTCCCCAGTTCATGGATGAACTTTGCTGATGGGGTTTGTGCACGTGAGACCCTTCCCACATGGGAGAGGTTTTGGGATGATTGCATTCAGACATAGATCAGGAAAGGTCAGCTTGGGGCAGCCAAGCCAGTTGAGCAGGATGAGGATGTAGAACTGTTGGCAGGACGCAAGAAAGGCAAAGGGAAGAAGCAGGCTTCCACAAGCAATGGTGGGGGCAAAGGCAAAGGTAAAGGTAAACAGGATAACACACATAAGGACTATTCCAAGGTGAAGTGTTGGAATTGTCAGAAGATGGGACACTATGCAGTTGTGTGTCCGGAGAAGAAGAAGAAGAAGGGGAAGAACCAGAGCATGGCAGCTTCAGCAGAGGTTGAGGACTTTGCAGATCGTTTTGACCGGGAGTTTGGGTTCATTGCGTGTGAGTCCTCTAGTGCGGGATTATATGCCATAGAGGTTCAGAGGGAGCATTCTTTTCCCTCGATTAGCAGAGCATCTTCAGGTATCTGGTATGTGGACAGCAAGGCTTCACGTCACATGACAGGAGTCCGTGAGTACTTCTCAGAGCTTTCAAAGAGTGGCACTGATATAGAGGTAGTACTCGGTGATGACAGAGTTGTTAGAGCAGTCGGTGTGGGAAAATTGACATTTCAGAGGGAGTCTAAGCCTCCCTTGAAAGTGTCAGATGTTCTTTATGTGTCAGGGATGAGGAAGAACCTCATATTTGTCTCAGCTTTGGAGGATAGAGGATATGAGGTATTGTTCAGGGGAGGACAGGTGTTGATGTATCCCAGGGGCACTCCAGCTGATTCAGCTAGAGTGATAGGTGTACGCCATGCAAAGGTGTACAAGTTTGCATTTCAGTCCGTTTTGGCATTGAGCAGTAGCACTGACAGCAGAGCTAGCAGTTCTGAGTTGTGTGAGATTTGGCACTGCAGGATGGGGCACATGTATCATGGAGCCTTGAGGACTTTGTGGGAGATCACTACAGGTGTGCCAGATTTCAGTACTGATCACTTTGATACTTGCAGAGGATGTGCAATGGGCAAGTTTGCCAAATCCCCTTTTCCCAGCAGTGACAGCAGAGCGACTGGGATACTTGATTTGATTCATTCCGATGTGAGCGGTCGGATGTCTCATGTCTCCTTGAGTGGATATGACTACTATGTCTTATTCATTGATGATCACTCTAGGAAGACCTGGATCTATTTCTTGAAGACCAAGAGTGAGGTCTTCAAGCGATTTCAGGAGTTTAGAGCTCTTGTGGAGACACAGACAGGTCGGAAGATCAAGTCCCTGAGGTCGGACAATGGGGGAGAGTACACCCTTGGAGAGTTTGTTG
Organism: Pinus albicaulis; assembly: GCA_034641835.2. Taxonomy (NCBI): domain Eukaryota; kingdom Viridiplantae; phylum Streptophyta; class Pinopsida; order Pinales; family Pinaceae; genus Pinus; species Pinus albicaulis. Next base: position 1,441,560,821 of record CM076578.1, on the reverse strand, counting down.
ACTATTGTGCGGAGGTAGGCATTAGCAGGGAGTTCACTGTTCCTTACAACCCCCAGCAAAATGGGGTTGCGGAGAGGAAGAACAAATCCATCGGAGGGGCTGCCAAAGCCATGTTACATGATCAGGGGTTGCCATTGTTTTTGTGGGAAGAGGCCTGCAACACAGCTGTTTATTTGTAGAACAGGAGTCTGCATCGTGCCTTGGGGCACATGACTCCAGAGGAGGCTTTTTCTGGGAAGAATCCTGATATTGGTCATCTTCGTATCTTTGGGTGCATTACATACTCCTACATACCCAAGGTGAAGAGGACCAAACTAGAGCCCATCGCAGAGAAGGGTATCTTTGTGGGCTACAGGGAGACCTCAAAGGCCTTTCGGATTTACATTCCTGCACAGAGGAAAGTTGTTGTCAGGTGGGATGTGAAGTTCGAGGAGGACAGGGCCTTTAGGAGGTCAATGGGAGGAGACTGACGCCTGGCCCCCAAGAACAAGCTGAGGCCACACAGGGATCCAGTAAGGATCGTGAGGATTCAGAGGTACATCTATGACGCAGGTCAGTCCATTGGCAAGGGTACCGTGTGAGTCGTAGGTGGTGCTACTGCAAGATGCGTAGGCACCCCGCAGAGTAGTTCAATCGGGAGTTCCACTCTGATGACGCTCATGGTACCAAATTTCTATTGCAGTTCAAAGTGTGTGAGGACAAACTAGACAAATAAGAGTTCAAAGTCTGATGTCATGGGAGTTTATTTTATTCTCCAGCGGGAGAAGTGTGCTCAGGGAAGAGGAAGCCCAAGTGGCTTCAGGACACCTTGAGAGATGCCACATCTGTTGCCGAGCCTAAGAGGCCGGTCAGAGAGAGCAGACCACCTGAGAGGTTTTGTAGCTATATGGCAATGGCTACCAGCATCCTTGACTCTGAGCCTTCTAGCTATGAGGAGGCAGCTAGCCAGCAGGTCTGGAGAGAGGCCATGCAGGAGGAGTATTCTTCTATCATGAAGAATGATGTTTCGGAGGTGGTGCCGAGGCCTGAGGGCAAATCCGTGGTTACTTCCAGATGGCTTTACAAGGTAAAGCATGCTGCAGATGGCAGCATTGAGAAATTCAAAGCGAGGTTTGTGACTAGAGGGTTCTCCCAGGTAGAGGGAGTTGATTATGAGGAGACCTTCGCTCCCGTGGCTCGATATACTTCGATCCGCTCCATTATATCGATAGCAGCAGAGATGGGTTGGAAGATCCACCAGATGGATGTGAAGACCGCATTTCTCAATGGCTTCATACATGAGGAGGTGTACATTGAGCAGCCACAAGGCTTTGAGGTGCATGGGAAGGAGTCCCATGTGTGCAGACTGAAGAAGGCCCTCTATGGCCTGAAGCAAGCTCCCAGAGCTTGGTACTCCAGGATAGATACATACTTGCAGAAGATGGGTTTCACAAAGAGTGAGGCAGATCTGAACCTTTACTATATTGTGATAGGTGAGGAGCCTCTCATTCTGGTGCTGTATGTGGATGAATTGGTCATTACAGGTGCAGAGAGACTCATAGAGCACTGCAAGATAGATCTTGCGGTGGAGTTTGAGATGAAGGACATCGGCTTGATGCATTACTTTTTGGGTTTGGAGGTGTGGCAGGAGGAGGGGCATTTCTTCCTGGGGCAGGGGAAGTATATTGTGGATATCCTTAGCAGATTCCACATGGAGGATTGTAAACCCATGTCGACACCGATGATCACCAATTGGAAGAAGCTTCATGCTTCGGATTCCGAGTTGGTGGATCCCACATTGTACAGACAACTGATTGGTTCCTTGATGTATTTGGTCAACACTAGACCAGATATTTGTTTTGCAGTCAACACGATGAGTCATTTTATGTGTGAGCCTAGGAAGGTTCACTGGGTGGCTGCAAAACACATTTTGCAGTACTTGCAGGGGACAGTGGATTATGGTCTGGACTACAGGCAGGGGGATGGAGTGAGATTGGCAGGTTACACTGATTCTGATTGGGCAGGTTGTGCTTCTAATAGGAAGAGCACTTCAGGGTGCTGTTTTGGGTTGGGTTCGGCAGTGGTGTCATGGTTCAGCCGGAAGCAGCAGTCAGTAGCATTGAGTTCAGCGGAAGCAGAGTATATGGCAGCCAGTCTAGCTAGTTGTGAGGCCATCTGGCTTCGCAAGATGCTGTTTGGATTATTTGGTCAACCATTGAGACCTTCAGTGATTTACTATGATAATCAGAGTTGCATTAAACTCACGGAGAATCTAGTATTTCATGACAGGTCAATGCATATTGGGATCAAATATCATTTCATCAGAGACTATGTTTAGAAAGGAGCTGTGAATCTTGAGTATATTCCCACTGATGAGCAAGTTGCAGATATTCTTACCAAAGCCTTACCACGGGGCAAGCATGTCTACTTTAGAGACAAGATGGGTGTGGTGAGGAACACCTTCCTTAGTAAGAGGGAGTGTTGAAATTTGGTTACCGGAGGCCAGGTGGTTCCCTAAGGCTTCGATCTTTGGCCTAGGGAAAAGTGTCCAAAAGAATTTAATTTTTCTCCTAAAGTGACTTTATAAAGTTATAAAGTCAAATCTAATTTAAAAGTGACTTTAAGTGATAAAGTTAATAAAGTGACTTTATAAAGTTATAAAGTCAAATCTAATTTAAAAGTGACTTTAAGTGATAAAGTTACTAAAGTCTAATTTTAAAGTGACTTTAATAAAGTCAATGTAAAATTAAAAAGGAAAAGTGACTTTGGAAATAAATGACTAAGTGGGTTTTTATTAAAGTGGGGTGAATTAAAAAATAGAAAGTGAGATTTAAATGAGCATTTAATCTCAGCCCTAGATCTCAATCTATTTCAGCCATTGGATTTAGGGATTCCCCAAAAGTCACTTAGGGTTAGGTTAAAGGAGGAAAAGGAGGAAAGATCATTCATTCTTTCATGAGCAGATTGAGAGAAGGAGAGCAGGAGAGCAAGGGAGATTTCAAGCAAAGGAGGGAGAAGGAGGCAAAGAACTTTGGCACATCTCTTCTAAGGTAAAGATTTCAAGAAGACTGCATAAATGAAGTTAGGGGCATAAAGGAAAGATGTATTCTTGGGCACGGTTTTCGTAAAAGGAGGACGTAGATAAGCAAGGCTGCATGCTGGGCCGTGACAGCCAAGATTGGGCAATGTAAATCGAGGCAAAGCAGAGGGCTGTCTGGCATGAAAGAAAGTTCACAGCTTTTGGCACGAAAATCGAGATTTTGGACAGCAGCATTTATTGTTGTTTGCACAGATTTTGAGGAGGCTGTACAGCTGCATTTATTGCATATTCTAGGCACAAAAATCGAGGAGGACGTACAGCATTTATTGCTATTCTTTTTTTGCTGTTTGCACATTTTCCGAGGTGGTGGTTAAGCACGGAAAACGAGATAAGTTGTAAAGTCTGTTTGCTGATTTTTTTGCTGAATATTTCGCTCACTGTAAAAAGCATTTTCCAGAAATAAGAAGGAGCTTTCGAACTAGTTTTCCCCAAGAGTTGTAGGGGGTTTTTCCAGGGTCATGTTGACCAAAAATATATGTGTCAAAATGTGTGAATGACTGTTTTATGTGTGCTGATATTTATTTCTGCATTTTCCAGCATTCTGTAATTTTTCCAGAATTTGTGTTTTCAGCAAAATTTATTTTCCAGCTTGTTAAATGTATGGATGTGGGAAAGGGAATTTAACTATTTTGGAGTAATAAGGTGAAACTGAAAACCGGGGTGGGAAAACAGAAATTTCTACACTTCTAGGTCGGCATCTAGGTCGATTATTACAGGAGGCTCTGCTTTAACTGTTGGTTCTTGTGTAACAGTAGTATCATCAGTAGGTTCTTGTGTAGCAGCATCCTGCTGTTCTGTTTCTACTTCCATAGGGATGATATTTTCTCTACGGGCATTATATCCTGTTGCTGTTAAGTTCTAAAAATAGGTTATGCATACTGACACCGTAATTTCTCTTCCCTCAGATGATTTCTGCTTCAATTCCTCATTTTATTTTCTTAATTTCTCAATTTCTAAACATAAGGCATTGGTTTCGTCCTTACCTGATGAGGAAGGCTTCCCTTCTTCTTCTGGAACTTCTGCTTTTGTCTGCTTCTCGGTCGTAGGCAAGGGTTCTATAGGTATGCTTAGCTTCACTCTCTGCTTCGGTCTTTTGTCCCCAATTGGTTTATCAATAGGATTTTTCCCATTTTTTACTTCGGCAAGCCGAGTCTAGGTCTCCTGCTTTGACTGACTTTCTCCTGAGGTTGTGGTTTGTTTCCTTCTGCTTGTCCTTGGTATTTTCCTTTTGAATTCCTCCCAATTATTTCCCTACTAACCCAGGCCATCCAGCACAATGATCTTAATAAGTCCATGATTATTCACGCATGCCTCTAGGTGTGCTGCTGTTTTTACTACCACTGCCATGTGCTTGATGTTTCCAAGCAAATAGAATGGGAGATTAATTCTTTGTTGATGTTGAAGGTGGTTGAGCAGAGGAAAGTGATAGTTGAATACTATTATAGACCTCCCTTCGCAGGTAATATATTTTATCAAATCAAGGGCAACATCTTCCCAAGGGTGAGGAAGTGACATTCTGTCAATTCATCTTCCTTTCTTCTCCAGTTTCTCTTCCCTACTAGGAAATCCTCTTTCAAGGAGGGGTCATTGATTTTCCTATTAAACCACCTCTGCCCTTCAACTGGGAATGAGGTTACCCTAGAAATCACCTCCTCAGTCACCTCCATTTGCATACCTCTTACTCGAGTTTTATTATTGTTCACGTTTTGAGAAAATTCAATTGCTATGGCCTCGTCCGAACCTTCAAGCTTTTGGAAAAACTCAACCCATCCAGCCTCTCTAAATATGTGGTAAGCTTCATGGAAATTCTGTAGAGCATCCATAGAATTTGGCTCATGCCTGACCGCTACTCTGCCCATTTATGTTGTTTATTCCTAACTTTTCTTCTTGATCTGGAAATACTTCAATATTACTGAGTTTTTGAGTTCTCTTCTTTGTTGTTCAATCTTGTTGTAACATCACTGTGTCTCTAGCTGCTGCTCGACACCTCTGATTATCCCAATCAACGAATCTACAAATGAGTATGCAAGGTTTTGGAAGAAGGTTGATGAAAGGTGACACCTTTTAAGGATTTACCAAATCGTACCCTGCACGAATACTCATAAATAGCTTGTTATGGAAAGTGATGGGATTTCGTACACATGCGCTTTTTCCAGCAGATTTTGGTAATTCTGCTATTGATTAGGTGCATGTGAGTTTAATAGATTGTTTAAGGTTACAACCTTTTTGCAATAATTTCAAATAATTTCAAGTCATATCCCCTCCCCCACTTTAATTGTGACAACTGCCCACGGTCGTCATAGGAGCATCACTAGTTTGCTAATTAATCACCAAATTATAATGACAATCATTTACCTTTTTGATGACGTACCTGAGGTGGCATTGGGAGAATAATTGCATTGACGGTATCCTGCATGCAGCGTTCATATTTTTGTGTCTAGCTGGCATTGTTATTGATTTTTATGGAATGAATTACAAAGAACAGTAATTGTGGTTGTTAGTTGTTACATATGTAACAGCCAAGACAGCTTTTGGATTATTCTCAGACAAATAATGATCAAAAGAAATTGGTACAAAAAAAAAAAAAAAATTACATGAATACCATAATCCTATGACATAGATCAAAAAGGGAAGATGATATTACAGGGAGAAAAACATGGGTGTAACAGTTGCCACAAGAATGGTTTTCGACTGTTACTGGTTGTCTAACTGCGCCCCTAAAAAGGAGTTTTCACAATTAGATTTATTTTTCTTTTTCTTTTATTTTATTATTGTATTATATATATATATATATATATTAACAAAAACATGTGTAACAACTGACACACAGGTGGTTTTCAGTTGCTGCACTTATTGGAATTTCAACTTTTAAGGCTGCAGAGGAGAATTTCCCCCTGCTGTCGTAACATGAAGATCAAATTTTGTGACAATGTTGAAAAATGATTCCTTCGAAGCGGGTTGATGATATAGCCTTAGACGGTGCCCATTAACCAATAACGGTGTCTTAACACTGTTAATGGTGACCAATTGTACAGTCCCATTGTCAAAGACCGTATCCACTTCGTGAGGACCTAGCCATCTAGTGCAGAGCTTGCCTTTAAAATATTTGAACCTTGAATCGTACAAAAGAGCCCAATCTCATTTCTGGAAACTTTTCTTCTTAATAAACCTATCATGCCATTTGGCTCTCTGCTGCTGAATGATTTCTGTTTGTTGGATGGCAGCCAACCATTTTTCTTCAAGCTCATTGAGCTAGTTCAATCTTTCAGTCTATGCTGTACCCAAATCTAGATCAACCTGCAATGCTATTCTCAATGTCTTTATTTCAAACTCTATGGGGAATAAGGGATTCTTACCATACACCAGTTCGTATAGTGAGAACCTGTAGTATTCCTCCATGTTGTCCTATAAGCCCACAGTATCTCTGGAAGTTTCTCAGCCCAATTTTTTTGGTGGCTGGCTACTGTCTTTGTCAAAATTCCCTCAATGACTTTATTGGTGCTTTCTACTTGCCCATTTTCTTGTGGATGATAGGGTGTGGTGATTTTATGATGGATTCCATACTTTTCAACCAACTTCTTGATCAAATGAGATGTGAACTGAGGACCCCCATCTGTCACTATCTCTCTGGGTATCCCGAAGCAAACAAAAATATCTTAAAACGGGAAGTATGAAACAGCCTGCTCTGTTGCTCTAGTTAATGCCCTTTCTTTGACCCATTTTATGACATAATCGGTGCAGACCAATATGTATGCTTTTTGATGTGATGAAGGATTGATTGGCCCCACAAATTCCAGGGCCCATTTCTCAAATGGTTCTATGACTATCTGAGGCTGTAACAACATCTCATCTAATTTCAGAGGCTAGCCCATCCTTTGGAAACTATCACATCCTTTCACAAAATTCTTGGCATCCTGGAATATGGTTGGCCAATAGTACCCTGTTGAGAGTACTTTATGTCTTGTCCTCTTGTCAGCGAAGTGCCCTCCGCAAGGTTCTTCATGACAAGCCTTTAGGATCTTAAATACCTCATCTTCTCTAACACGTCGCCTAATCTCAAAATTTGGCCCTGTGTGATAGAGATTTCCTTCTATCCAAGAGTAGGTAGCACTCTGTTGTATAATCCTCCTTATTTCCTTGGAAGACAATTGGTGTGGGAATTTCCTTGCAGCAAGGTAATTGGCTATATCTGCATACCATGGTGAGTGAGTAGAAATGGAAAAAAGATACTGATTTGGAAAAGAATCCTCAGTAGCAGTGCAATCATCACTTATAGTTAATCTAGAAAGGAAATCAGCAACTACATTATCTTTTTCGGGTTTATCTACAATAGTAATATCAAATTCTTGTAACAGCAATAACCATCATGTAACTTTACCATTAGTAACAGGTTTTTTCATCAAAAATCGAATGGCAGCATGGTCAGTGTGTACAAATACTTGATACCCGGTGATGTAGTGCTGGAATTTGTTGATAGCGTGCACTACTGCTAGGAATTCTTTCTCACTTACAGTGTAGTTAAGTTCTGCTGGAGTCAAATTCTTACTGATGTAATATATAGCGTAAGGTTTCTTATCCTCCAGCTGCTCCAACACAACACCCACAACCATTTCAGATGTGTCTGTAGCAATATGAAATGGTAATTTCCATTTTGGTCCTCGTAAAACAAGTGTTGCTGTTACACAGTTCTTCAAATTTAAAAAGGCATGCTCACACTTTTCTGTCCACACAAATTCCGCATCTTTTATCTATAATGAAAATAAAGGAGATGCAATCTTTGAGAAATTTTCTATAAAACTCCTATAGTATCCTGCATGCCCCAAAAAACTACGTACCTCTTTCAGAGTCCTAAGGGTCAGGATTCTCGAGATTACCTCAATTTTTGCAAGATCTACCTTGATTCCTTCTGCTGAAATGAAATGTTTGAGCACAGTTCCCTCGGTCATCATCATGTGGAATTTTTCTATGCTTAGAGAAAAATTAGTTTTCTCACAACATTCCAGCACTTTTCCCAGATTAGTTAATTTTGTCTCAAAATCATCCCCATAGGGTGTAAATTCATCCATAAAAATTTCAAGACAATCATTCAAAAGATCAGAAAAAAATACCTAATATTGCCCTTTGAAAGGTTGTTGGTGCATTGCAGAGACCAAAGGGAAGGACACTGTATGAAAAATTACCCCATGGGAAAGTAAAGGTTGTCTTGTCTTCATGTTCTGGAGTGATCTATATTTGATTATAGCCATTAAACCCATCTAGAAATGAAAAGAATCTTTTTCCAGAAAGAGTGTCCAAAACTTGATCAATAAATGGTAAGGGAAAATGATCCTTCTTAGTGGCCTTGTTAAGTTCTCTATAGTCAACACAGACCCTCCACTTGTCATTCTTCTTCAGAACTATGACAAGTGGAGACACCCACGGACTGTCAGAAATCGAGTAGATGAAATTAGCATTAAGGAGTTTCTGCAATTCTTATTTTACTATCTCCTTAAGTGCAGGGTTCATTCGGCGCTGAGGTTATCTAACAAGTTTGCAATCTTCCTTAAGGTAAATGCGGTGAGCGCATAGGGTAGGATGGATTCCTTTCATATAGGTATAGTCCCATGCAAATGCCTTTTTGTATTTTTGTAACAACTATATCAGCAGTCTATTTTGTTCAGCAGTCAGGTTAGGATTGATATTTAAACATTTTCCAAGTTCGATTTCAACGGGACTGCTGGTAGTAAGTGGAGTTGTTTTCAAATATTCAATAATTACATCATCTTCCTCAATTTCTTCTCCCAAATATCTAATGGGGGAAACAGGGAGTGAATTATTGATAAAACCATTGATAATATCGTTCTTTGTTTCATCCTTAAAGTATTATGATTTTCTAAGCGTGAGAAGAGGTAGGGAAAGATTGGATTTAGGTACAAATTCATCCCACCAGGGGCTATTCGAATCCATGTAAGGTTTTGTTGGGGGATAAAGATTCAGGTTATGAGTGGCATGCCCATCTGAGATCACCATAGATCTGGACCTACATCCGATATATGCATCTGCAGTGGCTAGCCACGGTCTCCCCAAAATCAAAGGATGACCCCCCAAATTGGATTTGGTGTGTAAAATAAGAAAGTCAAGCGGATAATTCCAGGAGGCCACAGTGATAACCACATCTTCAATCATCCCTTCGGCCTTAACACGGGACCTATCTGCTAGTTCAAGAACTGTAGGTGTAGATCTAAGTCCATGAAGTCCTAGAGAGATGAAGAGGTATTTAGTCATAACGTTAATAGCTACCCCTAGATCAATCAAAGTATTAGTTATAGGATGATTGTCAATATGGACAATCACTGTGGGGTTCCCTGGGTCATTATACTTAGTCAAAAAAAGCTGATCAATCATAATATCGGATGATTTTCCCAAGACATGGATAGTAGCAGGGTCCTTAGGTTTCCTTCTAGGTCTTTTAACGCATAGATCCCTCACTATTTTGGCATAGATAGGCACTTCTCTAAGAGCTTGTAACAGCGGAATCTGCACATATAATTTTTGCAGCTCCTTAAGGAATTCGGATTCATGTTGTAAGACCACCCCGGTTTCAGTTAATCGTTGAGGATATGGAGGATTCTGAATGCTAACAGTTGGGTCAACTACCATAGATGTACCAGCCTTTCTCGGATTAGTTGTTGTAAAAAAAATAGACTTTCCCGAGCCGGCTATTACAGGTGTAACAGTGGGTGCTTCACTTTATTCGACAATAATGGGGGTGTGTCCATATCCTTCCTGGGTGATTCACTTTATTTGACAATAATGGGGGTGTGTCCAAATCTGATTACTTTCCCTGATCGAAGCTAAACCTCATTAAGTCCAATAGGAGTGATAAGGTAAGTCTGGAGGGTAACCAGAGCATCCATGCTCTGAGATGCCTTATTATTTGGATTGGGGTTACGATGTACAGGTAATTAGGGTCGGAAAGAAGGTGTAGGATTTTGAATAGAAGGCAGTTGTAATTGTTGTTGTTGTATTGGAATTGGAGGGGGTACTGGACCTTTGCCATTACTTCTCCAGTTCTGACCCCAAGGATTGGGTTGTGATGAAAGATATTGCATTGGTGGAGGAGATGGCCACTGGTTCCATGGTGAAGGAAATTGTGTTAAAGAAGGAGTGGGATACTACCATGGATATTGCTGACTAATATAAACATTATTCCAAGGATAAAAAGAATAAAAAATTGTAGGCATACCTGTAGGTCGCGAATGCCATGGTCTCTTTGATCCGATAAAGTAAGAAGATTGAACGTCCTCGCTTGATTCTTGAAGTACTGCCTTTAGTCTGGGCAACTCAAGACACTGATTTGTAGAATGCGCCAACTCACAAATGTTGCAAAAGATGACACTATCCAATCCACATTCTCTTTCCAAATGTTTCTTTTTGCATCGAGGACAGAATATTGCTAAGGCTGCTTCAGCTTCCACTTATGCCTTCTTGACTTGTACCATTGGATCTGGGCAAAGAGAGTGCTAAGGAGATCGGTTTTGAAATCTTCGAATAAATTCCCGATTTATGCTCTGAATACCCCTCCACTTGTGGAATTCTGTATCTGAAGTGAAGGGTCCCGGACTAAAACCTTTCCCTTGACAGATCCTCTTGAGCTACGCATGCATAGTTTTGTTATCTCCTCAAACATTTCTTGAGATATATCTCCTTTTCCTATTATATTCAGATGTTCAGACAATCATCTCTTAATCCTCTTAAGAATATTGTCTTTAGGATCTCTGGATCTAAGTTACTGAACTTAGAATTATATAAGTTATAGTGGAATCACTCTAGATAGTCCTCCAGGCTTTCATCTTCCTTCTGTACAATTTTGAAAATTTCGTCCTTCAAATCCCTAGTTCGGAAGTAGTCCTGATACTTAAAGAGAAAGGCTTCTCTCATGTCGTTCCATTTTCAAATCATACCAGCACCCAATCTCATAAACCATATTAATGCTACTCCTTTCAAAGTAGCAGGGAATAATTTCAGCTTTTGGGCTTCTGAAGTGTAGTCATAACCTCTACACATCACATCGAATTTGAACAGGAAGGTATCAGGATCTTCAACAGCCATCCCCTGAAAGGATGGTAGGGATGATAAAGGGATATTATTCATATGAGCTTCATCTCGTGTTTCTGCTATTGGGAATTCAAAGGTGACAGAGCTATCGGTCTTGACATTATCATCCCCCATGGCTGATTCTTCCTGATGAGATGAGTTGCCCTTGGAATGCACAGGAGACTGGAAAATAAAAGGATCCTGTTATTCCAGACCAACTGTTTGACAGCACTACCAGCATCCAATTGATGATCAACTATTTGATGTTTCTCAGGTTCCTAACAGTCCCCACTGGTCTCTCTGTGTCCTTCAATTCTCAAATCCTGGTCAATGATTATCCACTGTTGTTTTGAATTCGGAGTTTTGATATCAGGAGTGGATATGCTGTTCGAAGGATGGTGAGGTCCAAACACGAAAGACATCGATGGTCCAGGTCTTGATGTGGTAATCTCTTTCTGTGGTCCTATCTTCCGATTATCTCTGTATGAAGTGGACTGTTCCTTTTCTGCTCTTGTAATCAGGTCTCTAAAGAATATTTTTCTTCCCAAATATGCGCTCTTCTTTTCCTTCTTACAACCCGTCTTTCCTGTAGTTAGTAGAGTGGGGGGTGTTTGTAGATGTTGATTTTGTCCTACTAGCACACATGGGCCCTATGTGTATCAATTCATCCTATAAGTGCTTCAATTTCTACAACAGTGAGCCCGCTCAAGCTTGTTAGAGTGATGCGCAGGTTCTTACCTCTCGTCTTACCGCCCAACGACTGTATAGCTGAAGACACCCTAAAAAAACCCAAAATTCAATTCCTAATTGTTCCAACAAGGCATTGGTGAGCCCGCTCAAGCTTGTTAGAGCGATGTGCAGGTTCTTACCTCTCGTCTTACTGCCCAACAATTGCAGCACTGGAAACACTCTAAAAAAAAGACGAAATGCTCAGAAATTCAACGTCCTAAGTATCCCAACAAGACATTGGCGAGCCCGCTCAAGCCTGTTAGAGTGTTGCATAGGTTCTTACCTCTCGTCTTACTACTCGGAAATTGTATCGTTGGAGATACTCTATAAAAAAAAACACACGGAAATTACACTTCTAAGAAACAACTCTGATTGATTGGATCGTCACTGCCATCCCTGGCAATGGCGCCAAAATGTTGGAGTATATAAATCACTTATTAATGACTAAACATCACACATTTAATTATCAATCCAGGGATGTCTGTTATTCCAATGACAGTAGCACTGTATGTGCGGATACATCAACCAGAAGAAGTCTCAAAGAAAAGAAATCATTGCTGAAGTAAAATGCTGGAAATAAATCACTCATGCAGAAATAAAAGAATCCACAAGATTGGAATCACACTTCAATTGATTGGTTAGCTTTCCACATAGTAAGTACCCAGCTGTTGTCTTTATTAATCAGATGTGTAACAGCAAATAAAGTATAGAAATCGAAGCAGATATATTCCCAGCTAAACAGCAGCAACAACACTCTAACGATACATAAACTGAAATTGAATTACATAAACACACAGCTATTGTAACCATTGTAATCCCTGCTAAGAAGGAGGGCCCTTCCTCCCTAGCAGGGCATAGGTAGAAAAGAAACTTTAACCAAACTTAAATGGAATCACACATGTAACAGTAGTAACAATATGATATGTATTAATCTGAACACAATTACAGAGGCAAAACAACGTTGTTCTTCACTAACCTCTTTACCTCTAGGGTTGAGAGATATATAGTTATTACATCATAAAATTTAGAAGTATATTAGTCATGAGAATCTTACGATTCTCATGCTGATCGAAATAGAACTCATGCAGTTATAACCAATCCCTAATAAATTTTTGATTAGGAATTAAAAGATTACAATCGGAACTGCCCTTAGGTTGTTATCCCAAAAATATAATGTTGATAACTCTTACAGTTATGATAACAAAACACAGCTGTAGTGCAACCACCAAGGAATAGATTAGCAACAATATAGACAAGAGCGGTCAATGGTACAATTGTATCAACAATTCGCCAACGATTCTGTAACAGCAGGGTGTAACAACAAATTGCTGGCGGGTCTGTTACAACACTGTGTAACAGCATTGCTTTGTTGTAACAGCACCATCCAAACTGCTTCTGTGAACTTCATGTTCGGGATCTTTGATATCTGAAAGGACAACAAAAGACCATTGATCTTTCTCCAAACATTCACCACCAGTTAGTCATAAAAACGTATAATAGATCATAATAATTGGTGAATTGGAAAAATAACAAAAGCAAGGTGAAACAACACAAGTCAAGGTAAAAAGGGTAGGAAAAATGGTAAAGTTAATCCCATCAGTTAAGGTTACAAGAAATATAAGGGAGATAAGTGTAGGAAAAAATGTGTAAAACTAGCACCCAACAGGCAGCAAACACATGCCTTACCCGTCTCTGATATGTCAATGGAAAAGTTTTGCCTATGATCCTATTGGTTTCTTTCTCATGGCTGTGATCCTTGCTGCTATCATCATTGTCTTCATCATTAGCTTCATTGTTGTCTTATTCACTGACTTGTGCACTCTCATCTTGTTCTTCATTGTAGCTACCTTCATCATTGTTGTGACCTTCATTTTGGCTGTCAGCCTCTTAATTTTATTTATTGGCTTCATGGATGTCATTAGCCTCTTCTTCATTCTCTGCATATTCATCATCTTCATTTTGTTCATAATTGAAGATGCTTGCCTCTTCACTGCTATGATCTTCATTTTCATTATCACCCTCTTCACTTTTTTCATTGTCTTCATGACTTTCATGACTATTGTCATGACTTTCATGACTATTTTCCTCCTTTCTATCCTATTCATCACTGATGCTTGCTTCATGGGTGTCACTACTGCCTTTAACCTCTTCATTTTCCTCACTATTTTCATCTTCATCATTTTCATCCTCTTCCATATCTTCTGCTTCATTGCTGACCTCTTCTTCATCACTGCTCAATTCATTCCCATTGTCAACTTCTTCATTTTCTACACTGTCATCATCCCCTTCTATTTCCATGTTCTCTACCTCTTGCAGGCTTAACTCATCATCACCCTCATCTTCATTTCGGCTTGAAACATTGTCATCCTCAACCTCGTTTTTGCTTGACCCATTGTCATCCTCAACCTCATTTTGGCTTGACTCATTACTGTCACTTCCTTATTGATCTGATGCATCGGGAGAAGATGGGGAAGGGAGGTTCTCTTGAGGAGAGGATACTTGGGTAGATGATGAGTCATGGTCAGTAGGAGGTGATGGAGGAGTGGAGGGAGGAGGATGAGATGATGAGGGTAAAGTAGGCTGATGATGAGGCTATGGGCTTGTGAATATTTCATGAGCTATGAACACCTCCCAAGGTATGCCTTTTTGCTCCAACTGATGTAGTACCACCATCTTGATCAAGGAGTGGTGGAAAAAACTATGCATTTGCTGGGTAGAACTCCTCCTTCAGACAACAGAAGACATCTTGTCTATACTCCTATACAAGTAATAGGGAAAATGAAGCATCTTTACCCTAGTGAAATGCATGACTAATCTGACATGGTAGGAGTAGAGCCTAGAGTATCTCCCCTCATAGGTAAAATATTTCATGATGAACTTCACTAGGGGTGCATACCTCTCTATTAAGTGTGAGAAAAGGAAATTAGTCTTGCAACCCTCTTTATACCTAGGCTTGACGAAGGGCTCATAGTAACTCATGTCCAACTTTGACCCTTTGAACCATTTCTGACCAACATCAGGAAGTCCAATAGCCTAAGCAATGGTATCTGATGATAGCTCAAAGTCCACCCCTGCAAGATTTACTTGTTTATTGTGTAGGTTGAGGACAAAAAACCTAGTGAGTTCAGGGTGACTTTGCACTTATTTGACCCTTTCACAAAATTGAAAACATCCTACGTTATGAAATCATGTGAGAATCATGGGGGAGGAAGTAATCTCCACTGTGTCTTGGGGCTAAAATCTGTTAACCTTCCCACCTTTGTGATTTTGCCTTATGGGCCCTTGGCCTCCTTCATTGCTGACACTCCCTTTTCCTCCTGACATGGTGACTAGGGCTGCTTTTTAGACAAACTTAGGTCTGCTTATGAAACTTGGTAGGAGGAGTGAAATGAAAGATGGTGAGGGAAACTATTGTAAATGAGTGAGATGGAGGTGTGGGTTTATGACTGATTTGCTTTGAGCTTGGAGGAGGGCTAACTTGAACTGACTACAATTACCCTAATTGAAAACCCCCTTAACTGATAATTTCTTTGTTTGGAGGTCAAAAAGGCTGTTTTCCATGAGGACCCATGGTTTCCATTGACTAGGTTTTAGTCAATTACCTCTAATAATTAAACCATAAAAACCACTTGGAGGATAAGGAAAACATGCACCTACCAATTTTTTGACTCTTTTGCAGGTTCTTGGAAGTAGCTTGGAGGGGTCTTTTGGCCTTTTGAGGGAATTTGCAAGTGAAGAGGGTTTCAGGCCTAAGCGCAGCGCCTGCCCACGTGTAGGCCTGTCAGGCTCCTAGGTGCAGTGCTGCACGAGTCCTGTAGGCTTTCCGGTCTCCTGGGCGCAGCGCCAGGCAGAAAATGGGCCAGTCAGGTCCTCCTGGGCACAACACTTCCCGCGTGCAAGCCTATCAGGCCTTTCCTGTGCCTGTCGGGTCCTCCTGCTGGGAAAACGAGTAGCGCCCAGGTGTAAGCGCAGCATGCTCCTTTCTAGGTGCAGCGCAATGTAAATTGACACTGTAATTTCTCCTCTACATGCAGCGCCAAGTGAACTGGGCGTAGCCCCGGGTGACTTTGCCCCAGAAATTGACTAAGACTCAGAAATTTTCTCCTTCAAGGCTTTTTAGCTCTTTTCAAATGCACAATGAGTTAAGTGATAAGAAATTTGACTATTTATAGTCTTAGGAAAACACATTTATCCTTTGCAAAAACCCACTTTATAATGTTTTAGTCCCTTTATCACTTCATTGATATTCTCTTTACTTTTTGCAGTGGGTAACTTAAAAACATAAAAATGGCCCCCTTTTCCACTTAACCATTTTTCTTTTCTACTCTTCATTTTTATGACAAGGTGAACTCTGACTCTCTTTGGATTATTGATGCCTTTAAAACTTGTTTTGTAGATGCCTATTTGAGTTATATGATTCACTGTGTTTTGGCTTGTTCATGCCTTTCAACCACTTTCATAACTTTTTAGGCACTTTGCATGGTGACAGCATCCTTACGACTTCCTTATCTTTATCTTGGAGATCAAATGGCCCTTAGCTTGATGGGTGACTGAAAAAATTTGTTTTTCATCTTTCTCACTGATTCTCTTGGCATGATAAATCCATCTTCTACAGTCACCACAGTCTTTACAATCATGTTTTTCATTATCTCCTCTTGGCCACTTCTGATTTGTTGCAGGTGCCATGACAAAATGATTTAGCCTTGTCTGATTCTTTTGGTGTTAGACACAATCAGCTATACAATAGCAACCTCGTGATCAGTTTGTCTTTTCATCTTAAAACTCAACCATATGCTTTATTCCTTTGATCATTTGAGTGAAAATGACTAAAAATGAAACCTTGACCTTACTCATACTGATACTCTTTGCATTATTTCCCTTCAGTGAAACACTTTACCTTGCCAACCCCTAGAATGACACAGACAATAGTCCCTTGGAATCTTCTTCTACTGGCATGATGGAGGCTTATCATCTTTATTTCACCTTCCTTTGACCATCTTACCAAAATCTTAGCTTTCTGGGCTGTCTAAGAATAATCACTAGTGTTGTCTTCTAAGTTCTCTATAAACCTTTCAAGTCCACTCATTTCTGTTCAGTTCACCTCACCTTTTTCCCTTTTCCATTTATAACTTCTAAAAATATTCAATTCATGCTTGATTGTGTTGGTGTGCCTCTACTCATGTGATTTGTTGCTTTGGCTCCTTATTCGGCATGTTGCTGGCCCAATCAGTCTTAGGAACCCTGATTTCTCTTTGAACATAGGTTTCTTCCTCTTTTTTTGTTGTGGATGTCATTTAATGAGCAGTAGGCCTCTTACCTTACCTATTTCTCTGCTGATAATCACCTTGACACTCCTGTAGAAATATAAAAAATGAGCAGTTGTCCTTTGCAGAGATTGAACTTGATAAGGAGGTATTCCTTGGATGATTTTCTTGATCTGACTTGGACAAACAGGTGCTGATCTTTTTCACCTTTTAATTCAGCTTCTAGCACATGAAAAACAGTGATTTGGAACACCAAAGATAACCCTACAACCTATGAAACCCTAGTGACCTAGTGGAAGGCTCTTTGACTTGGTCTTTGACTGAAAACTTGGCTTAGGGTATTCAAGTGTGAAAAACATAGTTTTTTGACAAATTGATGTATTGAAGATCCAAAATCCAATGTAATTGATTTATCTAAAGAGCCTAGATAGATAGCTTTAAGACCATCAATGCTAGAGGCATTTTATGAACATGAGAAAAGGTAGGTTGTTGGGAAATATTAGATGGAAAGTGGAAGGGTTAAGCATAGGCAAAACACAATACTGAGGTTATGGGTGTGAAAATGGGACAAAGATGAGTGGCATAATCCTATGAGAGGTCTTTTAGGAGTGGTAGGCTAACCAGAGAATGGCAGAGTAGTAAATTAGTGAAAATTTTGTTTTAAGGATAATGAAAGCAATGATATTTCTAAAACTCACGATATTCATGAATGTTGTTTTTTAGAAATATAGGACAAGTATTTAGTCATCTACAAATATAAAAAATTACTGATGACTAACACCTCTCACATTAAAATATGTCATTTATGTTCCTCGTTTAAAGAATAATTTGGTTTATGTTGCTATGTTGGAAGACCATGGCTATTATGTGATATTTAGTGAAGGAAAGGTATTCCTTCGTCACAAAGCCATGAGATAGGTGAATAATATTTGGGTTCAATTAAAGAACCTCTACAAATGGATGTAGAAGATTGTGTTGTCTTGAGCACGAAAGTGGAGAAGGTGGAGAGTCGAGACATCTATGAGTTATGGCACAGGGGATTGGGCCATCTAAACCATGGCGCTTTGAAGATCATGCAACATATTTTTGCAGGACTTCCAAAGGGTGCACTTGAGAAGTGAGATACATGAAAAGGGTGTACATTAGGGAAGTATACCAAAGTCACCTTTCACGATAAGGAAAGTCGAGCAAAGGCGATCCTTGAGAAATTTCACTCAGACGTGTGTGGACTATTCTCAACAACTTCCATAAAAAAAAAAAATAGGTATTATGTGATTTTTGTAGATGATTTTTCATGCAAGTGTTGGATTTTCTTCATGCAGAAGAAATATCAAACGTTATCAAAGTTTTGTGAGTTCAAGGCACTTCTCTAGAAACATACAGGGAAGAAGGTGAAGGCTTTAAGGAGTGACAATGGTGGAGAATATGTCTCTAATGAATTGAAGAACTTTTGTGCTTCAGAAGGAATTCAAATGGAATTGATAGTGCCTCATAACCCACGGAAAAATGGGTTTGTAGAAAGGAAGAACATAACTATTGTGGGAGAATCACGAGTGATGTTGCATGATCAAGGCCTACCGTTGCATCTATGGGCCGAATCGTGCAATACATCAATATTTGTGCAGAATAGAAGTCCTCATAGAACACTTGGGATGAGTACACTAGAGAAATATTTTTCAGGTAAGATACCAAATGTGTCGCATTTTAATTTTTTTGGTTCATTATTTTATTTCCATGTGGCCAAATATGTCAAGAAGACGCTAGATCCAACAACTGAGTTGGGGATATTTTTGCAGTACGCTGATACACCTCACAACTATCGGGTGTACTTGCCAGCACATTGGACATCAATGGTCAAAAGAGATGTGAAATTAAATGAAGAGAAGGCCATGTGAATTTCCCTAGAGAGGGAGCTCCAGTTGCACACAGTTGACAAGCTCTTGGCTCTAAAATAAGAACCTCAAGATGTGGAGTAGCCATAAGCAGAGATTCAAAGATCGCACCCACTCATGCAAAGGCATCCTAAGATGAAAGAAATCACACCAAATATTCTAGTAGGTTTTTTCTTGATGCTAGGAGCACCCACATCACAGTGCAGGAAGAGAAGGTCCCCAAAGCGATACACTGTCTACATGGATCTTATAAGCGAAGGTGTATAGATACAATCATCCTCTTTTGAGGAAGCAGTGCAACAACCAATTTGGGTGGATGCCATGGTTGAGGAGTATGAATCCATTATCAGAAACAATGCATGGGAAGTTTTCCCAAGACTAAAGGGGAAGTCAGTTTTAGGATCCAGGTGGATCTACAAGGTGAAGCAGGTAGAATATGTGAGTGTAGAGAAGAAAAAGGCCAGGTTTGTGGCCAGATGATTCTCTCGAGTGGATGGGATTGATTATGATGATACCTTTTCACCAGTCGCAAGGTACTCATCAATTAGATTCATCCTTTCACTCTCAGGATAGATGGGATGGAAAATACATCATATGAATGTAAATACGACCTTCCTCAATGTGTGATTGAGGAAGATGTGTACATTGAGAAACAAAACGATTTCGATACCTTTGACAAAGAGTCACATGTGTTCAGACTCAAGAGAGAATTTTACTGGTTGAAGCAAGCACTTCGTTCTTGGTACACCAGGATCAACGACTACTTCATCGGGTTGGGCTTCACCAAGAGTGAAGCAGATGTGAACCTTTACCATATTATGTAGAAGGTAAAATTTTGATCATTGTAATTTATGTCTATGATTTGATACTGAAAAGTAATGAAAATCTCATCATGTCTTGCAAAGAGGATCTTGCAAGATAATTTGACATGAAGGACATGGGCTCTTGCACTATTTTCTGCGATTGGAAATTTGGCAAAGAGATGGGGTGATATGTGTATATCAAGGCAAGTATTCCAATGTGATTCTCAAGAAGTTCCACATGGAGGGAATAAAACCCATGGAGACTCCTCTAGCAGGAAAATGGAAGAAGGAGGATGCTACTTCACTCATGTATTTCGTGACCACACCACCAGACATATGCTATGAAGTTAACCAACTTAGTCAAGCTATGGTTAAACCTACCAAACTCTTTTGGAAGGCAGGAAAGCATGTATTGTGATACCTCAGAGGCACTACAAATTTTGGGCTATGGTACAGACGGGTAGAGGGAGTCAAGCTTCAAGGCTTCAGAGATGCAGATTGGGTAGGGATTCCATCCGACAGGAAGAGCACACTAGGGGGCATCTTAAGCGTAGGATCAACAGTAGTTTCTTGGTACAAAAGGAAACAAATATCAGTTGTGTTAAGTTTAGGAGAGGTAGAGCATATGGCAGCTATTTAGGAAGCATGTGAGGCCATCTAGATGAGGAAGATACTTGTTGGTTTTTTTAGTTGACAGTTGGATCCGACGATAATTTATTGTGATAACCATAGTTGCATCAAAATCTCGGTTGATCCAGTTTTTCATGACAGATCCAAGCATATTGATAGCCGGCATCACCATCTCATATATTTTTTGCAGAGGCGGATTATGTCATTAGAGTACATTCCAACAGAGGAGCGGGATGCAGACATCTTGAAGAAGGCACTGTCAAGAAGAAAATTCAAGTTCCACAAAAGCAATATCGGGGTAGCAGACAATCCCTTTCTTGTTGAGAGGGTGTGTTGAAATTGGCAACAAGAAAGGCTTCTAATTTAACTTACCCTTAATTAAATTAGAAGGAAATTGTAATTCCATATCATATGACATCTTGTATGAGTTAACTGAGTCAAGAAGACCTAGTTAGCTCAGTCAATTCAATTTGAGGGTCAAACTAGAGGCATGTAGAGTTATCTCTAAGTTTTAGGGGCTCCGGTTGCAGTTTATTTTGAGTTGTAATTAGTTAACTCAATTATTTGAGTTAAAATCAGCTTAATTAGTTCTGACTAAGAGATTATCTAGTGATAGTTCCAATGAATTAAATCTGATTTAATTCACATCCAGTGATCAATCAGATAACCGATAATTCACTATAAATAGTTGTTGCATGTCACTTCTAAGGAAGGCCCAGCTAAGATTGGATTTAAAGTGAAGAGAAATATTAGTTGTATAATTAGAAAATTGTATAGGTGATTCATGAGGTCAGCATGATGCCTTAGATGAATTATGCAATCAATTCTTGGGAATTCCCTAATTAATAGGGGCTCAATTTGTTAGGTCCCTATAATACTAGTGTATCCCCTTATTGTTGTTAGTGTAGCCCCCTTATTATTATTGTTGTACCCCTGTAACCCCCATATTGTTATTATTTTTCCCTTACATTATTATTGTTAGGTCGGCTAGGATTATATTGTGACCCCATGGACTCCTATATATCGAAAGGAGGTTTTGTCATTTGTATCATACAATAATTTTTAATTTATGTAATGTAAAAGAGGTTTACCCCTCTAAGTGACTTATTTCTAATGCGTTGATCTCTCTTTTATTCTATTTTGGGAGTTGGTTTCATAACATTTGGTATCAAAGCTTTGGATTCTAGGGTTTGGCTGCTCCAAACAGGTCATCGTGGAATTTTCGCTATAAATTTTTTTCTATGAAGGTTCAGAAGCTGGAATGTCTATCACGCAAAGTCGAAATCCTGAGGAACTTCGTGTAAAAATTTCAGATCTTGGTTCGCAATATTTTCGGAGATATGATCTGTGGAAGTTAGGGTTTTTGTAGGCTCCCGAATTTCATCTAAAAGAGGTGACCCTGGTAAAATCATCATAACTCTCTCTCTAAGCATAGGATTTGAATTTGGTAAAAAATGGTTGAAATCGCATGGACTGTAGTTTCCTGTATATCAATTTCAAGGCCGAAGGAGGAAACAGTGACATGTGGCGCACCGTACAAGTTGGCTCTACTGAACCAATCCATAATTAGGTAATTGTGGGAGATTGGGCATAATCATTTGTCTTGAAGCATCCAAATCAGGTCAGACCTGTGGCATTAGAAATAAGATTCAGAGGGCTACTATAGGACCAAATGTTTGATATTTAAGATCTGAAATCACAGAGATAATTTAGTGTCAATATCGATCTACTCAAAAGCATGAAAAAGGTTTGTTTGAAAAAGTAGTTGAAGTGATTCTGGGAGCATATTGAAGAATTGCTATCGGTATTTGGTTCTATAATGCCTCCAAAAAAGAATTAGACACCTATTAAGCCCTAAAAAAATTATACTATGACGCATGAATAGGAAGAATTGCAGTATGAGATATCAAAATTACAGTACCAAGTGAAACAAATTTCGATCTTACAAAGAGTAATCAAAGATGACATAGATGGTTTAAAAGAAAAAATTAAGGCTAAGTTGGATGGTGTTAAGGATAAAATGAAAGCTATATGGATGATAAAGTAGTGGAAGATCACATCGAGCATCAAAAACAAGTTCTCCAACTCTCAAAGGATAACCTAAATTTGTTGCAGAATCAAATCAAACAACAAGAAGATCAACAATGCAGTGAAATAAGTTCTGAAGCAGTCACAAAAACAGGAACTCGACAACTACAAAATCGATCAATTTCAGAGTATCTCGGAAAGTGGAAGAACTTACTCGTTGAAGTTTCCACATGGGTGTTGGGAAAAATACTGAGAGGCGGCGGGGGGGTGAATCAGTATTTACAATAATCACAAACTTTTACTTTTCTCTTACTGATTTCTATATGCGACTTTGATTAGCCCAACTAGCGTATATACGTGGCTATACTAACATAAACTTGCATATACTCAGATAGCTTTACTGTTTAGATAAATCTTCAGAAACATTCTTTAACCCAAATCATCAGTTATGCATCAGATAGTTAAGTAGTAAATATGTGCAGTAATAACAAAATAAATCATCACACAAGAGAATTACACATGAACACCAATATTTTAAGGTGGAAACCCAATTCAGGAGAAAAACACCATTTTTGTCATCTCTGTCTTCAATATTTATTATATAGAAAATTTCTTAAAATGTTGTATTGATGCAGACTCATATCAGTACGTAGACATCTACCTATAGAAGGCAGCAATCCTCTCTTGTTCTCCAGTCGCTACTGGAAGGGAGCTCCAACCCCCTTATCTCATTTACCAACCACTACTGGAAGGGAGCTTCAACCCCCTAATCAGAACACTAGCTTCTACTAGCAGGAAGCTTCTACTTCCACACTAAAGGCTTCAACCCTCAGACCCACTGCAGACCACGTTTCATAAATTTTCACATGGGATCCAACAGCTTCAACAAAACTCAATATCAAGATCAACACCAATAGACTTAACCCCAAAATAAAAAAAACAGTGAGATCATTGTAACCAGAACACAGTAATAAACCTAGATTTCAGTATGAACGTACAAAATAAATTTCAACCCTGATCATTCATTATCTTAAAATTCATACGCTACTTCTCTTTATTGAACCTGCGTGTATACGTGCTTTCCTGCACACCAACCTGCATATAGATATGAGAATATTGAATGTCCAGAATATTATTAGTCTCAGAACTAGATCTGAGGTGTTCAGTCATATATATTTTCAGATTTGTAGAACCCTTATTCAGTCAGCATCATTAATCTTATTTAATCACTCATTGATCAGATTTGTAACTTAGCAGCATATACAATATTCAAACAACCCAAATCCACATGAAGAATTCATTGAAAGACAACAGAAATATAACAGCAATAAACATATAACCTCTCCAGCAAGCTTCAGAAAACCTTGACTTCCATATGTGCTTTAGATGAATCAAAATCTGTGTGCATACACGTTTTCACTGAGATGAACTAGCGTATAGATCTGTAATATTAATTTTGCAGAAATTTTCAGATCTATAGACTTACCCAGAGTTCTTCACTTCACTTCAGGAAACATCCACCATATCACATATCCAATCATTTCACCAATATATCAAGCAAATACATAGTAATTCCAGGTCTAGAGATCTTGATCCATCATTGTATCCAAGGGTGCATCATAGTTTCAGATCTACCAATAAACAGAATCCATCCCATATAGATATACTCCAGAGAGAAGTATTCAGTCAAAACCCTTACATATGCACCCCTTGCACTATGATCTTCTTCTCCTTATATATATTTAGTCTTTTCTAATACCATGAGCCAAAACCACACAAGTTCCGATGGTATTCTTGGATTGAATCAAATAGACAACACAATGCTCAATATTGTGGGCTAATACCATGGTAATGCCCCCTGGTATCATAATTTTAAAGCGCAAAATGGATACGTGACTTGGCTTCTTTGTACCGTGTGTATACACAACTTCTCTTCATAAAAACTACATATATACTAATTCTAGATGTATACATGAGTTGCATGTATACAAACCTGCATATGTACGCAGGTTGTCTTCATCAACTTGCATATACATTGTGAAATATTACCTTCTTCATTTCTCTGGCACTTACTGGAATTCCTTTCTCTGTCACATCTGAACTAACCTATAGAAACATCATTTTTACATCTTTAACAAATAGGTTGCTATCAAAAGGAAACTAATCAAGTAATTTTCCATCAAGGAAAACTTCATTGAGTAGGTTGCCATCAAGGAAAACATATTACAACATAATGCCAACAATATTCCCCTTTAGACTTAATGGAAACCATGTTGGTGTTTGATCACCACATCAATCATAAATCTTATTCAAACACCAAATACTCTCCCCCTTTGACATCAAGGGAAAAGGGCGGATCAATACCGAAACAAGGTTTCTCTTTCCTTGTAGAAAGAAGAGCTCTGCAGATCTGATGTGCATTGTATTAACCATGCTCCCCCTGATTTCATGCTGAATCTCCAGACATATTTTTCAATGAAGTACATAAATCTATAACTCAACCAAGTATGACCTTTCCTATCACCAAGGACTCATACTTACATTAATGATCCAACCAAGTGGAAATACATATTGACTCAACCACCCAACCAAGTGGGTTTACAAATTTGAACAATTCCTTACATGAATGAATATAACAATTCTACATCATAGGTCTCAACATGACCTTTTTCATCAAATAATAGATATGTCTTTGTATAACCAAGACCAAGGAATATCAAACAGGAGATCATAACACAACAACTAATCATAATGCCAGCAATGCAACCTCTTCAACCAGGAAAATTCTCCCCCTAAACCTGTGCATCTTGAACACTTTCAACAACCAACTCATCAGAGCATCTTCAACAAGGAGATAAATATAAAATAAAATAACTGTAAGATGAATATCGTAACATTAGAGTTTACCCATCAACACCATAGACTGTTCTGAAAGCTGACCCATATATTTTTTCTTAGAAAAATCCATACGCGGCTTTATTCAGATAAACTTGCGTATATACGCGATTCGCCTTCATGAAACCAGCGTACCAAATTTAATCTTCTGAAATCAAGTAGATTTAATAGGAGAGATAGAGACAACTCCCAGCTTATGTCTGAGATATTCGAATGCTTCCCTGGGAAGAGGTTTAGTAAATATATCAGCAACTTGTTCTTTGGAGGGAACATACTCCAATTTGACCTTTTTCTCAAGCACTTGATCTCGTAAGAAGTGATACTTGATAGGAATGTGCATGGTCTTGGAATGCATAACGGGATTTTTTGAGATGTTGATGGCACTTGTATTATCACATAGAATGGAGATGGGAGGAGAACATTTGAGTTGAATATCTTGTAATGTCTGCATCATCCAAAGAAGTTGTGTGCAACATGATGCGGCATCCACATATTCTTATTCTGTTGTAGATAAGGAAATGGAAATTTGTTTCTTATTGAACCAAGATACCAATCGAGGCCCCATATAGAATGCACCACCACTAGTGCTTTTTCAATCATTAACATTTCTAGCCCAGTCTGCATCTGTGTAAGCGTGAAGAGTAAGATAGAATTATTTGGATACCATAGACCAAAGTCTTGATTCCCTTGTAAATATTTGAATATGTTTTTTACAACCTGAAGGTGTGACTCCTTTGGATTAGCTTGGAATCATCCAACAATCCTTGGAATCCTCCAACAATCCCAACTGCATGCATAATGTCTGGTCTAGTCTCGGTCAGATAAAGAAGACTTCTAATCATACATCTAGTTACCATTGGAGTTCTTACAGGCTTGCAGTCTTCCATCCCATACTTTTTCATATTTTTCTTGAGATGTTTTTCTTGTGACAGAAATATGCCATATGTTTCTTGTTGCACTTGTAAGCCAAGAAAAGATGTTAGTTCCCAAAGTAATGACATTTCAAATTCTTGCTGCATAACAGAAGCAAATTTCTGACTCATGGACTCTTTGTTACTCCCAAAAATGATGTCATCAACATACACAACAATAATTAATAGTTTATCATTTTCAATTTTTTTGTATAAGTAATTGTCAGCAAATCCTTTTGTGAAACCTTGTTGTTGAAGATATTTTTCAAGATGATAGTATCATGCCTGAGGGGCTTGTTTGAGACCATATAGAGCCTTTTTTTGTTTGCAGACAAGTTTTTCATCGTTTCCCAAAATAAATCCTTCTGGTTGTTCTATATAAACTTCTTCTTCTAGATCACCATTGAGGAAAGTAGATTTTACATCCATTTGATAAACTTTGAATTTTTTAAAACTTGAAAAATCAAGAAACATTCTTATGGCTTCAAGTCTGGCTACAGGTGAAAATGTTTCTTCAAAATCTATACCTTCTTGTTGAGCATACCCTTTACAAACAAGTCTAGATTTATTTCTAATAACATCTCCATTTTCATTTAACTTGTCTTTGAATATCCATTTTGTTCCAATAAGATTTTTGTCATTAGGTCTTGGAACCAATTCCCAAGTATGATTATTTTCAATATGATCAAGTTCTTCATTCATGGCCTGAATCCAACATTCATCTTTACTAGATTGATTTACATTTTGTTGTTCAATAGCGGATAAGAATGCCAGATATCTAGGGGATCCTACAAGATTTCTTCTTTTTTGGACACTTGATCCCTTTTATCCCAATATTTGAGATTCTGGATGATTATTTTGAACATACCTGGAAATTGTCTTTTCTGATATATCTTCTTTTGGTGCTTCATTTGGTTCTCCTTCTATATTGTTGTTATTTGATGAGGGAAAATATACATCATCACCATCTTCATTTGTTGTTGTTATTTCCCTTTTGGGAGGTGTGAGAGACTCATCAATTACAACATCAATACATTAAACAATCTTCTAAAGTATTTTATTGTAACATTTATATGCTTTACTTCTAGAAGAGTAACCAAGAAATATTTCTTCATCTGCTCTAGGCTCAAACTTACCAAGTTTTTCATCATTGTTCTTGATAAAAAAATTTCTTTCAAAAAATCTAAAATGCTTTACAGTGGGAAGATTACCATACCAGAGCTCATAATGAGTTTTAACATTGTTCACACGAACATGAGCCTTGTTGAGAATATTTATTGCAGTATGCGCTGCTTCTACCCAAAATATATCGGTAGTTCCAAATTCGTCAAGCATAGCACGAGCCATCTGCTGAATTTTTCTATTCATTATTTCTTCCATGCCATTTTGTTGTGGAGTTCCACCTACAGAAAATTGTCTTTTATGCCATAATATTTACAAAAATAAAAAAAAACCATCTGATATATAATCTCCTCCTTGGTCAGATCTAAGACATTTTATTTTTAGATCTAATTCATTTTCAACCAAAGCTTTGAAGATCTTAAATTTTTCAAATGCTTCATATTTATGTTTCAGTAAACCGATCCAACACATTCTATAGAAGTAATCAATAAATATAATATAGTATTGTTCTCCACGAGGTGAATTTTTCCTTACATGACCACATAGATTAGTATGTATAAGTTCAAGAGTCTTACTTTTTGATCCTTCGTTGGCATTGAATTGCACCCTGCTTTGATTACCAAATTGGCATGATTTGCATATACTACTTTCAGGAAGAGTGATGTTGGGTAGATCACGAACAAATTTGAGTCTGCTAGATTTGCTTATTTGAGAGAAGTTGAAGTGTCCCAGTCTTTTGTGCCATAACCAATTTTCTATAGGTTTTCCTAAATAGCATTTCTCTTGGCCACCTTTCAATGTATACAGATTGCTTGGTGTTCTAGTTCCTTTTATTACGGTTTTTCCTATGTTCAGTTCACGAACTACACATTCTTTTCAGCTAAAGACAAATTCATTTCCTTGATCACACATTTGACTAACACTCAACAAGTTATGCTTTAATCCTCCCACATACATAACATTGTTAGCTTTCACCTTTTATTTTTGAAAAAAAAAACCTTTACCCTTAATGATAACAGGAGATTCATTTCAAAAAGTAACATTATTTTCCTTCTCTAATGCATTGTATGAAAGGAGTTTATTTTTGTCACATGTCATGTGTTTTGAGCATCCTCTATCAATGTACCATTGATTTTCTTCTCCTTCTGCAAATAAAGCTATACCGCAACTTTCAACCTGTAAATACTTCTTTCTCCATACCTTGGAGTTTGTGGGTATATGTTCTTTTGGCTGAAGTTTGCTCCTACATTCAGATTCTTCATGTCCAAAGTTATTGCAATAAGAACATTCAATTTCATCTTGAAGAGGAGAAAACTTTTTATAATTATTCTTCTTTATTCCAGTATCATTTCTTTGCTTTCTTACTTCTCTGGTCATGATGGTTTTGTATGAAACACATTGAAAATCTTTGTGACCAAAATTATGACATGAGAAACACCATTAAATAATAAATTTTTGTGATCATGGAACCTTATATTGGTGTTTACCTATTGATTTATGTTATTGTTCGTTCTTGAATTGAAATGGTCATGCTTTACCTGGGCGTTGTCTTTGTTCTTTTGTTGAATGACGAAGTGTTGCTGACTAGCTTTAGGTCCATTTACATAGCTTGTTGCTGAAGACTGAGAATATTCTCTGATATATCCAAGGCCTGTCCTTACAAGAGGAGAGCGTTGCACCTTGATAATTTCATCTAATGTTTCAGATCCTTTAGCAAATCTAAGATTTAAAGTTTTCACTTTCTCAATTTCCTTTCTCAGACTTACTATTTCACATTTTAATTTCTCATTGTGCTTATCCTTTTCTATAAGTTGATCTTTTAGAGTATCTATAGCTATTTTTTTCTTTTACAAAACTATTTTGAGTTGATTGATTTCTTCAAAAAAAACATTTTCTTCTAAAGCATCCATAAAAGTATCTTTAGCCTCAATAATGTCCTTTTCAAATTCCATGAGTAGTTTAATATCTTGATCAAATTCTCCTTCTTCACTATTTGATATACCATCACTATCTTCATGAGCGTAATAGATTTTTCTATTGATAAAACATATCTTATCACCTTTTCCTAATTCCTTTCCCTTTTCATGATTATATTTATGAGGACATTTAGCAGCGTAATGACCAACTCTTCCACAAGTAAAACATTTGAAAGGAAGCTTACCTCTGAACCTTCCAGTACCAAGCTGAAGTTTCTTTACAAAACTTATCTCATCTTCTTCTGATACATACCCTGATCCTTCTTATTCTTCCATTTCCTTGCCTTTTGCAGTAGCTCTAAAAGCATCTTCTTTGACTTCAGATGGACCTCCTTTCCTCATTTCACACGTAGTCAGAATCCCATGAAGTTGAACAATAGTAAGAGTTTGTAGATCATGATTCTCTTCAATAGTAGACACTTTTGACTCAAATTTAGGAGTTATATATCTTTAAAAAAATTCTACAAGAGTGGTGTCAATTATAGTTTCACCCAAATTTCTCATCTGATTTAAAATATCATTAAGACGTAGAAAGAAACTAACAATTCTTTCATAATTATGCATTCTTATTTTTTCATATTGAGTTCTAAGAGTTTGGAGTTTATCACTTTTTACCTTGGCATCACATTCATAGCTTAGAATGAATTTTCCCCATATCTCCTTTGTTGTATTCAACTGCAAAACTTTGACAAATTATGATTCTGTAAGACTCCCCAATAATGCATTGACATCCTTTGCAATGGTTTCATAGTTCTTCCTTACTGCCAGATATGCTGGAACTGAGGCTGGATATTGATAGTCACCTTCAACTATAGCCCATACATCTGCTCCAAGAGATTGAAGATAGGATATTGTCCTTGTTTTCCAGAAGATTAAATTGTTTCCGTTGAAGAGTGGACGCATGATAGATGTTGTCCCATATTGATTGCTCATTTTGGATGATATTCCTTCTAGTGATTAAGATTCTTCAGAAGGACCAGCTCTGATACCAATTGTTGGGAAAAATACTAAGAGGGGGGGTGGGTGAATCAGTATTTACAATAATCACAAAATTTTACTTTTCTCTTACTGATTTCTATACGCAACTTTGATTAGCCCAACTAGCATATATACGCGGCTATACTAATAGAAACTTATGTATACTCAGATAAATTTAATATTTAGATAAACCTTCAGAAAAATTCTTTAACCCATCTCATCATTTATGCATCAGATAGTTAAGCAGTAAATATGTGTAGTAATAACAGAATAAATCATCACACAAGATAATTACACATGAACACCCAGATTTTAAGGTGGAAACCCAATTCGGGAGAAAACCACTGCTGTTGTCATCTCTGTCTTCAATATTTACTATATATAAAACAACTTAAAATGTTGTACTGATGCAGACTCATATCAGTACATAGGCATATACATGCAAAAGGTTGCAACCTTCTCTCATTCTCCAGCTGCTACTAGAAGGGAGCTCCAAACCCCTGATCTCGTTTACCAGCCACTACTAGAAGGGAGCTTCAACCCCCTGATCAGAACACCAGCTTCTACTTCCACACTGAAGGCTTCAACCCTCAGACCCACTACAGACCATGTTTCATAAATTTTCATACTGGATCCAACAGCTTCAACACAATTCAATATCAAGATCAACATTAATAAAATTAACCCA
Source organism: Pinus albicaulis (assembly GCA_034641835.2). NCBI lineage: Eukaryota > Viridiplantae > Streptophyta > Pinopsida > Pinales > Pinaceae > Pinus > Pinus albicaulis. Next base: position 1,441,529,750 of record CM076578.1, on the reverse strand, counting down.
ATCAAACAGAATAGTGAGATCACTGTAACTAGAACACAGTAATAAACCCATATTTCAGTATGAACATACAGAATCAATTTCAACCCTGATCATTCATTATCTTAAAATTCATACACTACTTCTCTTTACTGAACCTGCGTGTATACATGCTTTCCTGCACACCAACCTGCGTATAGATCTGAGAATACTGAATTTCCATAATATGATCAGTGTCAGAACCATATATAAGGCGTTCAGTCATATATCTTTCCATATTTTCAAAACCCTTATTCAGTCAGCATCATTAATCTTATTTAATCACTCATTGATCAGGTTTGTACATATTCAACTTAGCAGCATATACAATATTCAAACAACGCAGATCTACATGAAGACTTCATTGACAGACAGTAGAAATATAACATCAACAAACAGATAACCTCTCCAGCAAGTTGTAGAAAACCTTGACTTCCATACGCGCTTTAGCTGAATCAAATCCACATTCATACGTTCTTTCACCGAGACGAACTAGCGTATAGATATGTAAATATTAATTTTGCAGAAAGTTTCAGATCTATAGACTTACCCAGATTTCTTCACTTCATGAAACATGTCCCAGGCCACAGATCCAATCATCTCACCAATAGATCAAGAAAATACAGTCATTTCAGGTCTAGAGATCCTGATCCATCATTTTATCCAAGGGTGTATCATAGTTTCAGATCTACCAATAAACAGAATCCATCCCATGCAAATATACTTCGGAGAGAATTATTCAGTAAAAACCCTTACATATGCACCCCTTGCACTATGATCTTCTTGTCCTTATATAGATTTATCCTTTTCTAATACCATGAGTCAAAACCACACAAGTGCCGATGGTATTTTTGGAAGGAACCAAATAGACAACATAGTGCTCAATACTATGGGCTAATACCATGGTAATTCCCCCTGGTATCATAATTTTAGAGTGCAAAAGGCATACACGACTTGGTTTCTTCATATCCACGTGTAAAGCGACTTCTATTCATAAAAACTGTGTATATACTAATTCTGGATGTATACCAAGTTTACTGTATACGAACCTATGTATGTATGTGGGTTGCCTTCATCAAACCTGCATATACATTGTGAAATATTACCTTCTTCATTTCTCTGGAACTTACTGGAATTCCTTTCTTTGTCACATCTGAACTAACGTGTAGAAACATCATTTTTACATCTTTAACAAATAGGTTGCTATCAAAAGGAAACTCATCAAGTGAGTTTCCATCAAGGACAACTTCATCGAGTAGGTTGCCATCAAGGACAACATATTACAACATAATTCCAACAATGGGAGGATGAGAATTTTATACATAAGCATCCAGAAATAATCAAGTGTTGAGGGCGACACTTGTTTGAAGGAGAGGGGCATGTTAGGTCCCTATAATACTAGTGTATCCCCTTATTGTTGTTAGTGTATCCCCCTTATTATTATTGATGTACCCCTATAACCCCCATATTGTTATTATTGTGCCCTTACATTATTATTGTTAGGTCGGCTAGGATTTTATTGTGACCACATGGACTTCTATGTATAGAAGGGAGGTTTTTTCATTTGTATCATCCAAGAATTGATCATTTATGTAATGTAAAGGAGGTTTCCCCCTCGAAGTGGCTTATTTCTAAGGCGTTGATCTCTCTTTTCTTCTATTTTGGGAGTTGGTTTCATAACATAATTCCTCCAATCGTGCATAGGCAAGGTTGAGCAACCGAGACACAAGAAATTGGTTAATTATCGGACCATTCTTGTTGGGATTAGAGTGAGACAATCAAAGATAGTGAAGAAGTTTTTCAAGAAGAGAAAATCATTGTATTTTTTAATATTCTTTAATTTATGTAATATACATATACCGGGTTTTTTAAGCTGAGGCTTTCCCCAGATACTACTTTGTGTTGTGCGATTGAAATTCTTTCTCTTTCCTGTTCATGGGATCGTGCGATCATAATTGGTTTCTGATATTTGTAGAATTAAATCAGTATTTTGTTTTAGCATATTACAAGATCATTTGAATCTATTTAGATATTTCTACAGTGCAAGTGAGTTAATAGTGTTAATACAAATAGCTTCTTTCCTTTGCCTCGAAGGCATTTTTTTATGAACTTTTAAATTTTTCTGTCAATCAACAAAATTTTCAACACACTATTGCTATAGCCCAACTACATGCTAAAAAAATACCAATTATAACTATTCTTCATGTTAAATCCCTTCTACATGGCACTTCCAATATATAGCAATTCAGTATAGAAAAATATTCATTTTTGACAAATAGCACAAATAATTCACATAATCTAAACACGCCACAATTCTGGCCAGAACATGATTCTAATATGATTTTTAGAAAACTAGGCACATTTTTATGGAAAATTGGATTACAGTTGTCAAACTGCACGATTTTAGGTATTGGGGTAATTGTTGATAGTGATGAATTTTTTTCCCTTTTTCATTTTTTATCCATGTTACATTCTATGTGTGAAATGTGTTTGACGGAACATTTTGATTAAATGGAAATTTAAAAACAACAAAGAAGATGATTCCAAAAAATAGCAGAAATAGTTTAAAAACAAATCTCGAAATTCAAAAACCATTTACTCCATGTACGAACAAAATTAAATGTGAATATTTTCAAATAATGACATCTAGCTTATTGGCTTTCAAAAATCACATCCACTACGTTCCTTATTACATCTCAATCCATCCATTTTCCAAAAGTGTACCAAACTGTTAATGTCATTATGTCGTGTACAAAAATGATGAAGCCACACTCAACACAATGAAAGTGTTTTTCTTTATTTCTTGTTCTTATTCTTCTTCTGCTTCTACATAACCCAATTTTGTAATTCCACATCTTTTCCGTATGCAATATACGCCTCCCACATTGATTACAATCATCAGTAAAAATCCAGCTACAATATTATTAATAATTTTTTTTACAATTTCTAAAATTTGTTATTAAATAATGTTATTTAATTAATAAAGCTCATAGTGAAGCAATTTTCTATATATAGCATGAGTTGTATAAATACTTAAGCCATAGATGCATTTGTTCCTCGCATATATTCCACACTATTTATGTACTCAGTAACGCTTTACAAATTCTCACTTACAATTGACTACTATAAACTTTATGACTTACAATATAAGCTTTATTATGAGTTTCACACAAGAAAAATCTTCCCACAATAAAAAAGGTCTCTATTTTCAGTACGACTTATTTAAATACTTACTTCATTTAAGTAAACAAACTGTATATGTCTATAAGAAAATTACTTAGAAAAAATAGTTTACATTTTACCATTGCAAAGTGAAATATGATTTTTTGTTAGAATGCATCGAAAAAATAGATACCATAGTTCAACGTATAATTATTATTATTTATTAATATCAACATATGTTGTTGTGTGGATTTTTTAGTCCAAGAAACTTCCATTGTATAATGAAAACTCTTATCCTAATACCGACAGAATGAAAAATTTGTACAATGAAACACTGATGTGTGTCATTATCACTTTTGTACATGCATTCATAAATAAAGACAACTAGAACATAATACTCACGCTTTGTGGCCAAACAAAATTCAGTATTTACCAACATAGTTACAACTTCAATAGCTACTAGCAAGTGTAATTATATTCATATTCAAATGCTAATCACAACAATTGCAATCGATACAACTTCACATGTAAAACATCATCAAAGAATTATATTTCAGTATTAGAACAGAGTAAACAAAAATACATTTTAATTATTATTCATTATAGAGCATTAGCTAATATATAAAATATCAAAGGAAATACTGGAAAACATGTGTTCAATTATTATTTTATATATCAAGTTCAAGAACCCAGGTCCATACAACATCCCATGTCAAAAGTTATCTCACAATTGTACACATAAGTAGTAAACATATGAAGAAATAGAAAAAACAATAGTCAAAATTTAAAAAAATTATTATTACAAAACCATGGTAAAGGAAATAGCCCTTGTTGGATGGATAAGTCGTTCTTGCAGACAAGACAGACCTCCAAGTGTCCTACGGATAGCTAGCAACAAACAGACAATTAAATCTATCTTTCTCTAGATATATCGCGATTCATAATTAAATGTTATAAAGGTTTTACGATCTTACCTTTGATCCAACACTTGTTTGTAGTAGTCGTCCTTCAGTCACCCGAAATAGTTGCCTTCGAATATCTGCAATCACAAACAAAAAAACATCAAATAGCACCTACATAGGATATATTCATAAATCATATCTATTATGGTGATCAAGGAATCCATAAAATAAACCAATCAATTGACAGCTTATTGAGAAAAACAGACTTATTTGTATTAACTTTGAATAGTAAGAAAAACCTTACAACCATGTCCACCTTGATGTTGTACAGGTCTTCCTGGGGTTCGAAGCACGAATCTCCTTTACTTTGACAAGCCTTGCACTCTTCCAACTGAGATACATACAGGTATCTAATATTTCCCACATAAAATATCAGCTAAAAGGGTCTAAGTTCCAACAACACTTCACCTCAAATAATACTAAAGCCTGAACTCATCAATTGGTAACCCCTTGAGGCTACCCTATGCCTCTTTTTATAGTGGATAAGAGGAGGTTATAGCTCCATACAAGAAGGGATAGAATCCTCCTTCAAAGGGATTAGTTCCTTACATCAAGGGGTTAGCTCCTTATTGGATGGGATGCATGAACATGAAAGGAGCGTACTTTCCACCGCAAGAATGTTTCCAGAAGCTTCTAAAAATGACTTTAACTGGGCTTCTAGATTTTACTTGCGCCTTTTCTAATCTTTTACAGGGGTCCGCACTTTTAATAAGAAGAAAGTGTGCTTGGCTACGCATGATTTATATCCAAAAAGTGCAGGAATGCAGGTAAAACTAAGAGAAAGTGCGGTACCAGAGTTTTAAGGCTTTTATGAGCTTTTCTCTTAGTTTCAAGGCTTGACTTTGGGAACTTTGATATTGTAGACTTTCAAGGGAGTACTAAAATGTCATGGTGACAAATTCCAGTGTAACAAATTGCCCCCTAAAGTGCGAATTCTGAGAATATTCGAAGAGTGATGTGCTTTATCATTTCAAGATCAGCCTATGGACACCCCAGTCAGAACCCTGTAAAAACACTCAATGCAATACATATATACATATATCATCGCTGAGGTAGGAATTCCCATACTCAGATCAAAAACTAACTAAACTTGTTCTAATACAGAAATGATTTTAATATTACATCAATAATGTAGACACAGCATGGATGCAGCCATCTGTAATGAGTCGTCTACTTCATAATGAATAATAAAACTCCTCGCAGCCTGGATGGTGGAAACTAGATCCAGGGTCTTGATTTCTGCTTCCCGAACTAGTACGATTCTATCCATGCGTTTTAAATGTGTTGAAGTCGAACATGGTAGAAACCACTTGATTAGTAGTCAATGATGTGAACTGTTAACAAGTGTGAGAGAAACCACCAATAATGACAATGGCTCTCAAAGTACTCAGTACAATCCACGAAATGCGAATATGTGATCTAAAGTTGAACATTTCACGGAATTGTTCGATCGAAGGTCAATGATATAACCTGTCGTCGAAGGCAAGAAATTTGTCATTAAGGCATGCATATTCCAAGGTACTGACGGATTCTAGATCAACTTCCTAGATGATGAGCTGTCGTCAATAGAAAGTGATCCGTCGTAAGCAAGCTCACGACATGAAACCATAGATCAAGTTTTGAAGAAATTTTTTGCAAGGACTGACTCAGGGATGGTCAATGTGAATGGAGACAAGTGTTTGCAGATGAATGGTTTGTTTGACTGTCCTCTTGAACACATAACGACACTGCAGATGGTTTGGTAACAGTTGCCCTAAGCTAATACCCAGAAACTGGCTAAAGACTTTTAATGTGGTTTTATTAACTGATAGGAAAAGGATTTCCCAACCCAAGTAGAAATGCGACAAAAAGTGTCATGTTCAAGAGTGGTGTAATGCTTTTACAAATCAAAGTGTAACAAACAAATCTATTTTTCTCTCTTTTCCCCCACCATTTCTGGCAAGTACCTCTTTATTTTTGACAAGATTGAGGAGGATAACATTTGCTTCTTTATAAGCTCATCCTTCAGATGAGTCCAACTTAGTTTAAAATCGAACCCTAAGAAGGAGTGGTCCGTTCCTGTTTGTAATCGACAGGCCCTTTACTGTTAAATTTTAACGAGTCCAGTATAGGATAAACTTGGTGTTTTTCATTTTTAGGGAGTCAAAAGAAAAAACTTAAGAAAACTCCATGGGTGTTCTTTTTCGTAAATTTAGTCCCTCAAGCCCGAAAAAGGATAAAATAATGCAAGAGAGAACTCTATTGACCATGATTAGTCAACGTATACCTTTTTTGTAAATAGTCCATTTCAGTCCGAGAAAAGGGTAAACTTATACTGAAGGGATGACCATTCATTTACTTTAACGATTTCGAATAGTCAAGTAATCAACAATCTTTTCATTTTTAGAGAGTCTGAAAAGGGCTTAAAAGAGGACTCCATGGTTTCGCTTTTTCGTAAGTTTTAACGAGTTTGAAAAAGGGATAAAAATGTACTCATGTGGTTTCGCTTTTTCGTAAGTTTTAACGAGTTCGAAAAAGTGATAAAATTGTACTCATATGGTTTCGCTTTTTCGTAAGTTTTAACGAGTTCGAAAAAATGATAAAAATGTACTCATATGGCCGACTTTCAATTTAATTAATGTGCAGGAAAAGACGGAAAGAACTCGGCATTTTCATGTGTTTTACGAGAATGAAAGATAGCAAAATAATCTCGAGATTTTCATGAGTTTAACGAGTCTTGAAAATAATAACCGAAATCGACTCAGGATAGGTTTCATTTTTACAAAAGCTTGAAACAGAGAAAAACTATGCTTCAGATAGGTTTGTTTCATTTTCACACAAGCTTGAAACAAAGGAAAAATCATGCTTGAAAGTGTTGTGTTTCATTTTTACACAAGCTTGAAACAAAGGAAAAATCATGCCTGAGATAAGTTTTTAATTCCCCCCAAGCGTAAATGCTAGAGCGCATGCCCCCCCAGCTTCATTTCATTCAAATAAATAGACTACTGGTAATTAATAGCTGGATGGAATGAAGGTTCATTTATGAGATCATATGAAAGACCCGACCTAAAACTGTAAGAAAAATATGCAAAAATTGAAATAACTAACCTAAATATATGACTTAACATTTACGAGATCTAGTCAAAGACTCGACTCAATTAGGGGAGGATTTGTTTCATTTTTTAACGAGCTTGACACAGGAAAAGAACTATGCTCATGGAAACGTGTTTCATTTTTTAACAAGGTTGACACAGTAACAGGAACTATCCTCACCTACATGTTTCATTTTTTAACGAGGTTGACACAGTAAAAGAACTGTCTTCAAATCTACTCTCTACAATCTACCTATATAACCTACTAATTCATTTTTTAATGAGGTTGACACAGGAAAAGAACTGTCCTCATGGCCCACTGATTCATTTTTTAACGAGGTTGACACAGTAAAAGGAACTTTCCTCCTGATCCACTGAGTCATTTTTAACGAGGTTGACACAATAAAAGGAAATTTCCTCATACCTGATTCATTTTTTTACGAGGTTGACTCAGTAACAGGAACCATCCTCAGAAACTACTTATTTGTAATATATCAATCTACTCTCTACAATCTACCTACTGATTCATTTTTTAATGAGGTTGACACGGGAAAAGAACTATCCTCATACCTGATTCATTTTTTAATGAGGTTGACTCAGTAACAGGAACTATCCTCTGACCAACTGATTCATTTTTTAACGAGGTTGACACAATAAAAGGAACTATCCTCATAATCCACTGATTCATTTTTTAACGAGGTTGACACAGTAAAAGGAACTATCCTCGTGGTGACCTTATCATGGCTTCCAACTGGAAGAAAGACATGTCAAGTGACACTCCTCGATCATGGCTTCCAAAAGGTCTTCATCAGATGGAAGAACAATTATCTGGAAGGAACACATGTTAAGGGACTCAAAAGGGATAGGAACATCGTGTTCAAATAATCCCATAGATTTTTCCATGTCAATTACCGGATCGAAGTCAAAGGAAGACGAGCAAATAGTGAGAGGCTCACTTGCATCGGTAACTGAAAACATGGGACTGGTTGCCACATAATTAACCCGTGGCAGGGTAGATACCACTTTAGTATAAGGAACATTTAGGGGTGTCGGATTATTGGTAGTCGAATCAATACTAGGGAATCAAAGTTGGTCAACAGTCACAATGTTTCCATTGTGAGGGAAATACATCACGCGAAAGAGTGTCGATACGACAGCTTTCATTGCATAGACATAGTCTCGCCCAAGGAGTAAATTGAAATCCAAGGGACATCAAACTACCATAAGATCAATACAATTAGTTTTACCTTCCAAAGTAATAGAAAACTTAGGAAGCATTCCTAAAGGTTCACTAATGGTTCTGTTAAAAGCTTTCAGATTCTGCGTAACAGGCACAAGCTGAAGGGAACCCAAAGCTTTCCAAGCATTTGAGGATAAAATACTAACAGAAGCACCTTCATCGACATGTGTGCGGTATATCTTCGTACCACCAGCCTTCACAATGATTTGGAAAGGGATGGAGGAAGGAAGACGAGGTTCTGTCAGTTTATTCCAATCAAAGGGAAAGACCTCGGTACTTGGAGGGGGTTCTGTAGAAACAGGTGAAATGCCCCCTGGCGTAGAAGAATCTGATTTAGCAAGAAGAACCGGAGCGGTATGACAATCACTCGTTGATGGATCAACAGTAAGTTGATGGGAATTTTCTGACCATACTTCCAAGACCTTTGGAATACTTGGACAAATGATAAGGAAGTGGTCACCCTTATAAAGCCTGCAAGGGTATTTTGGTTTACGATGCATGTTGGAGGTTTCCTCAACACTACTAACACTTGCAGCCATGGTTGGTTGGTTTACTTCTTTCTTATCTTGCTTCTTCTTCTTCTTCCATTTCTTCTTATTCTTAGCCACCTGGTTACTAGCATCAAGACTTTTACTAGGCGAAGAGGAAGAAATGGAGGAATAAATATTAGGCGAAGAAGGTAAATGGTCAACAGAAGGTTGGTGATGTTGAGATGGTGAACTCTGTTGAGGTGAAGCATCCGGTTGAGGTGGAACAATTGGAGTATTCGGGGCCAACGAAGTTGAAAATAACCATATCGGTAAACCTATTGTAAATCCAAGTAATGACAAAGTAGCCATATAAGGAGGACCAACATTTCCAAAGCAAGGAAAAGTACTAGGATTCTCATTAAGAGGGATTCCTTGGTTGGTAAATTCTGGAACAGTTGCCATTATATTCAACTTCAGTGAATTTTATTAACAATTTAAAACTAAAATTAACAATTCACAATTCACACCTAACAATTAAAATTCACAATTCACACCTATGTTCTCTAAAAGTAAAAACAAACAAATTAACACGCGCTATCAAATATAGGAGTCAAACCACACACAAACAGTAGATTCCCGTACTAAAAACACTAGCTGGTGATGAAATCCAACATCGTAGAATTTTAATGCAGAAATGGCGGTTGGAACAGTTACCCCGACAACCTGCTTAATGAAACAGACCAGTGCAAGTTTCTCCACTATGCCATCTCGAGTGAAGATAACCCTCCGGAGAGTCCAAGTGAGTCTAGCCGACGCCTGTTCCAGGTACAGTGGGATCTTCCCTCCACCATCACCTTGGGAAAGAATCCTACATTTTATGGCCACTAAGTTTACCAACAGAAACAAATATACCTGGGGGAAGAGGCTACGATCCGACACACATGCAAGGGAAGAGTAACAAAGCTCAATCCCCTTGAAGGCTCCTTGACATAATCCAAGGTTTACCAACAAGTGACCCTAGGCTCCTTGACAATGGTCAATCCGAGGTTTACCGTTGTTAATACGTGTATATCTGTTATTGTTCCCAATGAGGAAGGATTGATTACCTCACTGGTTCAGATATGATCTCGTGCTCGACTCCTTTAGGAGGAGCTTCCCAGAGCATACATGCAACAATTGGAATTTTTCCTACGCAAGATCGACTACTTGTTTGTTTTAGTTGCTTTGGAAAGTTAACTACAGCCTATTCCAAAGCACTAATCCTGAGCTAGATTGGTGGAAAGAGCCCTAAAAATGTAAAAATTACTAGATGAATTTTAATTAAGCGCTGTGTTATTTAGGCTGTTATTACTCAAAGAGTAAATGGATACGAAACCAATGGTGTTATGACCCGACCCAAAACTGAATGCAATCGAATATGATAATATAATTTTTCAATTCGATGAATCCTAATTAAAGTAGGGAGAGAGTTTCCATTCACTTCCAACAATGCAAAAAATTGATAAATAAGAGAAAATATAACAAATTCTCTAATGCACTAATTTCATCAAGAAAAACTAATGCTAATCAATTCCATTTTTTTATTTTTGTGTTTTTAAAACAAGCATAAAAACATATAAATTCAAATTAAAGAAACTGATCTAAATCTACGATTGATTTTTCATAATGTAAACTATGCAGTTGTAATCTATGCACAATTCACTTGAAAAGTATGCAAATGTAATCTATGCACATTTTTCATTCATATTCTGAAAATGAGATTTCTAATTATGCAAATGTGATCTATGCAAGAGAATTCTCAAACACAAGATGATTCTAATGTAATATAAGAACCAATCAAGTGTAAGTAAAGAAAATTGGGTGAGAGTTCCAAAGATCAAAAAATAAAAACACTCAAAGGGGATTAACACTCATACACAATTTAGCCCCCCCCCCCCTGGCGAATGAGGGGGAAATGTTTTTGCAAAAAAAAAAGCAAAAAGATGAAAAATTGTGAAAATACTGAGACAAACCTCCAAGTAATGACCAAAGGAAATCAAATTAAGAATTTCTCAAAAAAGAGACTCAAAACACCCAATTAACTTAACGGAGATTGATGAGATGAAAACTTTTCTGAAAGAAACTCATAAAAAAGGCTTTTTGACAGAAAAATACAGATCTGGGTAGATTCTAAGAATCCTAAATTAAATCTAGACTAAGCCTGAAAAGGAAATTTTGAGTTTTCATAAAATTTTCCCAGGGTCCGCAAGCTCCAGAGTAAATAGGTGCAGTACCGCATTGGTTACTCAAGAAAATTGCAGACATGACCGCACTGTGCATGAATGAAAAGTGCAGAGATCAGAAAACTTCAAGAAAACAAAATTTTTCAAAGTATAGAAAAATTAAACTAAGCCACCCAAACCAGTATACATCAATCAAGAACCAGAAAAATCATTTTCTCAAGTCAAAACAAAAGGAAAAACAAAAATCCAATCATTCCCCAGTGGAGTCGCCAATTTGTTGGACAGATAAGTCATTCTTGCGGACAAGATAGACCTCCCAAGTGTCCTACGGACAACTAGCAACAAACAGACAATTAAATCTATATTTCTCTAGATATATCACGATTCATAATTAAATGTTATAAAGGTTTTATGATCTTACCTTTGATCCAACACTTGTTTGTCGTAGTCGCCCGAAAGAGTTGCCTTCGAAGATCTGCAATCACAAACAAACAAACATCAAATAGCACCTGCATAGGATATATTCATAAATCATATCTATTATGGTGATCAAGGAATCCATAAAATAAACCAATCAATTGACAGCTTATTGAGAAAAACAGAATTATTTGTATTAACTTTGAATAGTAAGAAAAACCTTACAACCGTGTCCGCCTTGATGTTGTGCAGGTCTTCCTGGGGTCCGAAGTAGGAATCTCCTTTACTCTAACAAGCCTTGCACTCTTCCAACCGAGATACATACAGGTATCTAATATTTCCAACATAAAATCTCAGCTAAAAGGGTCTAAGTTCCAACAGCACTTCACCTCAAATAATACTAAATCCTGAACTCATCAATTGGTAACCCCTTGAGGCTGCCCTATGCCTCTTTTTATAGTGGAGAAGAGGAGGTTACATCTGCATACAAGAAGGGATAGAATCCTCCTTCAAAGGGAGTAGTTCCTTACATCAAGGGGTTAGCTCCTTATTGGATGGGATGCATGAACATGAAAGGAGTGTACTTTCCACTGCAGGAATGTTTCCAGAAGCTTCTAAAAATGACTTTAACTGACCTTCTAGATTTTACTTGCGCCTTTTCTAATCTTTTACAAGGGTCCGCACTTTTAATAAGCAGAAAGTGCGCTTGGCTACGCATGATTTATAGCCAAAAAGTGCGGGACCACAGGCAAAACTAGGAGAAAGTGTGGTACCAAAGTTTTAAGGCTTGTATGAGCTTTTCTCTTAGTTTCAAGGCTTGACTTTGGGAACTTTGATATTGTATATTTTCAAGGGAGTACTAAAATGTCATGGTGACAAATTTCAATAAATCATTTATGAAAATGTTAATATTTCAATCGAAAAGCTAAATGCATTTGTCCCAATGATAGTTGTGATTGCAATTGTGTAAAGTGTAATCTCTAAAAGTCATTTGTAACAGGTAACAAGGAACCGCATTTAGGAATTAGACTATTCCATTATAATTCACACATAATATTTAAATAGTAAAATGATTTGACAAAAAAAATAAATGTTCTAATGTATTAAAATGCTCACAATATGCAAAATCAAACTCTGATTTTCCTCATACCTTAGCTATCTCTCGCAAGCAGGCTTCCTACAACGAATTCCTTCACTTTAGCTTGAATGACGTCTTTCATCTGAGCAACGACAATGTCCAGCTTAACACATTCGTTGAATATTTCTTGCTCAATTTCTTTTGCTTCTTCTTGCAATTTAAAAACCAAGACAAAGCATTCTTCATTGACACCAAAAAAAAACAATTATCCATTTTCTAATTTCATCTCCACTAAGATTAGTTATATCATCGAATGTTGTTACCTGTCATTGTTCGAGCTTCTCTAAAGCAACCATCAGCTTATCCTTTGCAATTTATCCATATTCATATGTAACACACGAACTGTTTAAAGCAAGAAAAATTGCTACTTCCTTGAGATACACATATACTCTTTGATTTTCTATGTCTCCACACTCATAAATAATGTCTTCCAATGTTATAATTTTCCTAGACCATGCATTCTTGATCTACCCCATTCGAGAAACATTAAGCAACCCTTGTTTATATATTTCTTGTTAGGACAATAAATTAAGCTTATGACTAAAATTTAATAGATCATTATCTACAAACTTCATGTCTCCCTCTAGCTCACTTTACATCAATTTTATAGAAGACTTTGTTCTCTGATTGAAATCTTGTAGATCAAAAACAACTTGCAATGCAGATTCAATAATTCACAATATTTTAGACATATTACCAATTATGTGTGATTTCACTGCACTTATAATATTGACAAGTTTATAAAATCTATTAATTCCTCCAGGACTAGAAATTTCCAATGGTGGTCCACCTATCGCCATTAGAGTCTTCAGCAAAGGACCTAGGCTCAGGGCATCTTCTAGCTCTTTTATTTTTTCCTTCAAATATTGATTTTCTTCATGCATTGACATCTAGAATTCACAAGTGCTTCACCACCAAATTGATGCAATTTCATCAGCCCAGGCGTTGCAATCGAAGACAAATCAACATTCAATTATTCTAGATTAAAAACCTTTCTATTGAAAATTTTTATCGTTTCAATCTCCAACCTCTTACCACCCCTATCATAATTTTCATTCTGCAATGTGACAAAACGGTCATCGAAAGTAATGTCCTCTTCAGCGATTTCTTCCATTATTCTCTAATTTTCTTGCAAACAAGTACTAACCCACTCAAGCAGTACAATGCTATCAACTTCCATGTCCACCACTCCTTCAATTCTCTTCATTTCAATACACCCTTGGATCTAAATGATTCAACCATGTGCACTCTTTCTAGAGTTACTCTATGATGAGGCCCTTTTTCATCTTGGCCACTTGAAAACCTATTAAAAACCATTTTTTCATTTCTTGTAGTATTTTTTATTACTTTTGCTAGTAGATGAAGTCACAGCAGTATTGCATATACAAGATTGAGATTGTGTTGTAGAGTTTTCACCTCTTTACTTAAATCTTTCTCCTACCATGATGATATCTTATTTATAAATTTGTTCAACATCTACTAGTAGTTTTTGATCTTTTGTTAATACATTGTGACTTTCCTCACCATGCTTTCTACTTCTTAGAAACAATTTCTCATAACTCATAGAGGCTTAAGGTGTTCCATGAAAATTATTTCTCTATCAAAGCCTTTAAAAGCTTCAGCTTCACTTAAGTTGAAAAGCATCCAAGGAATTTGAAAAAATGAGAGTGTGAGTCGATTCTTCATAGTCACTTTTCCAACAATAAAAATAAAATAAATAAATTGTCTTTTCTTTTTACACACATATATAGATAGCCAATGATTATATTTCCTATAGACTTCAACAACAAAATACCTATCTAAAACAAACATTGGAAAAAGAAATGGCCTATCTTGAAAACCATAAATTCGTATAACTGTATTTCTTTCCCTTTCCTCATATCCCCCCTTGTGAATTAGGAAAGCCTTAGCCTCTGCAGATATTCGAGAAATCTCTTGTCCAATTACCATGCAATACACTTGCCTCACAAAGACATACTGAATTAAACAACAATTCAAAGAAGCTTCCTGCTTCCAAAATATAGGATACCACAATTGCATTGGTTCCTCACGGACCTTGAATATAGGATTACAGGGAAAATCATCAAATCCATTCCTTGATAGGAGAAGTGTTATTATATATGACATCATAAAAAATTCATTGTTCATGGGTAATCTATGTAACTGGACAACTAATTCATTTGAAAATACATAAGCCCAATCGAAGATACAATTATTTTTGTATGACTCATAAAGCACATAGAAAATGCATTTCAGTACATGTGATGTACTTTATATCCCTACTACACGGGAAATGCGCCAACATAAATCTATAAATGATTGATTAAAAAAATAAATATATAAAAGATAAATATGGGAAGGAACCTCAGAAGTTGCATAAATGAATTCTTTCAAAATGTCAATTTTGTGCCCTTCTGGCTCCAGGAAACTATCTGCAACAGACAATTATAAATGGTTGTTTATTTTTAGTAACTTGAATAACAACCTGAATACATTAGGACTCAGAGAAACCTTTAT
The DNA here is from genome assembly GCA_034641835.2 of Pinus albicaulis. Classification (NCBI taxonomy): domain Eukaryota; kingdom Viridiplantae; phylum Streptophyta; class Pinopsida; order Pinales; family Pinaceae; genus Pinus; species Pinus albicaulis. Next base: position 1,441,514,536 of record CM076578.1, on the reverse strand, counting down.
TGCTAATCAGATTTGGATCAAGGACCTAAGTGATGGCTCAAATTTCAAAGTATTTGAAAGTGTGTCAAACCTGAGCGATCAGATAGATCTTGTCTTTCTGATTCTGGCGCCATGAACGGTTCGAAAAACTGACACCGTATGAAGAAGTTATCTCGATTTGAAAAGTCCAGTAAACAGAAAATTTTGACAGCTGACCAGGGTTGACTGGGCATTTGTACAGTCAGTAAAAAGAATATTCCAAGGAATATTCCTAGAATATTCCTTCCAGGCCAGTCAATGGAGGACAAGTGGCATCATTTTATTTGTTGGTTGGTTGGTTATACAATGTTTTTATTGGCTAATTGGAGTGTGATAGGAGGCTAGCACTAAGGCCGCCACGTGTCCCCTTAGTGGAATAATAAAAATTTTGGGACTCCACTAGGATCAATCGCGCGACCTACCGCCGAGTGCGTGCACGCTTTTACCGTCTCTCCTACGTTTGGTTCTTAACCACTATAGGGCACTAGTTATCTTTAATGTTGAACTATTTTGAAAGCGGGGGAGTAGAGGGGCCAGCCCCTCCCCATATGGCCTTGGCCCCTGATCCAAGGGTTGAACACCAACCGCAACAGTTTTGTGGTGCCATGTCACATGAAACATTTTAAAGATTTCCATGCGGTTTACGTTAACCCCAACAGCTAACCTCAAATAGTTTTAAGTCTTGTCACATGTTTCATACTCCACACAATTTTTAGCTCTGACAGTTACGATTTAGTTAACACAACTACAAATCCAGATTCAACTCATTGCACCCACAGTTTATGTATTTAGTTAACACAACTATAAATCCAGATTCAACTCATTGCACCCATAGTTTATGTGTTATGGTTCCGCAATCTTCCAACTTGACCGCGAGATTTGGCGCATGTGCCCAACAACCAACCCGACATTTAATTTTATGGTTTAGACCGGTGGAAAAATAGTATCTCACCCCAAATTTGTGGATTTGTCCAAAATAACTCTAGTTAATTGGAGTGCTCCATTTTTAGTGGAGTTGTTTTAGGGGTTACTGGACAAAATTGTTTATGCTCTATCTTGAGCATGATTCGACCACTCTAGGAGTGTGAATAGTAATTTTGACTTTCTTGGGCATTATAGACTCATTGGTGAGGGTTTCAGATCCATCAGAGAACTTCTAAGTGTTATTTTTCTTCAAATAAGTTCTAAGGGCCACTAGGGCCACCAGGAGCCAGCAATAGAATGAGGCCTAGCCAGGGCAACTAGAGGCCTTACTCAGGAAACCAATAGTCATTTTTGGATGTTTCAGACATTATAGATTTAATGGTGAGTTTTTTAGAGCCAATATATGAATTATGAAGGCTAAGATGCTTCAGAGAAGTTCCAAGGGCCACTAGGGGCCAGCAAGAGAATGAGGCCTACCAGAGCAGCCAGTAACCATTCTCAGCAAACCAGTAGTTTATTCTGACTATTTTTAGCCTTATGAATCAAATGAAAGGATTTTTAAAATATTTTGAAGACTTCTGAAGGCCGATATGCTTCAGGGAAGTTTTCAGTGAGCCTAGAGCCAGGGGATTCCACCAAGTGTTAGAGGCGTATCAGAGCAGCCGAAGGCCAATTTCAGCAAGTGAATAGTCTATTCTGACTATTTTGGACATTATGAATCCAATGAAGGGATTTTCAGAGTCATTTAAATACTTTTGAAGGTCGAGAATCCACAGGGAAGTTTCGGGCAGCCAAGAGCCAACAATGGATGGAGGCCTAGATTGGGGAGCCAGAGCTCATTTTGATCAAATGATCAATCTATTTTGGATTTCAGTCCATTATGTATGTCTAATATATGTTGGAGACAGTAGAAAAGGTTTCAAGGATAGAAAAGGATTTTTTAGGGAGTTAGTGCCACAAATAAGCTAAGGGAAGCTTAAGGGCACCGGCTGAAGAGGTCAAGTCTAAGAGAGCCTACTTTCATCTTCAGAGAGATAGCAGTCATTCCAGGGGTATGATGGTATTCTAAACCCAATGGTACAGTCCAAATAACCATTGGAGTTGAGTAGTTACTTGTAAAAGAAATTTTCCATCATAATCCCAAAGAGCCAAGTCAATTTGACAAGGGCTCAAGGAGACGTAGCCAACAATATTCGGGTGAACTCCTTTATTAAATGTGTTTTTATGTGTTGATGCTTATTTTCTGCACTTTATGGTTGTTTTACATGCTTAATATCAGCAAAAAAAAATGTGTAATTCCTCACACTTAAATAATTTAAACAGTTTAAAACACATACACCTAAGTCAAGAATTCAATTCCACACAATCAAGTATAAGCTAGATCTTAATTTGTTTAATTGAGTGGGTGGTGCTTGCAAATCATAACAAGTTATCCACCCATTTCAAATTATATGGTATCGGAGCATTAGGTTGCTTTCTTGACAGAGCACTAGGTTGCTTGCTTGACAGAGCACTAGGTTAATTGCTTGATAGAGCACACGGTTGCTTGTTTGCTTGTTTGACTTGAAAAGTGCTTAACAGTGCAAATAATTTAATTGTTTGAAAATTAACTGATGCTCACAAGTTTGAGTTTGCTAGAGGTTAAGGAGAGTTATTGATAGATAATTCCAAAAGAGGAAAAGAAGGAAGAAATCTGAAAGCATCCTCCTTACCCAAAGGACCTCAAGGAAAACCTTGAAGCACAAGAGGGATTGTTTGCAAAAGGCTGCTTGAATAAGGGATACAAGCTGCAGAGAAGAGCTTGAATATACAGCCAAATTTATTTGAAGCTTTGTCAACTATCTTTTAAGCTTTGTGAATTTTTGTAGAATTTCTTTAATTTGTTTACATAATGATGACAACTTCATCAAGTGAGGTTTCTAAATCCTTCTTTACAAGACTCTTTGATGAAGAGATGGAGTGAGACTTCTACATCCTGAAGGATATGGTGAAAATTATGTATGAAGATGGAAGAGAAAGCACTAGACTTCATGAGAAATTGGTTGCTATGAAGCAAGAGAAAGAATAACTTCTTCAAAGAATGCATTAGATGGAGATACAGATCCATCATGCCCAAGAGGCCTTAACCAAACACATGCTTGAAGCAAAGGTAAATCACTCAAATTTTTCTTCAATTTCCTCTTCAAAAAGATGTGTAGGTTCATTTGAAAATCACACTATAGGTATAGGGTCCAAGTTGATGTTTAAAATGGGCTATGAAGGCAAGGGTCTAGGAAAACATGCATAACGCATTATTGAGCCTATTTTGGTTGAGGAAAGGCCTAAGAAGTTTGGTCTAGGCTATATTCAATCTTATGTCAAAAACTATAAAGCCATGAAGGCACTTGAGGCATTTCCAAAAAGAACTTTTGTTGCAAGTTCAAATCCACAAACATGTCAAGTTTTTTTTTAAGTTGAATGCCATTGTTTGAAGCCTGTGTTGCAGCAAGATGTTTGTAGACATGCAGCTTATGGCGAGCATGAGATTTTTGACAGCTATAATGACATGAACACCGATTTTGGTCTTCAAAAGAAAGCTGGAACCTCTTCAAGTTCATCTCCTCAAGAAGGTAAAAAAGATGGACATGAAAAGCAACATTTTAGGTATAATTCTTCCCATAGTCAAGTTGATTATGTTTTTGTTAAGCATGGAAAATTTTCATGCAAGAATGGAAGAAAGAGTCGATGTTCCTATTGTGGTCTATGTAACCATGAAGTTTCAAAATGCTGGAAGAGGATGAAGGCATACAGGAAACAGATGAAGTGAAGGAAACTTGCACAGAAGGTGTTACACTGAAATTTGTCACCATGACGTTTTAGTACTCCCTTAGAAGTCTACAACATCAAAGTTCCTAAAATCAAGCCTTGAAATTGAGAGAAAAGCTCATAAAAGTCTTAAAAACACTTGTACCACACTTTCTCTTAACATTTCCTACGGTGCTGCACTTTTTTGTTCTAAAGCATGCGGATCTAAACACACTTTTTCTTCATTAAGGGTGCGGACCCCTGTAAAAGGTAAAACAAAGGTGGAAAGTAACATTTAGAAGCCCAACAGTCAAATCTGGAAGCTTCTAGAAGCAATTATCCGGTCGAAGGTTCGCTCCTATCATGTATGTTCATTCCTCCTTTATGGGAGCCTACCCCTTGGTTTATGGAGATCAATCCCTTCAAAAGAGAATTCTATCTCTTCTTATGTGGAGTTGTAACCTCTTCTCTTTTCCTATAAATTGAAGCCATAGTGCAGCTTCAAGGGGAGTTATACTTTGAGAATTTTTGAGGAGAAATGTTGTAGAGACTCAAACTCTCTTAACTGATCATTATGTGGGAATGATTACACACCCATGTGAATTTTAGCTGAGAAAGTGCAAAGCTTGTCAGAGTAAAGGAAACGCCTGTTCCGGACCCCAGGAAGGCCTGTACGACATCAAGGCGGACACATTTGTAAGGCTCTTTCGTCATCAATGATAATACGAACGAATACCGTTTTCTCAATGGGTTCTTTAATTAAGTAGCTTATTTATCATGTTTTATCAATGAGTTATTTAATTAATTATCTTATTTCTTGAATTCCTTGATCATCTTGAAAAATATATATCTCGTGAATTAGTTTATACTATGCAAGTGCTATTGATTTTTTCCATGTTTGTGATTGCAGATCTTTGAAAACGACTCTTTCAAGAAACTGGAAAGAAGATCATTACGAATAGCGCTGGACTACAGGTAGGTCTTCAAAACCTCTGTTGTAGCTAATTCTGAATCGAATATTATCTAGAGAAAATAGTTTTTGTTTGGTTGTTTGTTGCTAGCTGTCTGTAGGACACTTGGGAGGTCTGTCTTGTCAACAAGAATGACTTATCCGTCCAACAGAAGGTGCACAATACTTGCACACATTACCAGAATAGGGGAAATTTAATTTCCCAATGTTGGACATTACATCCAACTAAGAATCCCAAGCATTTGAAGCAAGAAGATAAAAATACTAGCGAAACTGGAACCAAAGATTCCATCATTGATGTGAGAACCGATGTTTCACAACAAGAAGATTTTCAGAAGCAAAAATTGCCATGGAAGTGCCTTGGTAAGAAGTGGTTTGACTTCTTAACCCAGTAAGACATACATTCATTTGTACATATGTAAATTTTAGTCATGTATGCATTTATGTTGAAAAATTACGTTTGTTTGAGCCATATTTGATCGATGATCAATGACATGATGTTCAGTTACCTTCAATTGAAAATTTCTCGCCAGAAATTTCTTAATGAGTTCAACGAAGATACAGTTCTTGACAAAAGGACAAGAGCATCCAAGAGGGAAAGTGTTGACTACCTTCGAGTTTAGGCTCAAAGGCACTAAGCCAAGCAAGGAAAAGTGTAAGGAGGCTGGAAATGTGAGGGTGTTGTACTCTCATCTACTGAATAAGTATATAAGTATTTTGGGGTCCAAAAGATTCCTAATGGGGAGGAGTGATCAGATTTGGATCAAGGACCCAATTGATAGCTCAAATTTCAAAGTGTTCAAAAGTGTTTCAAACCTGAGTAACTGGATAGATCTCGTCTTCCTGATTTCCGCGCCGCTAACGGTTCGAAAAACCAACACCGTATGAAGAAGTTATCGCGATTTGAAAAGGCCAGTAAACTCCAAATTTTGACAGTTGACCAGGGTTGACTGGGCATTTGTACAGTAAAAGAAAATAATATTCTAGGCAATATTCTTGGAATATTCATCGAAATATTCCTTAGACTATTCCTTCTGGGCCAGTCAATGGAGGACAAGTGGCATCGTTTTATTTGTTGGTTGGTTGTACGATGTTTTTATTGGCCAATCGAAGGGTGACACGTGGCTAGCCCTTAGGCCGCCACGTGTCCCCTTAGTGGAGTAATAAAATTTTTGGGACTCCGCCGGGATCGATTGTGCGACCTACCACCGAGCGCATGCACGATTTTACCGTCTCCACTACGTTTGGTTCTTAACCACTATAGGGCACCCGTTACATTTAATGTTGAACTTTTTTGAAAGCGGGGGGAGCAGAGGGGCCAGCCCTTCAGGCCAACCCCTCCCCATATGACCTTTTCCCATGATCCAAGGGCTTAACACCAATGACAACATCTTTTTGGTGCCATGTCACATGCAATGGTCTAAATATTTTCGCGCGGTTTACGTTAACCCCAACAGCTAACCACTAGGATTTTCAAGTCTTGTCACATGTTTCATACTCCGCGCAGTTTTTAGCTCCAACATTTACGATTTAGTTAACACAACTGCAAACCCGAATTCAACTCATTGCACCCACATTTTATGTGTTATGGTTCGGCTAACCTCCAACGTGGCCGCAGGATTTGGGGCATGTGCCCAACCACCAACCCGACATTCAATTTTACGGTTTAGATTGGCGAAAAAATAGCAACGCGCCCCAAATTTGCGGATTTCGCCAAAATAACTCCAGTTAACTAGAGTGCTCCATTTTTAGTGGAGTTGTTTTAGGGGTTACTAGACAAAAAATTTTATGCTCTATCTTGAGCATGATTCGACCATTCTGGGAGTGTGAATAGTAAATTTCGACTTTCTTGGACATTCCAGACTCATTGGTGAGGGTTTCAGAGCCATCAGAGAAATTTTGAACATTATTTTTCTTCAAACAAGTTCTAGGGACCACTAGGGCCACCAAGAGCCAGCAACAAAATGAGGCCTAGCCAGGGCAGCCAGAGGCCTTACTCAGGAAACCATTAGTCATTTTTGGATGTTTCAGACATTCTATATTTAATGGTGAGGTTTTCAGAGCTATTAGAGGACTTACGAAGGCCAAGATGCTTCAGAGAAGTTCCAAGGGCCACTAGGGGCCACCAGGAGAATGAGGCCTATCCAGAGCAGCCAGTAACCATTCTCAGCAAACCAATAGTCTATTCTGACTATTTTTAGAATTTTGAATCCAATGGAAGGATTTTTATAATCTTTTGAATGCTTCTGAAGGCTGAGATGCTTCATGGAAGTTTTCAGTGAGCCTAGAGCCAGGGGGTGCCATAAGGTGTTGGAGGCGTAACCGGAGCAGCCGGAGGCCAATTTCAGCAAGTGAATAGTCTATTCTGACTATTTTGGACATTATGAATCCAATGGAGGGATTTTCAGAGTCATTTGGAGACTTTGGAAGGTTTAGAAGCCATAGGGAAGTTTCAGGAAGAACAGGGCCAACAGTGGATGGAGCCCTAGACTGGGGAGCCAGAGCTCATTTTGAGCAAATGATCAGTATATTTTGGATGTTTGATATATGATGGAGATAGTAGAAAATGTTTCAGGGACAGAAAATGATTTCTTAGGGAGTTAGTTCCACAGAGAAGCTCAGGGAAGCTTAAGGGCACCGACAAAAGAGGTCAATTCTAAGGGAGCCTAGGTTCATCTTCAGAGATATAGCAGTCATTCTAGGGGTATGATGGTATTCTAAACCCAATGGTACAGTCCAAATAACCATTGGAGTTGAGTAGTTACTTGTAAAAGAAATTTTCCATCATAATCCCAAAGAGCCAAGTCAATTTGACAAGGGCTCAAAGAAACGTAGCCACAATATTCAGGTGAAATCATTTATTAAATTTTTTGTTATGTATTGATGCTTATTTTCTGCACTTTATGGTTTCTCTACATGCTTAATATCAGCAAAAACAAATGTTTAATTCCTCACACTTAAAGAATTTAAATAGTTTAAAACACATACACCTGAATCAAGAATTCAATTCTGCATAGTCAAGTATAAGCTAGATCTTAATTTGTTTAACTGAGTGGGAGGTGCTTGCAAAGCATAACAAGCTATCCACCCATTTCAGATCAATTGCTCCTAGCTTAATTTCACTCTTTCTGAAATATAAATTATTTGCACAGAGATAAACAATTTATCTTAATTCAAAGACCTCTAAAACACACCTAGCATTTTCTAATCTGGTACTCCAAGTCTTGTTACCTGTTTTCTCTTCCATTGAAAAATTAACATATCATTCATAAGTTCTTGAACAGTCAAATTTATCATTGATCTGAGCAAGTTATTTAATTGTATCAATGCAAACAATCTCTTTCCATCACCTACTACCCATTTTTCATTTGCAACAAATGGAAAAAAAGAAACCATTTGTCAATGAATAACATATTCAAATCATGTTTCACTTTACAATTCTTTGTTTTCTTCATAACCATTGATTGTTACTATTACTTGTGTGAAAACCATTACGCACGACAGTCTGACTAAATAGCAATTAAAGATAGCAAAGCCAACTTTTATGGACAATAATAGGAGAAATTCTAGAAATTCCAAAACCATCTTGTGCATTTACTTATTGTTATACATGCCACAAGAAATAGGAATTTATGATATGCAATAATAGGCATTGTATCGAACTGGTAAATTCGTCCACACGTCCAAAAATCACTATTTTTTTCCTTTTTTTAGTAAAAACCTGATAGCACACGTGTTTGAATCATTTTTGGTAATAGTGGAAATGGATTCAAGATCATCAAAAACCTTATCGCTAAATTTGTTGATACCATCAAAAATCATTTTTTTTTTGCCCTTATTTTTTACACCCAAGATCATGAAAATTAACAATTGTAACCTCGAATTACAAAAAAACACTGCCATATTTTACCAACAACATGCTCAATTATTTTTTGTTTTTCCAATCAATTTTGAAGACCCCTAAAACTAGCAAATACTTCCATAGTCTAACAAGGCCACAAATTCGCCTAAAAATAAATGGAAATTCTTGTAATAATTTTAAAAAATATGGATTTTTTTTTCTTCAAATCTTTTTACAGCTGTCAAGGTTTGAAATTTCCAGTGCCCTAGAAATAAAAACGATTCAAACACTCCCAGGATTGGATTTTTTCAAAAACATTTCATCATCCGGGTGGAATTGTGGCCTCCATAGAGAACACCATCAATAACAGCTACAAATAGTAGTGCACAAAGAAATTCACAAATATATATTATGCCAACACGTATTCAACTATTCCCTATGATGAATCAACTTGACAACCAGTCCCACTACTTTGTAAAATCAAACCAAATTTGATTTACGAATAACTTGACACAACTATTTCTCGCAAAATTTGACACAAAATTATGATGCAGTGCACAACTTATTGCACACACGCATATAATTTTAAACTCTTTGATTTTTTCAAACATGAAAATAATTTAATTATTGAAATTTAACAGTTGTAACTTCGAGTTACTTTCGGTCAAATTTGGAGACTCGTAAAACTATCAATAATAGCCATAAATATTAAAGTTACCTTCTATTATGAATCAACTTGACAATTAATCCCCACTACTTTGTAAAACTGAACATAACTCGACATAATCATTTATCGTAGTATTGTAGAGAAAAACTTGCAGAGTATTGTATAGCAAACTAAAGCTTGCAGAGTATTGCGAAGTATTATAGAGAAAAGCTTGACGAACCAAAAGATTCTAGTATTTCCAAATGCAAACAGAAAACCAACAAAGGTGAAACAATTTATAAGCTTGTAGTATTGTATAACTTTTGTATCTTTGCACTACTGATATCGTCTAAGCTCAGCTTCACATATAACAGTTTATGTAAGGAAAAAAAGCTAAAAAAATGCTCCAAGCTCTTAAATGCAATTTGGAAAGAGTAAATGCTACACGCCTCGCGGTATTCTCTATCACTGCAAATATTGTTTTTTCCCTCACTATGCTAGCTATTTCAAATACTTGTAGCCTTATTTCCCTAGAAATCACCACCTACCACTATTTCGTGTCTGAAACACACTACAAAGATAAAACAACCATCCATATTTTTCATTGTCTCGATGTCTGTCCTTTGATTAATAGAAAACAGAGTTGTAGGAAAATATAATTTATCTCAACATTCAATTCACTGGCTACACACCTTCTCACGCATTTGGAAAACCACATAAGAATAAAAACATCAAATCTAAAAACATGATTTTCATATACTTTCAACATAACAAAAATGCATAAGTGTGGAGTCATAGAGAAAATCCATTTATGCGCAAAAATCTCTGACACACAACCACCTTCGCACAACTTCAACTGCACAACCACTTTTGAACTCAACAACACCCTTTCATCAATCATTGACATTTGAAATTGATATTAATAAATGTGGATCCCATATATCATGGAAAGGAAGAACTTATTCTTCGCACACACTACCTTTGAACAACATAGTCCATTGTGTACAAAATTATCTAAAGCTTTCATTGTATGCACTTCCCTCATTTTGCACAAATTTCGCACATGCATTTTTTCTCTGCATAACCTCTGCATGTGCACAACCACCTCCACACAACTTCGTCCGCACAACTACTTTTGCACTCAACAATGCTCTTGTTTTTATTTTTCTATACATAGCATATTCTTCTAAATTTTCAGAATTTTGTTCTTTTCTTATTTGATCCTATGTAGTTTTTCACATGCTACCTCTTAACAGCTAGCTTCGCACACACACCTTCATATAACTACTTTCATAGTTGCTACATTCCTAAATAATAATTTAAAAAGACAAGGCCTTCTGCACTTTCGTTTTACCACACAACAAATTTTCTTCACCCAGATTGAAAACACTATTTATTTAGCACCCCAATCTATGCAAAACAAATTCAATTCTCCTGCACATGCTCCTTAATAATATTAATTGCAAATTTGTTCAGCTATATGCAAAAAAATATGCAACCGCATCAATTCCTACATCATTCACCAGAGCACTGACATAACAGTGTCCGCAACCGTATGTCACATAGATTGAAAACACGGTTTATTTAATAATTCATAATAAGAGTAGTTTTTATAGTCCAGCGATTACGATAATTGTTAAAAAAGAAAAGATATAAGCTCCCTCTGCACCCCCATAAGTTTCAGACAACCACCATCTATCCAAAAGACCCAATTTCTCTCGCACATACTCTGTCCTCCACATAGTAAACGTTCCTCACAATGAAATTGTACCAAATACCGCATCGTCTATCAATATCACAGCGCTCACTATGAAAAGCACCTCAGTTATCCCGCACATACTATGTCCTCCGTACATAGAAACATAATAATATTAATTCAATATTTGTTAAGGCCCCCTCCCCCCTCCCCAAGCCTATGCAAACAACCTGCAACCACATCAATTCTCGCATCATTGATCATAACACTCACATAACCGTGTCCAACGCAATGGCCACTCACAAAATTACTTTTATTTTAACTTTAATATGAATTTTAAAAAACAAAAACAAAATTCCATCCACCAAGAGAATTATGTCTTATCAGAGCTTCCTCAACCAATCAGAAATTAGAAATAAAATTGATTAAAAATTTAAGAATTATTTTTAAATTTATGCAAAAATACAAATATTAAGCATTTTCTCAAAAATTTGATTAAAATTACAAAAACACAACTAAATAATGCACATCCAACACAACTTGACGATAAAGAAAATGCTATACAAAACATCAACTAATAAAAAGTTATGACCTCTTTATTTATTATTGATAAACAATTTTTTTTTGCATGATTAAGTGTTTCGTGTTTCCATTTATTGCTTTAGTTACTTAATGGATGGTATAATAGAATTGTAGGGTTGTTCAATGGCATATAGGTTAATTTAGAAAGAGTGTGCATGTGTTCATGCAATGTCTACACGTGTGAGAGAGCATAATTCTAGATTCTCCTTTATCATTATTTTAACCATGATTTTTGTATTAAAATTATTAATATAACTATTACATTAACATAATGAACTTTAGAAATAATGTTGAAATTATGATAAAATATAAATTCTTCATCAAACAAGTTACCTTGAGTTACCCTAGATTATAATCTTAATGATTTGCGTGGGTGGAAGATTTAATTTTGAGTTTCCAGAGAGAACTTTAAATGAAATCCTAATTCAAATGATGCACGGTAAGGTTGAGCATTATTATATTAGATGTCTTAGAGTGAGATTTTATTTAAAAGATATTAATTATTAATTAGTTAGATTTAAAATTTTGAAAAAATCAAATCTGTAAAATTTATGATATAATATTTTATATAGAAAAATTAAAATTTGTAAAATTTATAATATAATATAAAATTTGTAAAAGTGATACCGTCGGCAATTATGGTCGGCTGCTGTAGCTGCGTCATCCAACCATCTCTTAGCATATGAGCCACAAAAAATTATTATAAAAGTTTTTACGTGAGCTATGCGGGAAAATTACTAGGTATCCACTAGACAAATATTTTAATATTTTAATAATAATGTATTCATCATATTTGAAATTTAATAAAATAATTTTAAATATTTTAATAAATCCTTTGAATATATATAATATTAATTGACAAAGTTCATAACAAGTTTGTGTATCTATGAATGAGATTGATTTAGAAATATCAAAAGATCGCAGACATGATGCTTTTCACATTCATCATTATGTACTTTTACCATCCTTATATATGTAAGGATAAAATATGATATTTATGGAATTGATTTGGAAAAAAAAAAAAAAAATTATTTATAAATAAAAGTATCTATAAATATTTATTTTTTTTTAATTTTTTTTTTTTTTTGGTAAATTCGGTAGGACCTTCTATTTTCTATTTATAATTATAGGACAGGCTACATTATAAAAAGTTCTTTCGATGGCCGCAACCTGCCCACAGGAAACCAGGGCTGTTGGCCATCTAAGTGCATGAAAAACTTGCCAAAATTGGAATTGTCTCTTTCTTCTATATGCCGCTTGAACTAACTGTCCTACAACTACAATATGTTCAAGACGATAACGGAAATTAAGTTCAGAAACTATCAAAAATTGCATACAACAACTTCCTATAAAAACTATCCATCAGAAGAAGAAACTGGGGCTGGGTCCTTTACATTGGACCCAGGCATGTCTACTTGCTGCATCTGCTGGAGCAGCTTTTCGATGCGTCCTATCTTGTCATCCATTCTCTGGATTCGGTCAGTTGCTTGATATTGTGTGATTTTAATGTGATGCTGTTGATTTTGAATATCCTCCAGCAAATCTTTGACTTGAGGTTCAATCTTTAACTGTTCTGTTTTAGCCTGGGCAGGCTGAAAACTTTGCATTGCTTTTGCAAGAAGACATTTCACAAGCCAGTATGTATGGATGGTCTGGTTAAGTAAGGTGAGACGACCACGGGTGTTTCCAGGGTCCTGGATGAAATCAAGGATTTCTGCTTCAACTTCATTATCTTCAGGTTCAATCTGAAGATCTCTTTCCCAGCCACGTATTTGTTGGCGAACTGGGGAAGAATTACCCATGATGTAATTGGCTACCAGGTTCTCCATATGTTCCTGGTTGGTTTTTCTTCCTCGCTTCTTAGGAACTTGCTCTGGCTGAACCTTCTGCTTGCCTTTGGCAGTATCAGACCGTAAGCGGCGATTCCCCATAATTATAGCGTTCCTATACATTGAATTAAACATACAGGAAAGAACATACAGCAGATTAGAAAGTCTGGTCAGAAGAAACAGGGTTGCAGACTTCTTGCGTCTGTCGCAAGAACCATAGTTAAAGTTTTCAGGACGCAACATAATGAACAGGCTCTGCACCAGCCACGAATCAGCATCAGGGTATATATTTTTATTATAAATATTAAAAATAATAATTATTTTTTATTTATTTTTTATAATAAAAATGTGTATATAATAATTTTAATCGTTAAAAATACACGTTTTTTTAAGTGATGTAAAATCTAGAGTAAGATAAAATAGGTATATTTTCAAAGATTTAGTCAGATCATTGTATCAAGGTCAATTCATTATCTCATAAACAAAGAATATGAGATATTAATTTAGTATCTAATTTTAAGTATATTTATTTTTTATTTTTTTATTTTTTTTAAATATAGCTACTTGTATTATAAAATACAAAGTATAGATATACATTTGTCATCCACCGGAATTGCTACGTTAGCCAATTCCGGTGGAAAATAGCAAGTTTAAAAATTTAAAAGAGGGTTTGCACCAGAAGGGGAAACCTGTCCATGTATCAGAGAAAATGCTACCCTTATAGGGAAACCAACTTTAAACATCATTATGCAGTGTGAAAAATAAAAATTTAAGAGAACTAAACCATAACTAGACCATAACATAGAAAAGAGACAAGTGGGAACCAAGAGGTTAACCTGGCTACTTCTTATCATCCTACAACGACTGTTGAGGAAGCTCTTCCTCGATGAGGCACCTGTACTCGGAGATGTCTTCCTCGAGCTTGGACACCTAGGCGTCTAACGACGAAGAGGAGGTCGAGTGGGCACCTGTCTCAGAATCCTTGTCGTCTTCATCAGAGCTGCAACTACCATCACTGTTTGAGGTGTCCCCGACTAAATTAACCGAAAGAGCCACCATTTTGCGTGGAATATTGAGGGAGGGAGGAGACATGGTGGATTTAAGCATCTGTTTCCTGGAGCATGAGCCAGAGGGCACAAAATAGGCTTCAGGAAGGTGCATGGATAAATGAGCAGAGAGGTTGTGAGGATCCCGGACATCAGGCGCGACCAGATTTAAAGACAAGTCCATAGTTCTTCCATCCATGGCATGAATAGGAGGACGGGATGGGGGACCATGGTCTCCACCTCTGCGGCACTGCATGTGGTGGCGTCATGGCATGGATGAAGAAGAGCTGCAGGAATGTGAAGGAAGCAGAGGATGAGGACAAGTTGTGTGATAGAGAGCAGTTCGAGCTGAGGGATGTCGCAGGGCCTTGACAAGAGTAGAATTGGCATAGGAGGAGACAAAGTCGAAACTGAGAATAACCGAAATTCCAAAGGAGAATGTCTGAGGGACAACGCCATTGTCCATATATGGCTGCGAGTGGAGTAAATTCGCAAATGGTGGAATGAATGTGCATAGGATGGAATTAATTCTCACGTGGTGTAGAGAGGACGCGACGAACGGTTCAAGGCTAGCGGAGTAAATATCACCCATGCCACAGATATTAATAACCACGTCCGAGCCACGTGCCTCCTTGTGATGAGGACGAATGCCAAGCGACGATGATGCCAGGTGGATGCTGGCTGGATCGTTAGATAACACCTGCATCCGGGGATTTTTATTTTATTTTTATTCTATATAAGATAAAAAAAATTATTTCAGGTTATTTCAAGTGGTTGGGTTGTTATATTCCCCTTAGGTTCTATTCCCACATGATGATGAGAAATAAAAGCACCTTACTATTGGAAAGTCACTAGGTCAAACCTAGATACCCTTTATTTCAAACTTATTGCATAATTCTTAATTTTATTTTATTTTTAATTTTTATGAAAATTTAATTTTTATATTTCTCAAATAATACATAAGTTTGATATTATTTTAAAATTAATTTATTCAAATCAATTAAACTAATTTATTAATTTGTATAGATTTTAAAAATGAATATAAATATGTAATTTATAAATATAGTTTAATGTTGATATTTTTTCTTATATATATATATATATGAGAAAGAAAAATGATTATATAAATATTTTTTTATGATATGAGTATTTTATTGTGAATTGTTTTTTATTTAGAAAAGTTAAATATGTTTTATAATTTAGAATATAAATATCCCCTAGTGGGGTCAGATGCGACAAGATGGTAAATGGTGTTGCCCACATTCATTCTCTCCCATGCTTAACATGGAAAACAGCATGAATATCTTTAGGCATTGGCACTTGGGTAGGTATGCAAATTTGGTTGTTGGATTTTCCACTAGGTTTGTGGTGAGGTTCTCTAGAAGTCAACTAGGGAATTCAAGTCATCACATCCAAGGCTTCAGTGATGGGAAGGTATTAATCCTAACAACAATCAATCCAGAAAACACTCATGGAAAATATTCTCGCGGGTATGTTTATATAATTGACCCTTCATATTCTCTCTGTAATTTACTCGGGACTACTTGGTTTTTGGTTGGCATCTTTGGGTATGAAACCCTACCTTGGAAATATGATGCTTCTACTCTTAGTACATTTAGAGGTCGGCCCCACCACTAGTTTGCTAGGAGTCCTGAGGCTTAAGCCAAAAAACCCACTTACCTATCTTAGTTTTGTGTCAAATTATGTTTTTAGGAATTTCTGGAATGTCAAGTTCATTATTGAGTTAGTAGAGGGATGGAGTTTTCAGTCCAACTCCCTGAACACCCTTCATTTTTTATAGCAGGACCATTCCTCGAATGGTCTTGAGGGGTTTCCCCTGTGCTTCCTCTCCTTATTTATCTAGACTCCGAGTCTATATGGTATTTTTGTGGTTAGAAATCTTAAGTGAAATACAGTGAAGCGGAAATACATCTCTCATTAGATCCATTCTAATGTTATTGTTTCAATTTCAATTTTTCTTTTAACTTCCACAGGGTCGCACCTTCATATTGTTCAGTGGCACCCCCTTCAACATCGCCTACAAGTACTATATTCCACTACAAGAAAGCACTTGATTAGGGGGGAGATTTTAGATTCAACTTATCCCTGCTTTTTCATGTCTCTTAATTTCCAGCATTTGTATATGGCTCGATCAACCTCACTCCAACAGTGAAGGGCCAGAGGCAATTGTGGCCATAGAAAAAGGAGTGGGAGTGGGAGAGAATAGCCCCATCTGGGGACAGCCAGATGCAGGGGTCACGGTAAGACTCAAGACCGCAATAACAATATAGTTGAGTCCTATCAGACCAACATGCATCCTCAGGCATGACATATAATCGAGGATTGGGAGAAAGAAGCAGGTCAACAAGTTGAGACTCATGAAGTGAAGCTTGAGGAGTGGAAAGCTATTATTCCATACCTTGGACATACCAGAGGTTGTGGCACATAATATCAACAGACATTGTATCTCTTTTGGATAACGAAGACCACCTTAGAAAATTAGTGTCCTCATCTCTTCCAGGGATTTCCAAGCCAACAACAGAAACTCAAAAAATTCACAAGGAATTCCAGCTTACTCAGCCAAATTCATCAGCAAAATGTTTGGTTGGCCGGCATAGAGAGGAAGATTTCATGTATTCCTCAAATCGAATTACCGAGATCTAGTGCCAAAGATCCGACACCAATAGATTCTTCAAATGATTAGTATGTTTTGTGGTTTTGTTGGGATAGTTAATTTTGATATGTAAAGATGAATAATAAGTTGGTATGTTTTCCCTGTTATAGAACTTTGGTTAGTAGGAAGTATAAATACATTCAGGTTTACAATGTGTTACTAGACATTCTCAAACTCTTTAGACTTTGGATGACTTATAATGCGGTAGGATAGCCAACAGACATGGTTTCCCAAACTATGAATATTATTTATGTAACACCTGCATATTTTTGAAAATGGAATGAAAAGGATCTGCCAAGCTTACAAAAAAATAATCTAGAATATAAAGACAATAAAAATATATGTATAATATAATTTGTAAGAAATGTGTAATATATTTAGTTATTTCTAATTTAATGAGATGCAAAGTAATTACAATAATATATTTAATATCAGTTCAATATCTCATTTGTTAGAATTAAATTTGTGTAAAAGGGTCTCAATTTTAGGAATTTGACCTCTGTGATTCATAAATTATGTATCAAATCTTTCGGTGAAAATCACAATGGAGAAATTCGTGTCAATTATTTCTTTAAATCATTTCAAATAAGTTGAATTGACAATAAATCTAATCAAAGTTATCTTAATATAAACATGAAATAAAAGGATATAGACTTGTATTTAAAAATTAATGCAACAATATAAATTAACTCATTAGATAGACATCAAAACACTTACTCACTCCATGATACATCTGGCATTGTTAAGATTAAAAAAATTGTAAAAATTAACTAAATTATATCTTTATTTTAATTCAATATTATTATTAATTATAAAAAAAATTAATATTTAATTTAAGCATATATACATTAAAAAAAACATGCAACAAGATTCTTAACTATACACATTTATTCCATATGATGTAAATTAATTTTATTATAATATTATGTAACCAATAACTATAATAACCATAATCATATATACAACAAAATTAACTATTTGTGTCAGTAAAAGATCTAATTTTGAGTTATTAAAGAGATCTAATTCTTCCTGAATTATCATCGGCATTATCGTCGGCTTCGACTGCTATAGCTGCTTTGTCCAACCACCTGAGAGCATATTAGAAAAGTTATGTCAGTGCTCAAGTGGCAAAAATTATTCAATATCCACAATCAGATTGTGTGATTAGAGCTTTGAAAAAGGTAATTATAAATCATAATATGTATTTAATATTTTAATAATAATGTATTCACGTTAATTGAAATTTAAAAAGACAGTTCTAAATCATTTGAATGCATATATTATTAATCGACAAAGTCCAAAACTGTCTGTATCTATGAATAATGAGATCGATTGAGAAATATCAGAAGATTACAAAAGAAGGGTAGATGCTTTTCACTTCTATCATCCTGATATATAATATAATATCTATAATATTAAAAGCTATAAAATGTAATATTTATAACCTTATATATAATATAATATTTATTATATTAAAAGCAATAAAATATAATATTAATATTTATAAAATTGATGTGGGAAAATAAAATGTTATAATTATTTAGTAATAAAATTAATTATAAATATTCAAAATAATTATAAATTATTATTTTTATTATCTATTTTTTATAATAAAAACTGTGTATATAATATATTTAATGATTAAATTATATATATTTTCATGTTAAATTTTAAATGAGATTATATATATGTGTGTGTTAGAAATCATTTCCAAAACAATGGATTATTTGTTCACAAACAAAATGAATATAGTATAAAAGATCAATCTAAAATTTACATGTAATATAGTGTAATAAAGGGTCTAAAATTGAAGTGAGAAAATAAAAAGCTATAATTATTTAGAAATAAAATTAATTATAAATATTTAAAAATTTGTATTTTTTTTTTATTTGTTATAATAAAAAATGTGTATATAATATGTTTAATGATTAAAAATATATATTTTTTCATTGAAAATTTGTATTTTTACATTTAAAGTGAGATAAAATATATATATTTATATAAATTTTAATGGTTAAATTATTACACAGAAATCGATTATTTATTTTATATAAAATATCTAACAAATAAATATAGTGTCTTATTATTATCATCATCATTTTCATATATACATATATAATTTTTAAAGATTTAATTAAAGATATAAAAAAGGATGGATTGAACTTTTAAATGGAAAAATATTTGTAATTATATTTAAATGGTAATATATAAATTTAATGTTATTTTAAAATTAATTATTTAAATGAATTAAATGAATTTATTAATTTGTATAGATATGAGTTTAAAAATTAATTGAAATGTTTTAAATTATAAATTTTTTTTATTTCTATAATTTTTAATATAAAAGAAAAAAAATAGATTTTTATTTTTTTAGAATATAAAAATAAAATAAACATAGGAAATCTGTAATATATTTAATTATTTTTAAATTCAATTGATAATATATTTAATAAAAGTTATTAGGATATAAACATGATATAATAATATATTTAATCAAATTTATTTGGATATAAGCATGATATAAAAGGATCCAATATAATGTATAATTGTAAATTAAAAATTCACTCTCTATATGTAAATAAATTTAGTTACAATATTATTTAACCAATCATTATAATTACTACAATCATATGTAAAACAAATAAGAGTTACTTATTTTAACAAAATAAATTTAGATTAACATAAACATAAATTCAATTTAACCAACATTTAAATTTTTAAATTTTTTTTTATTTTAATAAACAATAAAATAAAAATTATAATCATTTTAGATATATACAACAACTTAAACCTAAAATGATATGTAAAGTTAAGCTCATATTTCTATTTATATGGAAGCATTGAATACTAATTCTTTTAGTTATTAATTTCCTGGCCTATGTAAAATAATAATAATAATAATAATAATCCAATTTTAAAGTCACGGACAAGCAAGACACCAAATTGGTTGTTTGTTTCTATTTACATGGAAGCGAATGCATACATACTCTATCCCCCTCTAGGTTTGAACCTGTGACCTCTTAGGAGGAAACACATGCTCTTAACCATTAGGCCCACTCAAGTTGTATGCTCTTAAATAATTTTGACAATAATTCTAAACACTTTAAATCGCAGTTTTAATTTGACATGTTTATTATAATAAGTGAAAAGTGAGGGACAATAATAACGAAAGAAAATAAAAAACTTTTAAGAAAACCACAAACTTTTTTAAAATGTATTCTATATTATTTCTCCCATACACAAATGGTTTTTTCTTTTTCCTATTATTTCTTAAGCCCTAGGAAATATAAAATTTCTTACTACCTCATATATAGAATATCAAATAAGCTGAGATAAGTACGTCATAACTTTAACATCCACCCTCTAAATTTTTCTAGCTACTCCATGACATCCTAAGATGGAAGAAAGCACACCAAAGAGGCTTGTAGGATATTTCTTGATGCTAGAGAGAATGTAGGAACACCCACATCACAACGCAGGCAAAGAAGGTCCCCATAGCATTACACTGCCTACATGGATCTTATGAGCGAAGGTGTAGAGATAGAGCCATCCTCTTTTGAGGAAGCGGTGCAGCAACCAATTTGGGTTGATACCATGGTTGGGGAGTATGAATCCATTATAATAAATAGTGCATGGGAAGTTGTCCCAAGGCTGGAGGGGAACTTAGCTGTAGGATCTAGGTGGATCTACAAGGTGAAGCAGGCAGTAGATGGGAGTGTGGAGAAGCAAAAGGCCAGGTTTGTGGCCAGACGGTTCTCTCAGGTGGATGGGATTGATTATGATGAGACATTTGCAGCAATCGCAAGGTACTCATAAATCAGTTCCATCCTTTCATTCTCAATGTATATGGCATGGAAAATACATCATATGGATGTAAAGACAACCTTCCTCAATGGGGTGATTGAGGAAGTTGTGTACATTGAGTAGCCGAAATTTTTTTATACCTTTGACAGAGAGTCACATGTGTTCAGACTCAAGAGAGAATAGTATGGGTTGAAGCAAGCACCTTATGCGTGGTACACCAGGATCGAAAACTACTTCATCGGGTTGGGCTTCACTAAGAGTGAAGCATATGTGAACCTTTACCATATTGTGGTAGAAGGTAAAATTTTGATCATTGTACTGTATATCAATTATTTGATACTGACTAGTGATGAAAAGCTCGTCAAGTCTTGCAAAGAGGATCTTGCAAGAGAATTTGACATGAAGGACATGGGGCCCTTGCACTATTTCCTAGGATTAAAAATTTGGCAAAGAGATGGGGACATATTTTTATCTCACGATAAGTATTCCAACAAGATTATCAGGAAGTTCCACATGGAGGGAATAAAACCCATGGAGGCTTCTCTAGCAGGAAAATGGAGGAAGGAGGATGCTACTTCACTCATGTATTTTGTGAAGGCACTACCAGACATATTCTATGCAGTTAACCAACTTAGTCAAGGTATGGTTAAGCCTACCAAACTCTTTTGGAAGGCAGACAAGCATGTGTTGAGATACCTCAGAGGCACTACATCATTTGGGCTATGGTACAGACGGGCAGATGGAGTGAAGCTTCAAGGCTTCACATATCATATTGGGCAGGGATTCCATCTAACAAGAAGAGCACATCAAGGGGCATCTTCAACATAGGATCAACAGTAGTCTTGTGGTACAAAAGGAAACAAAGATCAATTTCACTCAATTTAGAGGAGGTAGAGTACATGGTGAACAGTCAGGAAGCATGTCAGGCCATCTGGATGAGGAAGATACTTGTTGGTTTGTTTGGTAGACAGATGGATCCAATGGTGATTTATTGTGATAACCATAGTTGCATCAAACTCTCGGTTAATCCAGTTTTTCACTACAATTCCAAGCATATTGATATTCGATATCACCATCTCAGAGATTGTGTGCATAGGTGGATTATGTCATTAGAGTACATTCCCATGGAGGAGCAGGATGCAAACATCTTGACGAAGGCACTGTCAAGAATAAAATTCAAGTTCCACAGAAGCAAGATTGGGGTAGAAGAAAATCCCTTTCTTGTTGAGAGGGAGTGTTGTAATTGGCAAAAATAAACACTTCTAATTTAATTTCCCCTTAATAAATTAGAAGGAAATCGTAATTCCACATCATATTAGAGCTTGTACAAGTTAAATGAGTCAAGAAGACTTAGTTAACTCGGTCAATTCGATTTGAGGGTCAAACCGGAGGCATGTATGATCGGTCTAAGTTTTAGGGGCTCCAGTTGCAGTTTATTTTGAGTTGTAATCAATTAACTCAATTATTTGAGTTAAAATCAATTTACCTAGTTCTAACTAAGAGATGAGCTAGTGATAGGTCCAATGAATTAAATCTTATTTAATTCACATGCAGTGATCAATTAGAAAACCGAGAATTCTCTATAAATAGTTGTTGCATGCTAGTTCTAACGAAGGCCCAATTGAGATTGGAGTTAAAGTGAAGAGAACTATTAGTTGTATAATTAGAAAATTTTATAGGTGATGCATGAGGTCAACAAGATGCCTTATATGAATTGTGCAATCAATTCTTGGTAATTTCCTAATTAATAGGAGCTCAATTCCTCCAATCATGGATAAGCAAGGCTGAGCAACCTAGAGGAAAGAAATTGGTTAAGTATCAGATCATTCTTGTTGGGATCAGAGTGAGACAGTAAAAGATTATGTAGAAGTGTCTCAGGAAGAGAAAAGCATTGTATTGTTTCATATTCTTGAATTTATGTAATATACATATAGTGGGGTTTTTAGTTGAGGATTTCCCCAGATACATCATTTGTGTTGTGTGATTGAAATTCTTTCTCTTTCTTGTTCATCGTATTGTGTGATCATAATTGGTTTTCGCAATTTGTAGAATTGATTCAGTATTTTGTTTTAACACATTACAAGATCAACTGAATCTTCTAGATATTTCTAGAGTAAAAGTGAGTTAATAGTTTCAATACAAATAACTTCTTTCCTTCGCCTCCAAGGCATTTTTTTATGAACTATTAAAATTTTCTGTCAATCAACAAATTTTTCAATACAAAAGAGCTATAGACCAACTATATGCTAAAAAACTACCACTTATAACTATTTTGCATGTGAAATCCCTTCTACAGGGCACTTCCAATATATAACAATTTAGTATAGAAAAATAATCATTTTCGACAAATAGCACAAATCATTCACATAATCAAAACACGCCACAATTCTGGCCAGAACACGATTCTGACATGATTTTTAGAAAATTGGGCACAAGTTTTTGGAAAATCGGATTACAGTTGTCAAGCTGCACAATTTTGGGTATTGGAGTAATTGTTGATAGTGTTAAATTTTATACATTTTTTCATTTTTGATCCATGTTATTATTCTACGTGTGAAATGTGTTTGACGGAACATTTTAATTAAATGGAAATTTCCAAACAAAAAAGCAGATGATTCCAAAAAATTGCAGAAATAGTTTAAAAATAAATCTCGAAATTCAAAAGCTAGTTACTCCATGCACGAAAAAAATTAAATGTGAATATTTTCAAATAATGACGTCTAGCTTACTGGCTTTCAAAAATTTCATCCATTACGTTCCTTATTACATCTCGATCCATCCATTTTCCAAAAATGTACCAAACCATTAATGTCATTATGTCGTGTACAAAAATGATGAAACTGCACTTGGCACAATGACAATGTTTTTCTTTATTTCTTATTCTTATTCTACTTTTGCTTCTACATAACCCAATTTTGTAATTCCGCATCTTTTCCACATGCAATATACGCCTCCCGCATTGATTACAATCATCAGTAAAACTCCATCTACAATTTTTTATTTTTTTTTACAAAGTCGATTACTATATTATGTTCGAAAAAAAAGAAGGAAAGGTTTCCTTGTTACATTCTGATGGTGTTGAGGACAAACAAGGAGGGATGCAAACACAAAATTCCAAGCCTCCATTTTGTCGACTGTTCATACTATACTGCATTACAGATTCAAGATAGATTATAACAAACTGCGAAAGCATGAGAACGAATTTAAAAGACATGAGCAAAAGAGAGAGAGGAGGAATGAGGATTAGTCAATGCTGATTGGTCATCCAGTTGATGCATCAGTGTTTTCGTCAAGACTGGAATTTCTTACATTGTTTGAGCTGGAACTTGGAGTCAAGTGTTTGTCTAAAATATATTTCAGAATCTAGAGAGATTCTTCCATGTGTGAACATCAATTAGTGATCTCTAGGAGCTTGTTCTGAAGTGACCGAGCCCAATGCTGAAGGAGGGTTATATCCGCTTGATGTTTCTCTTCAATGATCCTCTGTTTTCCTCGAATCTGCTCCATTTATGACTGTAGATCTACACAGTGAAAATATTTTTCGCTCCTCGACATGATACCAATGAATTGAGCAGGGGCTCGCGAAACAAAGGTTGGAGGAGAGGCTGAGCAGGGATAGACAGGCAGAACAAAAAGTGTCTAAGACAAACAGAGGCCTCTGGAATGACAAGGTGTTCAGATGTTGAGAGACGGGAAATGCGTGGCGAAATAGGCAGGGTGCTCACGCGACCACTTAGGATGGAGAAAGAGCCAATGAGTTAGCCATGATAGATGGGAGAAATCGCAAATGTGTAGTGACAATGAGAAGAGAGGGGGTAAATAAATAGAGCGAGTAGATAGGAGGGGAGGATCGTGGCAAGGATTACGAGAGGATATGGTCATGGGATGGGTGATTCTGCAGGGATGAGGAGATCTAGTCAGCACAGCCAAAATCTTGTAGAGAATCATACAAGATAGATATGGTGACAATAAGATAATCGTGGCAGGGGAGAGAGAGATAGACCATATTGACTAAGCATTTGACCGGCTGGTCTACTGCAAGCTTTGCTAGCCAACTTGTTTGCTTGCTTGTTATTAGCTTTGAGGATATGGTGAAAAGAGATATCCTTCATATCTTTTATCAGAATATGACATCTGTTGATGATCTTGTAGAGAGCTATGTTAGTGGTTCGAGAATTGTTTATCATCATGCTTATAACAATGGCAGAGTCCCAAAAAACCATTGCATTTGACATGTTGAGGCTCTTTATCATTTGAAGTCCTTTAAATAGAGTGTAGGCCTCACCTTTATTGTTAGACAAAGAGCCGACACCCCATTCAAAGGAGATCAACACGCTACCATGTTCATCCCTTAAGAGACCTCCTACCCCAGCAAGAGAGCAGGTCTTTTGCATCCATCCATCCATTCAATAAAATCTTTTTCCTTGAGTCTTATCTTCCAGTTTTCCTTTTGGAGAATTTGAATGACTGGGGATTTGAAATAGCCGGGATTGTCGAGATCTCTCCCCAGAAATGTTCTTTATTTAGATTGGAGATCATTGAAATTGATATGGCTGGTTCTTTTGGATAGAATCATCTCGATAGAGAGACTCTAGGTCTTGTTTTGTACTTTCCTTGGGCAAGGTTTTTATCTTGAAAAATCACCTTAATCCTTGCCAGCCAGATGCTCCAGAGAAGAACATATGGGAGGGTGTCCCAGACCCTTTTGACGATGTTATTGCTCTTTTTTACCTAGGTATATCCTTTTTCTTAGTTTTTTATCAGGTCTGAGACAGATTTGATGGAATCTAAATCAATCTTAGAGAAGATATTAAGATCACTCCAGCACTGATTGGAAAAGGGACATCTCACAAAGAGATGGAAAGAAGTATCTTCTTCTCTTTGACAATTAGGGCATCTGGAGGGGCCATAGATAAATCTTTTTTTTAAATTATCTAAAGTTAGGATCTTACCTTTGAGCAGAGTCCAGATGAATATTTTTATCTTTGGAATGGCTTCAGATTTCCATATGAGCTTCCAGATGGGCCATTGAGGAGAGGGGAACTGGTCTTTTAGAAGGTGTTCGTAAGCCACTTTGATTGAGAATTATGACCCAGAAGGATCCCACCAAATACTGTCTTGGTTTCCTTTAACCAATGGAGCAGCACCATGAAGCATTGCTTTAAGATTTACCAGATCGGCCTTAAGGTGAGGGGGGGATAATAGGAAAATCCCATCCAATCCAGACATTGGAATGCTCATCCCAATTGGAATCTAATCCAAGGTGTTTATATCAAGGTTTAGGAGGTAATTTTGAATTCGATGAATGCTCGGGCTGTCATTGAGAGGAGATTGCCCCATAATTTTATCCTTCTAGATATTTGTACTGCTTCCACCTTGAGGAACTTTAGAGATGTTTCTGTTGATAAAAGGAATGGATTTTTTGCATAAAGCCCAGATTCTGGAGCATGGCATGTTTGGGATATCTTGTTCAAGAAGATTTTGTCTAACATAAAGAATATATTTGGTTTCCAAAACTTGCTTCCACCAGGAGTGTTGCCCATTGATGAGGCTCCACACTATTTTTCCCCCAAAGGCATTGTTCAAGAGTTTTGGAATGCGAATATTGATCCCACCATTTTCATAGTTTTGAGTGACCTACCTCCATTTGACTAAGTTGTATTTCTTCTTCTCGTTTTTCCCTCCTTGCCACATGAATTGCCTTAAAATTGCTTCTATTTTTTTATGGATGTTGGTAGGAGCATTGAGCAAGGAAAAGTGATACAATGGCAGGGAAGAGAGAACAGTTAGCAGGATTGTACACCCAGCCATGTTGAGCCAGGAGGATCCCCATTGTTGTACTCTCTTTTTCATTTTGTCAATTGTGATGTTCCAGACCTCAGCCTTCAAGGGTCCAACACTGACTAGCATCCCAAGATAATTAAAATAGGTCCAGTTCAATTTGTAGGAGACTCCAAATTTTTTTGCAATACTATGGATTGTGTGATTTGATGCATTCCACCCATAGATACAACTTTTGTGGTAATTTATCAGCCCTCCTAAGTAGAGCATAAATTTGTCAAGAAGATTTTTGAATCTCTGCCCAATAATGCAGGTGGCTCCACCCATTAAGAGGGTGTCATCAGAAAATTGAGAATGATTCATATTCTTGACTCCATTACTGAATTTTATCCCAGTGATAAGACCAACTTTGCACTTGTGATCTAAGGCCCTACTGAAGGACTCTGCCATTAGAATGAAGAGAAAAGGAGAGAAAGGGCATCCTTTCCTAATACCACGAGAAGATTGAAAGAATTTTGTTGGCCTTCCATTGATTAACGGAGAGATCCAAGGGTTGGAGATACAGGCAACGATAAGAGAGATAAATTCAGTTTCAAAACCCATTTTTTGGAGGAAAGAGAGGAGAAATGAATGTCTCACTCTATCAAAGGCATTGGCAAGGTCGAGTTTCAAGATGAATCCTTTCTCTGATCGCATCATACTCGAGTGAATGGCTTCTTGAACTAAGAGGATAGTATCAGAAATTTGCATTTGGGAGATGAATCCCCCTTGGTTTTCAGAGATCAGGTTAGGGAGATGGGGTTTGAGGCAGTTGGTGAGAATTTTAGTGATGATTTTGTATGAAGAGTTGCAAAGGGAGATGGGTCTAAATCTGGAAAAGGAGGAGGGGTGGTTTTCTGTGGGTATGAGGGCGAGAAAGGTAGAACTGGTAAGCCATTGATCTTCTTCTTTCTTTGTACCCACTGAATCATTTTGATTAAGTCCTTTTTAATTACTTCCCAATAGGTCCAGTAAAAGCTAACGGAGAAGCCATCTAGACCCAGAGGCTTGTTTGGATGCAGATTCCAAATAGCATTGAGAATTTTTGCCTCCTCTATATCCTTTTTAAGGGAGTTGTTTATCTCCTCCGTGATTAGCTTTGGAAAGTGGTTTAAGAGATCTGAATAATCCTCAGGTGCAGCTAATTCAAATAGCAGATTTTTATAATGATTGTAAGCAGCATCCTTGATACCTTCCTGATCTGCATGAACCATTCCCTCATCATCTATTATGGTTGAGATGTTATTCCTTGACCTTCTAACAATTGCTTGTTTATGGAAGAAAGGAATATTTTTGTCACCAGCCTGTAGCGAGAGGTTTCTAGATTATAGCCTCCATTTCTCCTCTTCTTTCCTATTAACTTTATACAAGTTCCAGTAGAGATCTTTCTCCTGTTCTAAATTTTCTTGATTCACTCCATGAGTGTCAATGTTAGTGTGCATTACTTCCAGCTTTATTTTGATTTATTTTTTGACTTTGTCTAGTTCCTTGTAATGAAGTTTGGCCTAGTCTTTAAGAGCCATTCAAAAATTATTCATCTTTTTCTCCCATATGTGCGAAGGGAAGCCCTCCACGTGCTGCTTCCAAGAGTGATACATGATCTGTATGGCTTCAGGGAGTTCACTACAAAGGGGGTTGTACTTAAAAGGAAGGGGTCCAAGGGAGGATTGATCTCCAAGGGAGAGGGTGACAGGGTAATGGTCAGAAGCAGAGAAAGAAAGGATACAAGAAGAGGCAACAGAGAAGAGAGAAATAAGAGGAACATCCACAATAAAATGGTCAAGCCTTTCCATTATGTTTCCAGCTCCAATTCTGCGATTGCTCCATGTGAATTTATCAGTTTTGGGGGATGATTTCAACCAAATCATGGTCTTGAATTATGGTTCCAATTTGGTCTCTTGAGGGATCATAATTGAAGCTGCCACCTCTTTTTTCGTTGGCATGCAAGATCAAGTTAAGGTCCCCACCAATGATGATGTTTTTGTTATCCTCATTTTCTATATTTTCTTTCATGGTGCTCCAACAAACTTGTTTGTCCTTGTAGTGATTAGGCCCATATACATTGTACACAGTAATCACAATGTTCTCTTGGGTATTCTGGAGATTGACTTTGATCCAGTTTTGGGTTTTGACAACTCCATTTTTCTTCCAAGCATTCTGATTCCAAATAATGGCTATTCCTCCTGAGGCACCCCTGGATTCTATAACAGTGCCCGTACAGTTCTTCAATTTATTTATGATATTTTCCATGTCTTGATCTCCTTGCTTAGTTTCTTGAAGGAGAATGATGTCAGGTTTTTCTTGATTCGAAAGGTCTCTTAGAGTTGATTTTTTTGAGGGGTACCCTAGTCCCCTGTAGTTCCAAGAGAGGACTTTCATCATTTTAGGAGTGCAGGTTGAGGACCTGCTTTCGCTCCTTGTTAATTCTAACTTGCTTCTTTGTTGTTTTTCCCTACAATGGAGGATTCTATAGGTGTTGAATTCTGAGAGCTATGTCCTTTTAGGCTGCTTCATCTCTATGATGCTTGGAAGATTTCCTTCAGAGACTGGATTTTTTAAGGATTTCCAGAATGACCCCGTGTTCTTTGGTTGTATTTCTTGTGACAATCCGAGATGAAGAAGGTTCAGTAGAAGAGGAGGGAGGGAAATATTTAGAAGGGGAGAACTGAGGAGCAGATCCAAGAAGATGGGAGGGGGTGGAGGGTTTAGGAGGATCATCTTCAGAAGGGGCAAGGGAAGAGAAGGGGTTAGGGGAGGCAAGGGAAGGGATGGAGGGTGGATTAAGAGGGGGATTAGGGGAATGCCGAGGGGATGGGGAGAGGTTGGACAAGGAGGGATAGTGGGGGGGGGGGGACAGATTCAAAGGATTTCACAGGAGGGATATCAGTGTTTCTAGGGTTTGAAATAGTCTTTTTTTTTATAGTTTCTCATTGGGTTTCTGGATCAAAGTTTCAATCTCAATAACTTTGGAGCATCTATTAGAAAAATG
The DNA here is from genome assembly GCA_034641835.2 of Pinus albicaulis. Taxonomy (NCBI): domain Eukaryota; kingdom Viridiplantae; phylum Streptophyta; class Pinopsida; order Pinales; family Pinaceae; genus Pinus; species Pinus albicaulis. The sequence continues at coordinate 1,441,484,913 of CM076578.1, read as the reverse complement.
ACCGTATTCATGGCATACCTTGCACTTGAATGGAATTTTTTCATATTCTAGCTGTTGTATGTGGGTCTAGTTTTCGACCTTAAGTTTTACCGCCTCTGGAAGTCCTTTCCCCAAATCCACTTCAACGCAGATCTTGGCACATGCCTACATGTTTCCCTTCGGCTCGCTTCTATCAATGAATTTTCCTATTGTGTTCCTGATTGCTCGAACGTAATCGCCCCCCTAGCAATGCAAGGGGAGATGGGGGAGGTGAACCCAGACTGGAACAACATTGGGCACGTCGAGTTCTGGATCAAAGTCTAGAGTCCATTTGTTTATGTAGAGCCCTCTGGTGTCCATGAAATATGCCTCATTCCTAAATATCAAGTCCTTGACTCCTTTTGCCTCAAAATGGAATGTGAAATAGCCTCTTCCACAGAATATGATTGAAATTTTTCCACTGATCTTATCTTCCCAGTTGCATTCGACCCATTTTTGCATCGTCTTCGGCGAGGGTCACAGACCTGTGAATATACCGTTAATTCCTTTCTCGATGAGTGAGAGAGCTGCCATACGTGGGATGACCGGGGGAAGAGACACTTCCTGAATTCCTTCTAGTTTCTTGACAAACTTAGAAATTGTAGGTCTTGGACAATTATCATTATTATTATTATTTTACAATTGCTAAAATTTATTATTAAATAATGTTATTTAATTAATAACGCTCATAGTGAAACAAGTTTCTATATATAGCATGAGTTAAATATAAATACTTAAGCCACATATGCATTTGTTCCTCGCATAGCTTTCGCACTAGTTATGTACTCAGTAACGCTTTACCAATTCTTGTTTACAATTGGCTATTGTAACCTTTATGAATTACACTATAAGATTTAATATGAGTTTCGCACAAGAAAAAACTTCCCAAAATAAAATAGGTTTCTATCTTCAGTGTGCCTTATTTAAATACTTCCTTGATTTAAGTAAACAAATTTTATATGTCTATAAGAAAATTACTTAGAAAAAATAGTTTACATTTAACCATTGAAAAACGAAATATGAAGTTTTGTCACAATGCTTCGAAAAAATAGATACCGTAGTTTAATGTATAATTATTATTATTTATTAATATCAACATATGTTGTTGTGCAGAGCTTTTAGTCCAAGAAAATTCCTTTTTATAATGAAAAATCTTATCCTAATACCGACAGAATGAAAACTCTATACAATCAAACATCGATGTGTGACATTCTCACTTTTGTACATGCATTCATAAATAAAGACAACTAGAAAATAATAGTCATGCTTTCTAGCCAAACAAAATTCAATAGTTTCCAACATAGTTAGAACTTCAATAGTTACTAGCAAGTGTAATTATATTTAGATTCGAATTCTAATCACAACAATTGCAATCGATACAACTTCACATGTAAAACATTATCGAAGAATTGTTGAAATAATTCGTAAAATGTTTCAATATTAGAACGGAGGAAACAAAGATGCATTTTATTTATTATTCATTATAGAGCCTTAGCTAATATATAAAATTTCAAAGGAAATACTGCAAAACATGTGTTCAATTATTTTTTGATATATAAACTTCAAGAACTGAGGTCCATACAACATCCCATGTCAAACGTCATCTCACAATTATACACATAAGTAGTAAACATATGAAGAAATAGAAAAAACAATAATCAAAATTCCAACAACTTATGATTACAAATCCATGGTAAAGGAAATAGCCTTGTGTTGCATAAATCATTTATGAAAATGTTTTCAATCGAAAAGCTAAATGCATTTTTCCCAATGACAGTTGTGATTGCAATCATGTCAATTGTAATCTCCAAAAGTCATTTGTAACAGGTAATAAGGAACTACATTTAGGAATTAGACTATTCCATTATAATGCACACATAATATTTAAATAGTAAAATGCTTTGACAAAAAAAACAAATGTTCTAATATATTAAAACACTCAGAATATGAAAAATCAAACTCTGATATTATTCATACCTCAACTATCTCTCGAAATTAGGCTTCCTGCAACAAATTCCTTCACTTTAGCTTGAATGAAGTCTTTCATCGGAGCAACGACAATGTCATTCTTAACAGGTTCATTGATTATCTCTTGCTCAATTTATTTTTCTTCTTGCAATTTCAAAGCTAAGATAGAGCACTCTTCATTAACACCGAAAAAATAAATTATCCATTTTCTAATTTCATCTGCACTAAAATCAGTTATATAATTGAACTTTGTTAACTGTGATTGTTTGAGCTTCTCCAAATCAACCATCAGCTTCTCCTTTGCAATTAATCCAGATTCATATGTAATACACAGACTATTTAAAGCCTGAACAGTCACTGCCTCCTTGATATACACATATACTCTTTGATTTTCTATGTCTCCACACTCATAAATAATGTCTTCCAATGTTCTGATTTTCCTAGACCATGCATTCTTGATCTACCTCATCCAAGAAACATTAAGCAACCCTTGTTTATATATTTCTAGTTTGGACAATAAATTAAGATTATGACTAAAAGTTAATAAATCATTATCTAAAAATTTCATGTCTCCCTCTAGCTCAATTTTGACCAATTTGATAGAAGATATTATTCTTTGCTTTAAATGTTGTATATCAAAAGAAACTTGCCATGCAGATTCAATAATTCACAATATTTCAAATATATTACTAATGATGTGTGATTTCACTGCACTTAGAATATTGACAGGCTTCTCAAATCTATTAAATTCGTCAGGACTAGAAATTGCCAATGGTGGTCCACCTATCACCAATGGAGTCTTCGGAAAAGGACCTAGGCTTAGGGAATCTTCTATCTCTTTTATTTTTTCCTTCAAATTTTGATTTTATTCTTGTCGTTGACCAAAAGAATTTGTAAGTGCTTCACCACTAGCTTGATGCAATTTCGTCAGCCCATGTGTTGCAACCGAAAATAGATCGACATTCAATTATACTAGATTAACAACCTTTCAGTTGGAAAGTTGTATCCTTTCAATCTCCATCTCTTACCACCCTTATCATAATTTTCGTTATGCAATGTGACAAAACGGTCATCGAAAGTAATGTCCTCTTCAACAATTTCTTCCATTATTCCCTTATATTCTTGCAAACAAGTTCTAACCCAATCAAATAGTGCAATGCTATCAACTTCCATGTTCACCACTCCTTCAATTTTCTTCATTTCAGTACACTCTTGTATCTAAATTATTAAACCATGTGTGCTCTTTTTGGAGTTACTCTATGAGGAGGCCCTTTGTCATCCTAGCCACCTGATAACCTATTGGAAACCATTTTTCATTTCCAGTAGTTGTTTTTATTACTTTTGCTAGTAGATGAAGTCGCACCAGTATTGTGTGTACAATATTGAGATTGTGTTGTAGATTTTTCACCTCTTTACTTAAATATTTCTCCTGCCATGATGATATCTTCTTTATAAATTTGCTCAACATCTACTAGCAGTTTTGATCTTTTGTTGACACACTGTGACTTTCCTCACCCTGCTCTCTACTTCTCATAAATAACTTATCGCACCCCATAGAGGCTCAAGGTGTTCCATGAAAAGTATTCCTCTATCAAAGCCTTTAATAGCTTCAGCTTCACTTAAGTTGAAAGAATCCAAAGGCTTTGAAAAAATGAGAGTGTGAGTCGTATTCTTCACAATCACTTTTCCAACAGTAAACATAAAAGAAATAAATTGTCTTTTTTCTTTTTATGCTCATATATAGATAGCCAATTATTATATTTCCTGTAGACTTCAACAACAAAATACATATCTAAAACAAACATTGGAAAAATAAATGGCCTATCTTCAAAACCATAAATTCGTATAACCATATTTATTTCCCTTTCCTCATATCACCCCTTGTGAATTAGGAAATCCTAAGCCTCTATAAATATTCGAGAAATACCTTGTCCAGTTACCATGCAACACACTTTCCTCACAACACACATCCTGAATTAAACAAAAATTTAAAGAAGCTTTGTGCTTCCAAAATATAGGATACCATAGTTGCATTGGTTCCTCATGGACCTTGAATATAGGATTACAAGGAAAATAATCAAACAAATTAATTAACACGAGAAGTGTTATCAGAAATGACATCATATAAAATCCATTTTTCATGTGTATTCTATGTAACTAGACAACTAATTCATTTGAAACTACACAATCCCAATCAAAGATACAATTATTTTTTATGTCTCATAAAGCACATATAAAATCCATTTTGGGACATGTGATGTACTTTCTATCCCTACTACACGGGAAATGAGCCAACGTAAATCCCTAAATGATTTATTATAAATATATACAAGAGAAAGATCGGAAACAACCTCATAAGTTGCATAAATGAATTCTTGCACAATGTCAATTTCACGCCCTTTTGGCTCCAGGAAACTATTTGCAACAGACAATTATAAATTCTTGTTTAGTTTCAATAACTTGAATAAAAACCTAAATACATTGAGACTTAGAGAAACCTTTATTGCTCCTAGCTTAATTTCCATCTTTCTGAAATATAAATTATTTGCACATAGATAAACAATTTATCTTAATTCAAAGACTTCTAAAACACACCTAGAATTTGCTAATCTCGTACTCCAAATCTTGCTACTTTTTTTTCTCTTCTATTGAAAAATGAACATATCACTCATAAGTTCTCAACCAATCAAATTTGTCATCGATCTCAGCAAATGATTTAATTGTATCACTCCAAACAACCTCTTTCCCTCACCTGCTACCCATTTTCATTTGCAACAGAAAGAAAAGAAAAATCAGTTGTCAATGAATAACGTATTCAAATCATGTTTCACTTTACAATTGTTTGTTTTCTTCATAAACACTGATCGTTATTATTACTCATGTGAAAACCATTACATGTGATGCTTTGTATAAATAGCAATTAAATATAGAGAAGCCAATTTTTATGGACAGTAATAGGAAAATGTTTAGAAATTCCAAAAGCATTTTTTGCATTTTCTTATTTATATACATGTCACAACAAATATAATTTTACGATATGTAATAATAAAAATTTTCTATCGGACTGGTAAATTCGTCCACGCGTCCAAAAATCATCGGTTTTTTTGTTTGTTTGTTTAGTAAAAACCTGACAGCACACGTGTTTGAAACATTTTTTGTAATAGTGGAAATGGATTCAGCATCATCAAAAACCCTATCGCCAAATTTGTCGTTACTGTCAAAAATCACTACAATTTTTTATTTTTTTTGCCTTCCTTTTGACACCCAAGATCATGAAAATTAACAATTCTAACCTCGAATTACAAAAAATCACTGCAATATTTTACCAACAACGTGCTTAATTTTTTTTTGTTTTTCCAGTCAATTTTGAAGACCCCTAAAACTATCAAATACTTCCATAGTCTAACAAGGACACAAATTTGCCTAAAAATAAATGAAAATTCTTGCAAGAGTTTTAAAAAAATATGGCAATTTCTTTTTAATTCTTCTTATAGTTTTCAAGGTTTGGAATTTTCAGTACCTCAAAGATAAAAACGATTCAAACACTCTCAAGATTTGATTTTTTCAAAAACATTTCACCGAATCCCGTATAATAGTTCATCATCCGGGTGGAATTGTGGCCTACATAGAGAACACTGTCAATAATAGCTACAAATAGTAGTGCGCAAGAAAATTCAAAAATATATATTATGCCAACACATATTCAGCTATTCTCTATGACGAGTCGACTTGACAACTGGTCCCACTACTTTGTAAAGTCGAACCAAATTTGATTTACGAATAACTTGACACAAATATTTCTCGCAAATTTTGACGCAAATTTATGATGTGGTGTAGACCTTATTCCACACAGACGCATATAATTTTAATCTCTTTGATTTTTCCAAACACAAAAATAATTTAATTACTGAAAGTTAACAGTTGTAACTTCGAGTTACTTTCGATCAAATTTGGAGACTCGTAAAACTATCAATAATAGCGAGAAATAGTAAATTTACCTTCTATGATGAATCAACTTGACAATTACTTCCCAATACTTCATAAAACTGAACATAACTCGACAAAGTCATTTATCGCAGTATTGTGAAGAAAAACTTGCAGAGTATTGTATAGAAAACCAAAGCTTGTAGAGTATTGCAAATTATTATAGAGAAAATATTGATGAACCAAAATATTGTAGTATTTCCAAATGCAAACATAAAACCAACAAAGGTGAAACAATTTACAAGCTTGTAGTATTTTATAGCTTTTGTATCTTTGCACTACTGATATCTTCTAAGCTCAGCTTCGCATATAACAGTTTATGTAAGCAAAAAAAAGCTCAAAAAATACTCCAAGCTCTTAAATGCAATTTGCAAAGAGTGAATGCTACACGCCTCATGGTTTTATCTATCACTGCCAATATTGTGTTTTCCCTCACTATGCTAGCTATTTCAAATACTTGTAGTCTTATTTCCCTAGAAATCACTACCTGCCACTATTTTGCATTTGAAACATGCTACAAGGATAAAGCAACCACCAATATTTTTCATCGTCTCGATGTTTGTCCTCTGATTAATAGAAAACAAATTTGTAGGAAAATACAAGTTATCTCAGCATTCAATTCACTAGCTACACACCTTCTCACACATTTAGAAAACCACATAAGCATAAAAACATGATTTTAATATAATTTCAACATAACACAAATGCATATGTGCGGAGTCGTAGAGAAGATCCATTTATGTGCAAAAAACTCTGACACACAACCACCTCCGCACAACTTCATCTGCACAACCACTTCTAAACTCAACAACACCCTTCCGTCAGTCATTGACATTTGAAACTGATATTAATAAATGTGGTTCCCATATATCATGGAAAGGAAGAACTTATTCTCCGCACACACTACCTCTAAACAACATAGTCCATTGTGTGAAAAAATATCTCAAGCTTTCATTGTATGCATTTCCCTCATTCCGCACAAAGTTCACACATGCATTTTTTCTCTGCATAACCTTTTCCCGTGCACAACCACCTCCACACAACTTCGTCCACACAACTACTTCTGCACTCAATAATGCTCTTATTTCTATTTTTCTATACATAGCAGATTCTTCTAAAATTTTGGAATTTTTTTCTTTTCGTATTTGATCCTATGTAGTTCTGCACATGCTACTTCTTAATAGCCAGCGTCCTAGACCCACCTTCATACAACTACTTTCACAGTTGCTACGTTCCTAAATAATAATTTAAAAAGGCAAGGCCTTCCGCACTTTTTTTTACCACACAACAAATTTTCTTCACCCAGATTGAAAACAAAATTTATTTAGCACCCCTATCTATGTAAAACAACTTCAATTATCCTGCACATGCTCCTTAATAATATCAATTGCAAATTTGTTCAACTATATGCAAAAAAACATGCAACCGCATCAACTCCTACATCATTCACTAGAGCACTGACATAACAACGCCTCGCAATTGCATCACATAGATTGAAAACACAGTTTATTTAATAATGCATAATAAGAGTAGCTTTTACAGTCCAACGATTACAATATTTGTTAAAAAAAGCGATACTAGCTCCCTCTGCACCCCCATCAGTTTCAGAGAACCACCATCTATGCAAAAAACCCAAGTTCTCCCGCACATACTTTTTCCTCCGCATAATAAACGTTCCTCATAATGAAATTGTACCAAATACCACACTGTTCATCAAGATCAAAACACTCACTATGAAAAGCACTTCAGTTCTCTTGCACATACTCTGTCCTCATAATAATATTAATCTGAGATCTGTTAATCCCCCCCTCCTCGAGCCTATGCAAACAACATGCAACGGCATCAATTCTCACATCATTGATCATAGCACTAACATAACAGTGTCCTACAACCACATCAATTCTCGTCTTATTGATCATAGCACTAACATAACAATGACAATGTCGGAGCACTCACCAATGTAATAGCCACTCATAAAATTACTTTAATTTTAATTTTAAAATGAATTTTCAGACATTGGAAAAAAAAATGTCATCCACCAAGGTAATTATGTCTCATTAGAGCTTCCTTAGCCATTCAAAAATTATAAATAACATTTATTGAAAATTCAAAAGTTATTTTTGAATTAATGCAAAAATAGAAATATTAACCAATTTCCGAAAATTTGGTTAAAATTAAAAAAAAACACAACCAAATAATACACTTCCAAAGCAACTATAGTCATTAACAAAGTAAAAACTAATAAGAAATTATGACCTCTTGATAAACCACCAAAAAAAAAAAAAAAAAGTAAAAAAAGTGCATGCTTAAGTGTTTCCATTTATTGCTTTAGAATTGTATGGTTGTTCAAAGGCATGTAGGTTAATTTGTGCACAAGTGTTCATGCAATGTCTACACATGTGTGAGAGAGCATAAATTTAGATTTTCCTTTATCATTATTCTAACCATGATTTTTGTATTAAATTTATTAATATAACTATTACATTAACATAATGAACTTTTGAAATAATGTTGAAATTATGATAAAATATAAATTCTTCATTAGACAAATTACCTTGAGTTACCTTAGATTATAATCTTTTAGGCTTCATTAGTGATTTGCGTGGGTGGAAGATTTAATTTTGAGTTTCCAAAATTGAACTTCAAATGAAATCCTAATTCAAATGATGCACGGTAAGGTTGAGCATTATTATATTAGATCTACTAGAGTGAAGATTTAAATTAAAGATATTAATTATTTATTATTTAGATTTAAAATTTTGAAGAAATCAAATTTGTAAAATAATATCATATTTGTATATAATATTTTATATACAAATTTTAAATTTTCTAAAATTTATAATATAATATAAAATTTGTAAAATAGATATCATCGGCAATTATGGTCGGCTGCTGTAGCTGCGTTGTCCAACCATCTGATAGCATGTGAACCAGAAAAAATATTAGAAAAGTTTTTACGTGAGCTATGTCGGAAAACTTTGCGGTACCCACTAGACAAACTTTGCGCTTAGAGCTTTGAAAAGGTAATAATAAATCATAATGTGTGTTTAATATTTTAATAATAATGTATTCATCATATTTGAAATTTAATAAAACAATTTAAATATTTTAATAAATCCTTTTAATGTATATAAAATTAATCGTCAAAGTCCATAACAACTATCTCTATTTATGAATGAGATTGATTGAGAAATATCAAAAGATTACAAAGACATGATACTTTTCACATTCATCATTACGTAATTTTACCGTCCTTCTATATATGTATGGGATAAAATATGATATTTATGGAATTGTTTTGGGAAAATAAAAATAAAAATTATTTATAAATATTAAAAATAATTATATTTTATATTTATTTTATAATAAAAATGTGTATATAATAAGTTTAATTGTTAAAAATACATGTTTTTTTTAAAGTGAGGTAAATTTAAAATGAGATAAAATAAGTATATTTTTAAAGATTTAGTAAAATTAGTGCATCAAGCTCAATTCATTATCTCATAAATAAAGAAATATGAGATATTAATTTAATATCTAATTTTATGTATATTTTTATTTTATATAAGATAAAAAATTGTTTCAGGTTATTTCAAGTGGTTGGGTTGTATATTTTTTTTTAGGTTCAATTCCATGAGTGATATGATGATGAGAAATAAAACCACTTTACTATTGGGAAGACACTAAGTTTTCTTTTCTTTCAAACTTATTACATAATACTTAATTTAAAAATATTTTTTTTTTTTATATTTATGATATTATTTTAAAATTACTTTATTCAAATCAATTAAACTAATTTATTAATTTGTATAGATTTTTAAAACGAATTTAAATATTTAACTTATAAATATATTTTAATGTTGATATTTTTTCACATATTTTATATATATATATGAAAAATGATTATATAAATATTTTTTATGATATGAATATTTTATTGTGAATTGTTTTTTTATTTAGAAAAGCTAAATATGTTTTATAATCTAGAATATAAAGATTCTTGACTAGGGTGAGAGGCATTCATTGTCTCCCATGCTTAATGTGGAAAACAACGAGAACATCTTTAGGCATTGGCACTTGGGTAGGCATGCAAATTTGGTTATTGGATTTTCTACCTGTGGTAAGGTTCTCTAGAAGTCAACCACGGAATTCAAGTCATCTCATCCAGGGCTTCAGTGACGAGAAGGTGATGATCCTAACAACAATCGATCAAGATCGAGACAACATTCATGGAAAATATTCTCGTGAGTATGTTTATATAATTGACCCTTCGTATCATACTCTCTCTATAATTTACTTGGGACCGCTTGGTTTTTGGTTGGCATCTTTGGGTATGAAACCCTGCCTTGGAACTATGATTCTTCTGCTCTTAGTACATGTAGAGGTCGGCCCTGATGCTGGTTTGCTAGGAGTCCTGAGGCTTAAGCCAGAAAACCCACTTACCTATCTTAGTTTTGTGGCAAATTATGTTTTTAGGCATTGTTGGAATGTCAAGTTCATTATTGAGTTAATAGAGGGGTGAGGGTTTCAGTCCAAATCCCTGAATACCCTTAAAATTTTCTAGCAGGACCATTCCTTGAATGGTCTTGAGGGTTTTCCCCCTATGCTTCCTCTCCTTGTTTATCTAGACTCCGGGTCTGTATGGGATTTTTATGGTGGGAAATCTTAAGTGAAATATAGTGAAGAGGAAATACATCTCTCATTGGGTCCATTCTGATGTTTTTGTTTCAATTTCAATTGTTATTTTAACTTCCTCTAGGTTGCACCTTCATATTGTTTAGTGGCACGCCCTTCAACATCGCCTACAAGTATTGTGGTCTGCTACACGAAAGTGCTTGCTAAGGGGGGAGTTTTTATATTCAACTTATTCATGCATTTTCCTATCCCTTAATTTCCAACTTTATTATATGGCTCGATCGGCCTCACTCCAGCAATTAAGGGCCAAAGGAAGTTTTGGCCATAACAAAAGTAGTGGGAATGGGTGAGAGTAGCCCCATCCGGGGCTGGCCAAATGTAGGGTTCATAGAACGACTCAAGACCACATTAAAAATATAGTTTTTTCCTATCAGACCAACATGCATCCTCAAGCACGACAGATAATAGAGGATGGGGAGAAAGAAGCAGGTCAATAGGTTGAGACTCATGAAGTGAATCTTGAGGAGGGGAAAACTCGTATTCCATACCTTGGACATACCAGAGGTTGTGGCACATAATATCAAAAGACATTGTATCTCTTTTGGACAACGAAGATCTTCTTAGCAAAGGAAGTGTCCTCATCTCTTGAAGAGGTTTCCAAGCCAACAACAGAAACTCAGAAAATTCAGAAGGAATTCCAGCTTATTCAATGCCAGATTCATCAACAAAATTTTTGGTTGGCCCGCATTGAGAGGCACATTTCATGTATTCCTCAAAATGAATTGTTGGTATCCAGTGCCAAAGAAAGAGTCTTACAATGATTAGTATGTTTTGTGGTTCAGTTGGGATAGTTCATTTTGATATGTATAGATGAATAATAAGCTGGTATGTTTTCCCTGTTATAGAGCTTTAGTTAGTAGGAAGTATAAAGACATTCAGGTTTACAATGAGTTACAAGACATTCTCAAACTCTTTAGATTTTGGATGACTTATAATGGGGTAGGTTGAGGCCAATGGACCATGAATGATATTTATGTAACACTTACATATTTTTTAAAATGGAATGAAAGGGATATGGTGAGCTTACAAAAAAAAAATATCTAAGATATAAAGATAATAAAACATATATAATATAATGTGTAATATATTTATTTATTTCTAATTTAATGAGATTGAAAGTAATTACAATAATATATTTAATATTAGTTCAATATCTGATTGGTTAGAATTAAATTTGTGCATGAGGATCTTTATTATTTCTTTAAATCATCTTAAATAAGTTGAATTGAGAATAAATCTAACCAAATTTATCTTAATATAAACATGAAATAAGGGGATATAAACTTGTATTTAAAAATTAATGCAACAATATAAATTAGCTCATTAGATAAACATCAAAACACTTACTCACTCTATGATACATATGGCATTGTCAAGATTAAAAAACAATAAAAGTTAACTAAATTATAACTTTATTTCAATTCAATATTATTATTAATTCTAAAAAGAATTAATATTTAATTTAAACATATATACATTAAAAAAAACATGTAACAAGATCCTTAACTATGCACATTCACTCCATGTGGTGTAAATTGGTTTTGTTATAATATCATGTGACCAATAACTATAATTACCATAATCATATATATACAACAAATAAGAGTTCATGATTTGTGTAAATAGAAGATTTAATTTTGAGTTCTTAAAGTGACTGTTAAATGAAATCCCAATTCAAATGATGCATAGTAAGATTAAGTGTTATTATATTAGATCTCATAATTAAGATATAAAGTGAAGATTTTGTTTTGGTTTTGGTTTGTCAAGTTGTCTTAGTTCTCCACAAATTACATTAGGATAGACCTATGGTTTCAGAAATCGAAACCATTACAACCCTTAACATGGGATTTTTTCCCACAAGTTTCTAACGAGGGACCTTCCAATTACATAATGACTTAACAATACACACCATTTTAAAGTGAAAATTTAATCTAAAAGATATTAATTATTTATTATTTAGATTTAAAATTTTATAAAAGATTATATATATATGATGATGATGATGGTGGTGGTGGTGGTGGTGGTGGTGGTGGTGGTGGTTAACGTCCACTAAGACCAATCTTTGGTCTAACGGACATAAATAAAAGAGTTATTTAATTTGATTTAAGATTTTATTCCTATGCTCAAAAATCTTGGAGAGAAGCCTCCCCAGCTCATTATAATTTTGACATCTTAAAAGGATAAGAAAGTATTGCAACAAATATTATGAAATTGAGCTCTAATGTGGTTGTACGTGGGGCACTCTAAGAGGAAGTGATTTTCATCCTCGATGTTCATATCTCACAGAGATGGCAAATCCTTTCCATCCATGGTGTTTTAGGAAGTGTCCAACTACCTGTTTCACTATGGAGCTCATGAGAGTTTCTTTTAATCTTGGCTATATTAATTTTCTTCTTTGAGCTAGTTAAAACAGAGAGATATTTTTGATCTTCTAAGGTGGGGCTGATGACCTCCTTATAATACCTTAATTTTCTTTTAGCTGCTAGATCTTTCTCGCACCACATTTTTTCTTTGAACTTAGAAGTAACAATTTTTTTAATGTTATTGATGTTTTGCAATGCAACATTCTAGTCGATCTCCCAATGGTTTAACCAGACCCTAGTGTCTTTATACCAACCTCGTTTAAGTCTTAGGTGATTTTGGCTGGAATTTAAAGCTAGCTTAGGAAGTCTATGGTCTCCTATGCTATTGAGCTTGTGCTTGTACAACAGAAGCTTAGTCATAGCTAGGCTCTCGATAGGGGAAAGACCCACTTCTATAAGGATAATAAGATAGGAAAATTATTATTATATTTTATATGAAGAATATATATGTTTATGTTTTAAAGAATAATTATTTTTCTCAATAACAAGCTCTAAATCATTATATAAAGTCTGTTAAAATATTTATAAAAATTAAATTTATATAAAGATAATATAAATCATTTCTCTCACCACCCAAAAAAAATTTAATTAATGTATAATACAAATGTATATTATTATAAAATATATTTAAAATGTATTTAGGGAATATCTTGAGTAATAAAATAAGATATAATATATAAATTTTTTTTAAACTTGTATTTCTTCAACTAAAGTTTAAAGTTAATATATATTATTTAATTAAAATTGTGATAAAATGAGTTATTTATAATATATTAAAATTGTTAATTTTGACTATTAATATTTATATTAATTAAATAAATTATAAATTTAAATTTAAATAAAAAATTATTAAATTTAATAAAGAATGATATACATACTCACTCACTTCTTTAAAAATGGCGATCAATAATGGTAGATAAAATGGAAAGCTATGCCTTTTTTACAGACAATTTCCCAATTATTGTATCATTTTAAGAAAGCAAAAGGACCCTTTCCCTTTTTCTATCCTTCTTTTAAACTTTCATTTCGCTATTTATCTGGTCAATTTTCACATTCCAACTTCAAATTTCATTTCCATTTTAATCTTTTCAATTTATCGGAATATCGATATCATAATGAAAAGCCAAAAGTCTCTCTTTTTTCTGTCTTTTCAACTTTTTTTTTTCATCATTTCAACTTTTTCTTTCCATACTCATTTGTATTTTTATCACAATATAATTGTTATCACTAAAACATATTTTGTAATTATGCTAGAGCACAGTACTCAGATTGAAACTTTCTCGTTCAAATGAATTGAACTCAAATTATTCTCAGCCATGGATTTGGACAGAACACAGTAATAAACTTGCCAAAGAGCACAGTAATAAACTTGTAGAATGTGGCTTATGGGTTTTGGATTAATGGGTGTATTAATAAAGCGTTTCTAGTTATAAATAAGAAGTTTAAAGTAGGTCACTAATTCTAATTCAAATCCCTTGTGATTCTAACCCAAAAAATTGCAAGATGCCATCATAATCAAATACCTCTGGGCCTCAATATTATTAAGATCACACTAGATAATCAATAGCCAAAACATGAAAGCTGCAAGCTGCATATTCTAATAATCACCCTGCTTATATAATTCGCATCGGCCTCTGTGCCTCTGTTAATGGCTTCAGCCTTTGGCAATCACGCTCTCTTCTACTGGTTTTACATTCTTGTATGTATATCTTCGTGCAGCACAAACATAAGCACACAGATTCAGAGTACCCAGAACAGCCAAAAGCCAGTAGAAATAATCCCAGTGAAGTCCCTTGGGATTGGTAGTAAACCAGCTCTCATGTCCTCCAATTACAGTAACTTTCTCAACAATGGTGATGAGTAAAGTACTGAGAAAGCTCCCAACTCCAACAACGCTGAGATAGAAGGCAATTCCCAAGCTTCTCATGCCATCTGGGCCCTGATCATAGAAATATTCCTGCAACCCTACCAGTGTAAAAACATCTGCTATTCCAAGCAAAACAAACTGAGGAGCCAACCAGAAAACACTTATAGGTAGTCTCACTGGAGCCCCTTTAACTCCATGGTATTTCTTTGCCATATCCAATCTTCTTGTTTCCACCAGAGCTGCACTGACCATGCAGAGAATAGATACAAACATGCCTACTCCAATTCTCTGGAGAAGAGTTATTCCGCGTTCATGGCCTGTGATTTTTTTGGCCACTGGAACCAGAAACCTGTCGTAGATTGCCACGAAAATAATCATAGAACCAGCAGAAAATGTGAGGAGGGAAGCTGGTGGGATTTCGAAATGGGGTCCCATTCTTCTGTCCATGGTCACACCTTGCTTCACGAAGAATGTTGTTTGCTGGGATATGCACATTCCAAAGATGAGGCAGCATAACTAGATGGGCACCATTCTCAGTAAAAGCTTCGTTTCTTCTACTTGGGTCACTGTGCAAACTCTCCAGGTCACTGTGCAAACTCTCCAGGGGCTTGGTTCCTGCGATCTGATACATAAAATATCAACATCGGTCCCCAGAGAGAAAAAGACAAGCAAGGAACAGCAACAAGCGACTAGATAGCTAGATGAAACCGACTCCTACCCAGAATTGGTAGAGTTTTCCACACGAAGTTTCTTTCCTTTCTTGTTGTTGACTTTAACCCAACCTTCCTGGTGAGTATGTGCTGGGATAATTTGAAGACTGAAGTTCTCCAAAAGAGGGGCCTCCTTATCTGAATCAGAGGAGGCAGACTCATGACTACGCTTCTGAGTGACAGTGGGATCAGGGGGATGCACGGGAGCATCGGTGGACAAGTTCTTTGACTGAGGAGCAAGATCTGATTCTGTGTCACTCCCATCATCATCTGAGCTCGAGGAATTAGAGTCTGCAGCAGGCGGCGGGGTACAGGGAGTCCATCTTTTGGATTTGGACTTTGTGTTATTTCCTTTAGTCTTTTTTGCAGGGAGAGTAGGACAAGAGTTCTGCAGATGCTCTGTTTGGTGACAGTGGCGGCAACGGAATGCAGTGTTCTCGTAGTCTAAGATCTGAGTCCAAAAAAAATCGCCGACCTTGATGATGATTTGATCAGGCAAGCCTTTGCTGATGTCAACCTCCACGCATATTCTGGCATATGTGTAGAGGCCCTGAAGTTCTCTTTCATAATCTGCAGTGAGAAAGCGGCCCAAGGTATCGCCCATGGATCTGTAGACTGCCAGATGCCATAGATGGACAGGTAAGTTGGGAAGCCTAACCCAAACAGGTGTTCTGGTGATGATAGCTATAGCAGGGTCGAAATCTGGGAACCATGGGGTTAAGAAGAGCCCAGCTTTTCCAAAAAACTAGGGACCTTCCTGTAAGGGATGTTCGTAATGCTTAGAGTGATCGAACAAAACTATGAAGAATCCTCTTGAGCAGAAGCTGACCTTGCATTTGATAGTCTAGTTATCGTGCAGCCAACCATAGAGTTCCTTTGTTCGCGGCCAAAATCCATTAAATCTACAAATGATGGCTTTATCTGCAAATTTTTGAAGCTCTTCTGCGAGCGCTGGATGGGAGATCTCAATAGAAGGTACTTCATCCAACTTGTCAACCAAAAAAGGCTGGGGTTTGGGGGCTTCAGGGGATTTGGGGTTCTGAGAATGAACAACATCTTTATATGAGAAGGTTGGGGCTGAAGAAGACTGTCCAGCAGCACCACCTCTCAAACGAAGGGTAAACACAATAGAATCATTTCTGTTAATATTGTAAACTGAGAGGGGAAGAAGGTCCTCAAGTTGTTTACCTTGGAAAATAAGTCTCTGGTGTATCGAGGAAATCCCAGTCTGATGTTCCAGATTTAGCTTAAGATTCTGTATCAGATCTGAAGAAGAAACCCATTGCAAAATAGTTTTGCTAGAGAGCAGCCGGAGTTGGATCTGAAATGACGCAGGATGCTTTTTAATGGCAGGATCTGCGCAGCAACTAAAGGTGTGACTGCTTTTGTGTGCATCTTCAAACCTCTGCGAAGATAAGCCATGAAGGAGGGAACCGCCTGTAGACCAACTCTGGAACCCAAAAAAGTTGCCGCAGGGGATAGCGGCTAGAGCCCCATTCAGGGCAGCGGTAAATTTTTTTGCTGTAGGGCTCGTTTTATCCGAACTCTCCGAGCTGAAGACAGCCACGGAGAGGCATGGTTTAGGGAACCAGGGCCAGACTCCTTTAGGCGCTGCATCCAAGCTTGTCCGCTGCATCCAAATGAAAAAAACTCCTAAAACATCGTCAGCGATAGCCCCCACGTGATAACAGGGAAAGACTGTAAGGGGAAGATGAGCATGAGCAGGACCCGCAAAATCGTTGACGGCGGCATCATAGCTGAACCTAACCCAATCGGCGGCCAAATTCTTCTCTCGACTAACATTATAATAGTCACGGAGAAGCCAATGGAACAGAGCCTCATTTCGAAAGCATACTGCAATCTCACTTCTAACTGGAACGAGCCTGAGAGAGGCGAATGGCGGCCTGGCGAATGCCGAATGGAAGTCTTGAAAGTCCTCAAGCCATTGTGAGCAGAGATTTCCAAAACCAGACGGTGGCTTGACAGCGTCGACGGACAGGGGAGCAAGAAAAAAGAGGCTAGGGTTCATCTTGCTCTCTTAATATCTAATTCAAATGTTAATCTAGAACAATAAAGTAAATGAAATCTAGAAATTGTGAGAAATAACAAATCTGATGAGTGAACCTTGCCTTATATATAATATTAAAAAACTATAAAATATAATATTTATAAAATTGAGGCGGGAAAATAAAAAGTTATAATTATTTAGTAATAAAATTAATTATAAATATTCAAAATAATTATAATCTTTTATAATAAAAACGTGTATATAATATATTTAATGATTAAAAATTTATATTTTTTCATGAACTTGTACTTTTAAATTTAAAATAAGATTATATATATATATATATATATATATATATATATATATATAATAATTGCAAAAGAAAGAATTATTTGTTTCAGAAACAAAAGATCTGGCAAATAGTGTAAAATACCAATCTAAAATAAATTTTATTACAGGTTCTAAAATTGAAGTGAGAAAATAAAAAGTTATAATTACTTAGAAATAAAATTAACTATAAATATTTAAAATAATTATAAATTTATATTTATATTATTTATTTTTTATAATAAAAATGTGCATATAATATGTTTAATGATTAAATATATATATATTCATTTAAAAATTTTGTGTTTAAATTTAAAATAAGATAAAATATGTATATTTTTATAAATTTTAATGGTCAAATCACTGAAATTGATTATTTGTTTTATATATAAAATATCTAGCAATTAAATATAGTCTCTTGTTACTATTACTATCATCATCATGTTGGTTTTATATATATATAATTTTCAAAGATTTAATTAAAGATATGAGAAAAGATGGATTGAAATTTTCAATGGAGAAATATTTAAATAATAATATATAAGTTTAATATTATTTTAAAATTAATTAAATTAATTTATTAATTTGTATACACCTAAGTTTAAAAATTAATTTGATTATTTTAAATTACAAATTTGTTTTATTTTTTATAATTTTTAATATAAAAGAGAAAAAAATGATTTTAGATTCTTATTTTTTTTAATATAAAAATAAAATAAAGTAAAATAAAATTAAAAGGTAAAAAACATTGTAATATATTTAATTATCTTTAAACTCAATTGATAACATATTTAACTAAAGTTACTTGAATATAAATATGATATAAGGGGATCCAATATAATGTATAAGTGTAGATTAAAAAATTATATCTAAAAATTAAAATATATACTAGTGTATCCATTTAAATTTGGATAGACAACAATTCATCATAAACATTAAAATATTCATTTCATAATACATCTTATATTATTAAAATTATGAAAATCATAAAAATTAACTAAATTAAAACTCTATCTTAAATTATTATTATTATTAATTTTTTAATAATAATTATAAAAAAATTAATATATAAATTAAACATATATATATTAAAAAAAACATGTCATACAATTTTTGGCCATCTAAATTCACCTTATATATAAATAAATCTAATCACAATAATGTCTAACCAATAATTATTATTACTACAAACATATATAAAACAAATAAGAATTGCTTATTCTAATAAAATAAATTTAAATTAACATAAACATAAATTCAATTTAACCAACATTTAAATTTTTTTAATTTTTTATATTTTAATAAACAATAAATTAAAAATTATAATATTTTAGATATACACCACATCTTAAACCTAAAATGATAAGTAAAGCTAAGCTAATATTTCCATTTACATAAAGAGTATAGAATACTAATATTTTTAGCTATTAATTCCCTGGCCTGTGTAAATAATTTTGACAATAATTCATATCTAATTTATAATTTTGACATGTAAACTTCAGTGATTCATATTTAAATTATCATAATTTTTTCAAAAATCATGATAATAATATGATTTTCCAAAAAAATTATGAGAAAAAAAATTAAGAAAATCATTTTGATTAATTCTAGATTCGAAATGCTTTACGTCATAACTTTAACATAGAAATTTCATTCTGATGGTTACTTGCAGTAAATGAAAAGAAAAATGTGAAAGAATAACATATACTGCACAATTCACAAACAGCATCCACCCACCCTCTAAACTATTCTAACTACTCTATGACGTGTTTCTCTGGGACATTACTGTTTCTGAGTGCAGTAGACAGGAAATGGAAATAAAGATAATGGGTTGCATTTACAGGCCAGTTCTTTTCAGCCTAAAGATTCGACATAACTTACTTGAAATTATGTGTACGTGATAGCAGCCTCTGTCCCGCTTTTCTGTCTTCCACGTCCCAATTCTCGGGAAACATCCCCGTGTCAGAAGGAAGCCTTTTGTTTCTATTGAGAAAAGCAGCCACCAATACTCGAGCTACGCGTGTGATAGGGCTGCCGCCTGAAACCACGTGCCTATAGTATGGAGTGCCGTACACGAAAACAGGAATTTATAAATTGCTTTTCACGAGTGCCGTACACGAAAACAGGAATAGATAGAGCCGTTCTTGAAATTGCTTTTTTCCTGGAAGAATGGTTATGCCTACTTTGCAAAGAAATGAGGATAAGGTGTCTGTCATGTAACAAGAAAAATAAATCTAATCTGAAGATTGAAACAGTTTATAGAATTTATTGCATAAGATTTTTTTTGGGTTACAGCAAAGTAAATATTTGGTCACATTTGTTTAGTTGGGTAACTAGGCTTGTTGATCATCCAAAACAGTTATATGTTATCCAAAATCTAAAGATTATGAGTCTGTCTAACTTTATAGATTTTAATTTCTGAAAACTCAAGAACTTGAACTTTTAAACTATTCACAAACATTCTACTTGTCTACATATACATTATCAAAATTAACCAAAACAGACTTAAACAACCATAGAGAAGATTGTTACTTTATTTAATGTAAATTTTAACAAATAAATTTGATATCAAAGCTATTTTAGTTTCTTAAAACAAGTAGTTCCAATTTTTTTTTGTGAATTGGAATTGTTTAGATGGTTAGGTTTAATGGCTGTTATCTTTTTCACCCATGTTAAAATTTCAGCTAGTGACATAAAGTTATAATGTCTTAAAATTATTGTTGTAATGATTTTTTGCCTATGAATATTGTTGTAATGAATTTGAACCTTGTGAACTCTGAAGTGAGTATATAAAGTACAATACCTTGATAATTATTGCTGTAATAATTTTGTGCCTATGAATATTGGTGTATTAGTGTGACAGCCTCATTAAGAGTTAATTAGCATGAATACGCTAAAAAGACAATTTGTTTATTTTTATTATTTGTTTACTTTATTTTGGTAAAAGAAACTCAAAAAAACACCATTTTGCTTTGAATTACTGAGTTAGAAAATGAAAAGGGAATCTCTTAAACTGTTGGTAATGTTTCTAAGAATAGGAGGTGGTTGGGAACAGTTGGAAGACAGTTACCTACCCTCTAGGAATAAAAGAAAATCCCAGGAGAGGGATAGGGGTTCTGTGAGTTTCAGGAAAAAGGGTAAGTTGCAGTAATCTCTAGAGCTGGGTGGAAGACCAGTGGAGAACAGTTTCTGCAAACCATATAGCCAGAACTGTCTGTCTGTGGCTGGATTGGCCATCTAGAGGTCACAACAGAAGGATTATTCTTTGTTCCCGTGGCACCGACTGATATTCTAGAGCTAGGGGGCAAAAGGAGGACGTTATTGCCTCCCTTGATGGTTGGGAGGACCATGGTTTAAGAGTTATTGTTTTCCTATCAGATAAGTAACACAGAAAGACCTAGACTCTAAGTTAATGGAAATCTGTTTATGGTTAGTATATGTTAAAAAATAGATTACTCTAAAGTTTCCTTTAGCTTGGAATAATAGAAATCTTTGCAAGTAAATTTTTGTAGGTGTAAATATTGTACTGGCATCTGTTCAGTGAATTGACAGCTAACCTGGAAAAGCAAAATCTATATGAAATGAACGTTCTTTATGCTCAGTAATTTATTACGGCATAGATAGTCAAGAAATATACAGGAATGTCAATGCTTCATTTATTATAAAAGAGAAATAGATGAAATACGAATTAATTGAAATGGGTTAACTATCAAGAAACCCAGTAGCTTAAATGTAGAATCGATTCTTAAACTAAAGTAGGGCGTAATCGGTGGTACCCGGAATACTGTTAAGAGACAGAGAAATTTTCATACAAACAGCAATGAACATTGATAAATATAATACCCAGAAAGGAGAGTCATTCTCTTCGTTTTATTATTTTTCTTTCTTTTCTTGTTACTAGCAGAGACGAATATTCTGGAATGAACTTGTAAAGCTGGGAAGGGTGGAAACCCTACCCTACCTCTGTTCATTTTCGGACAACTATTCTCGGCCAAGAAAACGACGACCGATGCTGGAGGATCTGATAAGTCTGATAAACAAGAGTAAAATATCGCTGCGGCGAATCATAAGACTTTTTCTAATGGGAACGAATAAACGAAAACACTTAGGGGACATGCACATCAAATGTAATTGTATTAAAGAACTTCGCGGCCCCATAGGGCATGGCCAAGAACCAGTTAAGTAATATAAAGCAAAGAAATATACTTCATTCGAATTCCAAGTACAAATCCCAGGAGGGTAAGCCGAGAGCGGCCTTTCTGCAATTCTTACTTGTTAATACAGCTTAGTTAAGATTTCGATACAAGCAAAACTATGATTCCAGCAAGTTGTAAACAAAAGAAAATTAAACATGCATAGTTCACGGGAACCCTTTTTGAGCATACTGTCGACAAACAGAAGAAAGGAATTATTTACCATGCCGTAAAGAAAATTATTGTTAGAATATTGTTTTCCAGTATAATAATCTGACCGCCTTGGAACTCTGCCATAACAGGGTTAACAGAGATTTATCTCACGACATAAAAAGCAAGAGATTTACTTCAAAAATTTCATAAATACTTCTGAGACGAGGCTTAGAAAAGAACAGTTTAAACTCTATAAGACTACACGACACCCTAGGCTATATGACTCTGTGATACAGAGAGTATACACTCTGTCGACCATGCCATAACTTCATGCTCGCAAGACGACGGGATACCTGTGAAAAGAGATTTTTAGTCACTTCAACCGCCAAACAAACTGAGCTATCGAGTAGCAAATGAAGTGGCTCAACGAGGGATTTCCTCACCTGCTAAGCATGTCAAATAAAAAAAAAAATTGTTAGATAAACCAAGGATGAGCGGTGACCAAGATGTAAACTAAGAGCGAGGGTTTAGCCAAAGGAGAAAGGTGACACACCTGGTAGGAGGGTTTATGTTTGTCAACCTGTCCAAATCCTCGGAATGCGACAAGGGGTTAGATTAACTTAAGCCTGAAACCTGGAGGTATGAATTCCATAGTAAAGAGTGTGTGTTTGAGAAGCAAAAACTTACCCATTGAACCCCTTGGTGGGGTGGAGCTGAAGATTATACATCCGAGCAGAAGCGCGTAGATTTGCGCCCTGGTTGTCTGATGTATGTCTGTATAAGAACAAAAAAAAATTATATGTTATAAAACCCCTTCTCAGGGCTACACATGAACAAAACGAAGGAAAAAATTCAGGACTACATATAGAAATTTAACTGGAAGTTAAACTGGAGCATAGCCGTGACTTGCTCACCTAAAGCCAGGTAAAGTCGGGTAAATCCGAAGGGAGCCAAGTTAAGAAACGCGCCATGGACGAGATTAGAAGAATGAGAAATGGTCATGGAAACAAAGCCATCTGTTGATCTTCCCTCGCTTTCTTCGAGAGAATAGAGACTTGATTGCACAGCGGTTTTCCGCTTTAATTCCTTGTACAACAGGAAAAATCTGGGGATTGACACTTGTACCCGGCGCGTAGTGCAAGAAACCATACGGCCAGATAATATAATTCCCTTATGTAATATTCAATTAATGAACAGCTATGCTAGGAATCGAGGAGATCTCACCGGCGGATAACCCATGATATCAAATGCTCTATCATTAATTCTATCATACAGTGAAAGGTGGGGTTTGTTGTAATGTTTTATTGTCATTTAAAACCCGTGCGTACATTATCATGTAGTTTATTTCATGCTTGGATATACCTTCCGCTCATAGATTATCGATCTGTGTTGTATCATAGTCTTGTATAATATATGGCTGGATGAAAACTGTGTTATGTTAAGTAGATGTAATTCGTGGTGAATTTAGTGTAATAGATAATAAAAAAAAATTATTACTGTGGTAAATGATGTATATAGATGTGACAAGTGGTATCAAAGCCGGTTACTACACTGGAAACCTAAGGGTCTACTAACAAAGTTGTGTGTGTATTAGTGCACTGAGAAGAGGTAAAAGACCTGAGGGAAGATATGGCATCTCAGTCACAACCGAACGAGACTCAAGGTCCAACAGTTATGAACCCAGAAATGTGGGTTCAACTAACTGTGGAGCAGCACCAAAAGACGAGTAAAATGTTGGAAGAACAGCAGCAACAAACTGCTTTTCTGCTAAATACAGTACAGCAGTTACAAGAGGAGATGATTAGAGTCCGGAAGGACAATGAAAGGTTGTTGCAAGACCAGGAAAGGATTCTGAAGAGTATATCTGATAAACAGAATCAGGAAATGCGGCAACCCAGTGCAGGAAGAGAATTATCAACGGAATCAGAGGACCAGCAAACCAGAAACAACACCACCGGAAAGACAGAAAAGAGTTTCTCCCACAGGAGCAAAAACCATAATTATAATGAGGCAGAATCGGGAAATCCGTCCGACCAGCAGGATCATAAGAGGCAGAGAATTGAACTGGAGGGGGAGTTTCGTAAGATTAAGCCACCAATGTTTGATGGCGAGGCAGAAGAGGCAGCTGAAGCATGGTTAATTAACATCAATAAATATTTTCAGGTATATGAGTATAGCAGCAATCTGAAGGGCAGATTGGCTATATACCAGCCGCGAGAGAAAGCCACCTTGTGGTGGGAGGAGGTAAAGAATGTTCGCAGCATTGATGAACGGGACATTACATGGGAATTATTCCAGCAGTACTTCAAAGATAAATATCTAACAGAAAGATTTTATGATGATAAAGCCAAGGAATTCCATGATCTTCGGCTGGGCCAAATGACCATGGATGAGTATGTCACGAAATTTACTTCCCTGCTACGCTATGTACCTTACCTCAGAGAAGAAAAAGCCAAGGTACAGAGATTTCTGAGTAGTTTGCCTGCTCTTATGAGGGAAAGAATAGAGTTTGTTAACCCCCAAACGATGGATGAAGCTATTCGGAAAGCACACGTGTTACCAGCAGTATAAGATCAAAGGGGATGGTGGAAAGGGTTGGCAGCCCAAGAAAAATCAAAAGAATTCCTCTACTTTTAAAAGCAGCAAAAGCAGCCACTTTAAAGGGGTAGGACGGAACGCTGGCAGCAAACAGTTTAACAGGAACCATCAAAGGATCAAATGGCCAGCTGAAGAAAAACCCACAGAAGCATCAAGCAAACCAGAGCAAGGGCAGAATTCTAAACCTCCCTTACAGTGTTGGGGCTGTGGGGAAGCACACTACTATAAGAACTGTCCACAACGGAAAAAGAATGAAACTGTGGCAAACTTGCAGGAGGCATCAACAGTGGGGGACGTGGCGCGAAACATACCACGTATAAACGCAGCCTTGGAGGATCGACAGGCTGACTTCCAACCCACAATGATTGAACTGGAAGGTACTATGCTATCTAAACCTGTCTCGATTTTAATAGATCCTGGCGCTAGTTTAAGTTATGTAAGTCCTAAACTAGTGGAAATGTGCAATTTAAAAGAACAGAAATTTAAAAACTCCTGGTTAGTTCAGCTAGCCACCGGAGCAAAACGCAAAGTGACTGCGAAAATTGCAAATTGCATATTGGAAGTTGCAGAACAGCAGCTGCAGGTAGACTTAAATATTATACCATTGGGATCGTATGATGTGTTACTAGGAAAGGACTGGCTGGAGAAACACTGGACCTTAGTGGACTGTAAGGAAAAGACAATTTATTATAGAGCGCTGGATGGTACGCGTAAGGAAATTAAGGGAATTAAAAAGCCTGTGCAATTGCGCCCCATAACAGCGTCTCAGATGAGCAAGTGTATCCGAAAAGGATGTCAGTTGTACGCAATTCAAGTAGGGTATGCTGAATCTAAGGGAAAGGCTACAGATATAAAAGATATCCATGTAGTACAGGAGTTCCTGGATGTATTTCCAGAAAACATCCCAGGATTGCCACCTAAAAGAGATATTGATTTCACTATTGAATTACTACCCGGAGCCTCTCCTGTGTCAAGAGCACCTTACAGAATGAGTATACCAGAATTAACAGAATTAAAGATGCAGTTGCAGGAGTTTTTAGATAAAGGATATATTCGCCCAAGTGTATCACCTTGGGGAGCACCAGTCCTTTTTGTTAAAAAGAAGGATGGAACCTTACGCATGTGTATGGACTACCAACAACTCAACAAGTTGACAGTTAAGAATAAATATCCTTTACCCAGAATCGATGATTTATTCGATCAGGTGAGAGGTGCCAAAGTGTTTTCTAAAATAGATTTGAGGTATGGATATCATCAGATTCGAATCAAGGATGAGGATGTTTGCAAAACAGCATTCCGCACCAGATATGGACATTATGAGTTTGTAGTATTGCCCTTCGGATTGACAAATGCACCAGCAACCTTTATGAGGTTGATGAATGGCATTTTCCATCAGTTTTTAGATCGCTTTGTACTGGTCTTCATAGACGACATATTAATCTACTCACAGAGCGAGGAAGAACATAAGGAGCATCTGAGAATAGTATTAGAAATACTGAGGAAGCATCAGCTGTACGCTAAATTCAGCAAGTGCGATTTCTTTAAATCAGAAATCCAGTATTTGGGTCATGTTGTGACAGCTGAAGGAATAGCGGTGGACCCTGAAAAGATTAAAACTATCATGGAATGGCGAGTACCACAGAATGTGGCAGATATCAGATCATTTATGGGTCTGGCAGGATATTACAGGCGGTTCATCGAAGGGTTTTCTAAGATTTCCTATCCTATTACATCCTTACAAAAGAAAGGCAGACCTTTCAAATAGACGAATGAATGTCAGAGCAGCTTTGAGAAGCTGAAACAACTCTTAACCACAGCACCAGTGCTGAAGGTTGTTGACCCCAACAAAGACTATGTGGTGTGTACTGATGCCAGCAAGGAGGGAGTTGGTGCAGTATTAACACAAGAAGGCAAGGTAATAGCCTATGAGTCCAAGAAATTGAGAGAACATGAACAAAAGTACTCTGCTTATGATCTAGAACTCACAGAAGTAGTGCATGCTCTCCGAATGTGGAGGCATTATCTACTGGGCAAAAGGTTCGTACTTAAAACAGACCATAGTAGTTTGACTAACTATTTTAAGCAGGCAGATTTAAACTCTAGGCAAGCAAGGTGAAATGCCTTTTTGAGTGAATTTGACATGGACATACAACATGTTAAAGGAAAAGAAAATCGAGTTGCAGACGCCCTGAGCAGGAAATTGCATGGGATCTATGCAATGTATTACAACCAACCTGTAAGCCAGCTGTCAGAACAAATAAGGGAAGAGGCACGGAAGGACCCAGAATACAAGTTTTTGTGGCAGCAGATGGAAGAAGATCAGAAGCAAGGTAAGCCATCCGAGTATCGAAGCAACGAGGAACAAATGTTAACTTTTCGCGGAAGGACCTATGTTCCTAATCGTGCAAGTCTCAAGGAGTTAATCCTGGAAGAGTACCATCGCAGCAACTACGCTGGTAATCCTGGTTATCATAAGATGCTTTCGGCAATTAGAAAGATATATTATTGGCCAGGTATGCGCAAAGACATTGCGGAATATTTGAGTAAGTGTTTAGAGTGCCAGCAGGTTAAAGTGGAGCATCGGCACCCAGCGGGACTACTGCAGCCCATACCCATTCCTGAATGGAAATGGGAAGTGATCTCTTTAGATTTCATCACGGGCTTACCCCGAACAAGGAAGAAAAACTATTCAATCATGGTAGTGGTGGACAGATTAAGTAAATCTGCCCATTTCATACCTGTGCAGTCCACTTACAAGACAGTGCAGATTGCAGACATATTCATGAGGGAAATCTTTAGGTTGCATGGCATACCTAAGACTGTGATTTCAGACCGGGATGTTAAGTTTACCTCCGCTTTTTGGAAAACCTTGTTTTCAGGTTTAGGTACTCAGATACACTTCAGTACTACCTATCACCCTCAAACTGATGGGCAGACAGAACGAGTAAACCAAGTTTTGGAGGATATGTTGCGCATGTATGTAATGCGGCAGCCAGCTAAATGGGAAGATTACTTGCACCTAGTGGAGTTTGCATATAACAACGGATATCAGGAATCTCTAAAAATGAGTCCCTTTGA
The DNA here is from genome assembly GCA_034641835.2 of Pinus albicaulis. Taxonomy (NCBI): domain Eukaryota; kingdom Viridiplantae; phylum Streptophyta; class Pinopsida; order Pinales; family Pinaceae; genus Pinus; species Pinus albicaulis. Next base: position 1,441,456,951 of record CM076578.1, on the reverse strand, counting down.
AGCGTTATATGGACGACAGTGTCGTACACCAATTAACTGGAGCAGTCCGAAGACGAAATTAATGTTGGGACCAGAAATGTTGGCTGAGCTAGAAGCTGAAGTAAAAAGAATAAGGCAGAATTTGAAGGCCGCACAGGACCGACAAAAGGTCTTTGCAGATAAGAAAAGATCTTATCGCGAATTCGGAGTGGGTGACCACGTGTATGTCAGGATTAAGCCTAAAAGAAGTACCTTAAGGTGGACTTCTTGCGCCAAGTTAGCCCCTCGTTACTGCGGACCCTTCCAAATTCTGGAAAGGGTGGGACCAGTAGCCTATAGGCTGGCTTTGCCTAGTCATATTAAAGTACACAATGTGTTCCATGTGTCCTTGTTAAAGCGATATGTGCATGATGAAAAACATGTAATTCATTGGCAAAACATTCAGGTAGGAAGATAGAATGGAAATAAATCCTAACTGAAATATTGAATCAAAATTTGAATCTACTGATTGGTAATCCTGTTGTTTTCCTTTCAGGTAGAACCGGACGGAGAATTTCTGGTAGAGCCGCTACGCATACTTTATCGTAGGGAAATTGAACTCTGTAAAAGAGTAGTTGCCCAGGTGAAAGTGCAGTGGAAGCACTTTGGACCTGACGAAGCTACTTAGGAGGATGAAAAGTTTGTGCAGGAAGCCTACCCGGAACTCTTTGCAGAGATGGGCTGAAAACACCGAGGACGGTGTTACTTCCAGGGGGGAAGATGTGACAGCCTCATTAAGAGTTAATTAGCATGAATAAGCTGAAAAGACAATTTGTTTATTTTTATTATTTGTTTACTTTATTTTGGTAAAAGAAACTAAAAAAAACACCATTTTGCTTTGAATTACTGAGTTAGAAAATGAAAAGGGAATCTCTTAAACTGTTGGTAAAGTTTCTAAGAATAGGAGGTGGTTGGGAATAGTTGGAAGACAGTTACCTACCCTCCAGGGATAAAAGAAAATCCCAGGAGAGGGATAGGGGTTCTGTGAGTTTCAGGAAAAAGGGTAAGTTGCAGTAATCTCTAGAGCTGGGTGGAAGACCAGTGGAGAACAGTTTCTGCAAACCATATAGCCAGAACTGTCTATCTGTGGCTGGATTGGCCATCCAGAGGTCACAACAGAAGGATTATTCTTTTTTCCCGTGGCACCGACTGATATTCTGGAGCTAGGGAGCAAGAGGAGGACATCATTGCCTCCCTTGATGGTTGGGAGGACCACGGTTTAAGAGTTATTGTTTTCCTATCAGATAAGTAACACAGAAAGACCTTGACTCTAAGTTAATGGAAATCTGTTTATGGTTAGTATATGTTAAAAAATAGATTACTCTAAAGTTTCCTTTAGCTTGGAATAATAGAAATCTTTGCAAGTAAATTTTTGTAGGTGTAAATATTGTACTGGCATCTATTCAGTGAATTGACAGCTAACCTGGAAAAGCAAAATCTATATGAAATGAACGTTCTTTATGCTTAGTAATTTATTACGGCATAGATAGTCAAGAAATATACAGGAATGTCAATGCTTCATTTATTATAAAAGAGAAATAGATGAAATACGAATTAATTGAAATGGGTTAACTATCAAGAAACCCAGTAGTTTAAATGTAGAATCGATTCTCAAACTAAAGTAGGGCGTAATCGGTGGTACCCGGAATATTGTTATGAGACAGAGATATTGTCATACAAGCAGCAATGAACATTGATAAATATAATACCTAGAAAGGAGAGTCATTCTCTGCGTTTTATTATTTCTCTTTCTTTTCTTGTTACTAGCAGAGAGGAATATTCTGGAAAGAACTTGTAAGGCTGGGAAGGGTGGAAACCCTACCCTACCTCTGTTCATTTTCGGACAGCTATACTCGGCCAAGAAAACGGCGGCCGGTGCCGGAGGATCTGATAAGTCTGATAAACAAGAGTAAAATATCGTTGCGGCGAATCATAAGACTTTTGCTAATGGGAACGAATAAACGAAAACACTTAGGGGACATGCACATCAAATGTAATTTTATTAAAGAACTTCGCGGCCCCATAGGGCATGGCCAAGAACCAGTTAAGTAATATAAAGCAAAGAAATATACTTCATTCGAATTCCAAGTACAAATCCCAGGAGGGTAAGCCGAGAGCGGCCTTTCTGCAATTCTTACTTGTTAATATAGCTTAGTTAAGATTTCGATACAAGCAAAACTATGATTCCAACAAGTTGTAAACAAAAGAAAATTAAACATGCATAGTTCACGGGAACCATTTTTGAGCATACTGTCGACAAACAGAAGAAAGGCAGTATTTACCATGCCGTAAAGAAAATTATTTTTAGAATATTGTTTTCCAGTATAATAATCTGACCGCCTTGGAACTCTGCCATAACAGGGTTAACAGAGATTTATCTCACGGCATAAAAAGCAAGAGATTTACTTCGAAAATTTCATAAATACTTCTGAGACGAGGCTCAGAAAAGAACAGTTTAAACTCTATAAGACTACACGACACCCTAGGCTATATGACTCTGTGATACAGAGAGTATACACTCTGTCAACCATGCCATAACTTCATGCTCGCAAGACGACGGAATACCTGTGAAAAGAGATTTTTAGTCACTTCAACCTCCAAACAAACTGAGCTATCGAATAGCAAATGAAGTGGCTCAACGAGGGATTTCCTCACCTGTTCAGCATGTCAAATAATAAAAAGAAACTGTTAGATAAACCCAGGATGAGCGGTGACCAAGATGTAAACTAAGAGCGGGAGTCTAGCCAAAGAAGAAAGGCGAAGTAATCAAAACACACCTGGTAGGAGGGTTTACGTTCGTCAACCTGTCCAAATCCTCGGAATGCGACAAGGGGTTAGATTAACTTAAACCTGAAACCTGGAGGTATGAATTCCATAGTAAAGAGTGTGTGTTTGAGAAGCGAAAACTTACCCATTGAACCCCTTGGTGGGGAGGAGCTGAAGATTATACATCCGAGCAGAAGCGCGTAGATTTGCGCCTTGGTTGTCTGAGTATGCCTGTATAATAATTAAAAAGAAATTATATGTTATAAAACCCTTTCTCCGGGCTACACATGAACAAAACGAAGGAAAAAATTCAGGACTACATATAGAAATTTAACTGGAAGTTAAACTGGAGCATATCCGTGACTTGCTCACCTAAAGCCAGGTAAAGTCGGGTAAATCCAGAGGGAGCCAAGTTAAGAAACGCGCCATGAACGAGATTAGCAGAAGGAGAAATGGCCATGGAAACAAAGCCATCCGTTGATCTTCCCTCATTTTCTTCGAGAGAATAGAGACTTGATTGCACAGCTGTTTCCCGCTTTAATTCCTTGTACAATAGGAGAACTCTGGGATTGACACCTGTACCCGGCGCGTAGTGCAAGAAACCATACGGCCAAATAATATAATTCCCTTATGTAATAATCAATTAATGAACAGTTATGCTAGGAATCGAGGAGATCTCATCGACGGATAACCCATGATCTCAAATTCTCTATCATACAATGAAAGGTGGGGTTTGTTGTAATGTTTTATTGTCATTTAAAACCTTGTAATGTTTTATTGTCATTTAAAACCCATGCGTACATTATCATGTAGTTTATTTCATGCTTGGATATACCTTCGGCTCATAGATTATCGATCTGTGTTGTATCATAGTCTTGTATAATATATGGCTGGATGAAAGCTGTGTTATGTTAAGTAGATGTAATTCGTGGTGAATTTAGTGTAATAGATAAAAAAAAAATTATTACTGTGGTAAATAATGTATATAGATGTGACAATTAGCTTTGAGCCTTATGAACTAGCGTAGCACCAAAAACTTCACTCTAACCTTCCAACTATAACAGAAACTGATTTCCTTCTTTAAAAATATTTATATATAATTTTAAATTGATTCTTTTTACCACTAAGACCTACCAGATCTACACTCAATAAACAAGAAGCATTCTTATTCTGACATGAATCACAAGCTACATAGTGAATAAACCTAACTTGATTGCATAGGGATGAATATCAAACAGTTAATTTCACTTTTCACTTTTCACAAACAAACAAAAAATCTAGCAAATGAATATAGTGTAAAAGATCAATCTAAAATTTACATGTAATAAAAGGTCTAAAATTGAAGTTTGAAAATAAAAAGCTTAGAAATAAAATTAATTGTAAATATTTAAAAAAATTGTATTTTTTTTTGTTATAATAAAAATGTGTACATATAATATGTTTAATGATTAAAAATATATATTTTTTCATTGAAAATTTGTATATTTAAATTTAAAGTGAGATTATATATATATATATATATATATATATATATATATATATATTAATGGTTAAATTATTACACAGAAATCGATTATTTATTTTATATAAAATATCTAACAAATAAATATATTGTCTTATTATTATCATCATCATTTTCAAAATATATATATATATATATATATATATATATATATATATATATATATATATATATATATATATATATATAATTTTTAAAGATTTAATTAAAGATATAAGAAAAGATGGATTGAACTTTTAAATGGAGAAATATTTGTAATTATATTTAAATAGTAATATATAAGTTTAATCTTATTTTAAAATTAATTATTTAAATGAATTAAATGAATTTATTAATTTGTATAAATATGAGTTTAAAAATTAATTGGAATATTTTAAATTATAAATTTGTTTTATTTTTATAATTTTTAATATAAAAAAATAGATTTTTATTTTTTTAGAATATAAAAATAAAATAAACATACACTGTAAAATAAATCTATAATATATTTAACTATTTTTAAACTCAATTGATAATATATTTAATAAAAGTTACTAGGATATAAACATGATATACTAATATATTTAATCAAAGTTATTTGGATATAAACATGATATAAAATGATCCAATATAGTGTATAAGTGTAAATTAAAAATTTAGATCTAAAAAGTAAAATATATACTAGTATATCCATATAAATTTGGATAGATACCAATCCATCAAAAACATCAAAACATTCACTTCATGATACATCTCACATTATCAAGAATAAGAAATCATAAAAATTAACTAAACGTGAATACCATGAGTCAATACCATGGGTTGTTTTTATAGTTTAGTAAATAATTTTGTTAAATAATTAGTTTAGATCTATATTATTGATGAGAGGGATCAATGAGGTTTGCATATCAAGACATTTGATCCCTCTTGGCACTTGGTAGATCCAGAGTTAGGCCATCTTAATTTCCCCCTTTACATAAACCACATTCCACATGAATACCATGAGTCAATACCATGGGTTGTTTTTGTAGTTTAGTATTATTTTTATTTTTTATTTGACCTAGTTAAAATGTTCATTACAATATGTCAATATTTTTATTTAATTTACTTTTATTTTTATTTTTGTGTAATTTGACAAAGTCACCAAAACTTAAATTCAATCACTTATTAAAAAAAAAAACTAACATTATAAAAAATCTATATAAAACTTTTATTTGTGAATCTAATGGCCTAAAACATAGACTAACATTTGATCCAATGACTCAAACATTGACACAGTGACACCTAGGGGAGTTGTTTTCAAATAAGACGTCTTACGACGTAATTAACATAAACATAAATTCAATTTAACCAACATTTAAATTTTTAATTTTTTTTATATTTTAATAAACAATAAATTAAAAATTATAATATTTTTAGATATATACAACAACTTAAACCTAAAATGATATGTAAAGCTACCCCCCTTTGGGTTTGAACCTATGACCTCTTAGGAGGAAACACATGCACTTAACCATTAGGCCCACTCAAGTTGTATGCTCTTAAATAATTTTGACAATAATTCTAAACACTTTAAATCACAGTTTTAATTTTACATGTTTATTATAATAAGTGAAGAGTGAGGGACAATAATAACGAAAGAAAATCACAAACTTTTAAGAAAACCACAAACTTTTTTAAAATGTATTCTATATTATTTCTCCCATACAAAAATGGTTTTTTCCTTTTCCTATTATTTCTTAAGCCCTAGGAAATATAAAATTTCTTACTACCTCATATATAGAATATCAAATAAGCTGAGATAAGTATGGCATAACTTTAACATCCACCCTCTAAACTTTTCTAGCTACTCCATGACATCCTAAGATGGAAGAAAGTGCACCAAAGAGGCTAGTAGGTTGTTTCTTGATGCTAGAGAGAATGTGGGAACACCCACTTCACAACGCAGGCAAAGAAGGTCCCCATAGCATTACATTGGCTGCATGGCTCTTATGAGCGAAGGTGTAGAGATAGAGCCATCCTCTTTTGAGGAAGTAGTGCAACAACCAATTTGGGTTGATACCATGGTTGGGGAGTATGAATCCATTATAATAAATAGTGCATGGGAAGTTGTCCCAAGGCTGGAGGGGAAGTTAGTTGTAGGATCTAGGTGGATCTACAAAGTGAAGCAGGCAGTAGATGGGAGTGTGGAGAAGAAAAAGGCCAAGTTTGTGGCCAGACGGTTCTCTCAAGCGGATGGGATTGATTATGATGAGACATTTGCAGCAATCGCAAGGTACTCATAAATCAGTTCCATCCTTTCACCCTCAGTGTAGATGGCATGGAAAATACATCATATGGATGTAAGGACGACCTTCCTCAATGGGGTGATTGAGGAAGTTGTGTGCATTGAGTAGCTGAAATTTTTTTATACCTTTGACAGAGAGTCACATGTGTTCAGACTCAAGAGAGAATAGTATGGGTTGAAGCAAGCACCATGTGCTTGGTACACCAGGATCGAAAACTACTTCACTGGGTTGGGCTTCACCAAGAGTGAAGCATATGTGAACCTTTATCATATTGTGGTAGAAGATAAAATTTTGATCATTGTACTTTATGTCAATTATTTGATACTGACTAGTGATGAAAATCTCGTCAAGTCTTGCAAAGAGGATATTGCAAGAGAATTTGACATGAAGGATATGGAGCCCTTGCACTATTTCCTAGGATTGAAAATTTGGAGAAGAGATGGAGAAATATTTGTATCTCATGACAAGTATTCCAACACGATTATCAGGAAGTTCCACATGGAGGGAATAAAACCCATGGAGGCTCCTCTAGCAGGAAAATGGAGGAAGGAGGATGCTACTTCACTCATGTATTTTGTGAATGCACTACTAGACATATGCTATGTAGTTAGCCAACTTAGTCAAGGTATGGTTAAGCCTACCAAACTCTTTTGGAAGGCAGACAAGCATGTGTTGAGATACCTTAGAGGCACTACATCGTTTGGGCTATGGTACAGATGGGCAGAGGGAGTGAAGCTTCAAGGCTTCACATATCATATTGGGCAGGGATTCCATCTAACAAGAAGAGCACATCAGGGGGCATCTTCAACATAGGATCAATAGTAGTTTCGTGGTACAAAAGGAAACAAAGATCAGTTTCTCTCAATTTAGAAGAGCTAGAGTACATGGTGAACAGTCAGGAAGCATGTGAGGCCATCTGGATGAGGAAGATACTTGTTGGTTTGTTTGGTAGACAAATGGATCCAATGGTGATTTATTGTGATAACCATAGTTGCGTCAAACTCTTGGTTAATCCAGTTTTTCACTACAGGTCCAAGCATATTGATATTCGATATCATCATCTCAGAGATTGTGTGCAGAGGTGGATTATGTCATTAGAGTACATTCCCATGGAGGAGCAGGATGCAAACATCTTGACGAAGGCACTGTCAAGAATAAAATTCAAGTTCCACAGAAGCAAGATTGGGGTAACAGAAAATCCCTTTCTTATATAGAGGGACTGTTGTAATTGGCAACAATAAACACTTCTAATTTAATTTCCCCTTAATTAAATTAGAAGGAAATTGTAATTCCACATCATATTAGAGCTTGTACAAGTTAAATGAGTCAAGAAGACTTAGTTAACTCAGTCAATTTGATTCGAGGGTCAAATCGGAGGCATGTGTGATCTCTCTAAGTTTTAGAGGCTCAAGTTGCAGTTTATTTTGAGTTGTAATCAGTTAACTTAAATATTTGAGTTAAAATCAGTTTAACTAGTTCTAACTAAGAGATGAGCTAGTGATAGGTCCAATGAATTAAATCTTATTTAATTCACATGCAGTGATCACTTAGATAACAAATAATTCGCTGTAAATAGTTGTTGCATGCTAGTTATAAGGAAGGCCCAATTAAGATTGGAGTTAAAGAGAAGAGAACTATTAGTTGTATAATTAGAAAATTTTACAGGTGATGCATGAGGTCAACAAAATGCCTTATATAAATTGTGCAATCAATTCTTGGTAATTTCTTAATTAATAGGGGCTCAATTCCTCCAATCATGGATAAGCAAGGCTGAGCAACCTAGAGGAAATAAATTGGTTAAGTATCAGATCATTCTTGTTGGGATCAGAGTGAGACAGTAAAAGATTGTGTAGAAGTTTCTCATGAAGAGAAAAGCATTGTATTGTTTCATTTTCTTGAATTTATGTAATATACATATAGTGGGGTTTTTAGCTGAGGATTTCCCCAGATACAAAATTTGTGTTGTGTGATTGAAATTCTTTCTCTTTCTTGTTCATCAGATTGTGTGATCATAATTGGTTTCTGAAATTTGTAGAATTAATTCAGTATTTTGTTTTAGCACATTACAAGATCAACTGAATCTTATAGATATTTCTAAAGTGAAAGTGAGTTAATAGTTTCAATATAAATAACTTCTTTCCTTCACCTCCAAGGCATTTTTTTTATGAACTATAAAAATTTTCTGTCAATCAACAAATTTTTCAATACAAAATAGCTATAGACCAACTATATGCTAAAAAACTACCACTTATAACTATTATTCATGTGAAATCCCTTCTACAAGGCACTTCCAATATATAGAAATTCAGTATAGAAAAATCTTCATTTTCGACAAATAGCACAAATCATTCACATAATCTAAACACGCCACAATTCTGGCCAGAACACGATTCTGACATGATTTTTAGAAAACTGGGCACAAGTTTTGGAAAATCGGATTACAGTTGTCAAGCTGCATGATTTTGGGTATTGGAGTAATTGTTGATAGTGTTAAATTTTCTACCTTTTTCATTTTCGATCCATGTTACTATTCTACGTGTGAAATGTGTTTGACGGAACATTTTAATTAAATGAAAATTTCCAAACAACAAAGCAGATGATTCCAAAAAATAGCAGAAATAGTTTAAAAACAAATCTCGAAATTCAAAAACCAGTTACTCCATGCACAAAAAAAATTAAATGTGAATATTTTCAAATAATGATGTCTAGCTCACTGGCTTTCAAAAATTTCATCCATTACGTTCCTTATTACATCTCGATCCATCCATTTTCCTAAAGTGTACCAAACCGTTAATTTCATTATGTCATGTACAAAAATGATGAAACTACACTTGGCACAATGAAAGTGTTTTTCTTTATTTATTATTCTTATTCTACTTTTGCTTCTACATAACCCAATTTTGTAATTCCGCATGTTTTCCATATGCAATATACGCCTCCTGCATTGATTACAATCATCAGTAAAACTCCATCTATAACATTTTTTTTTTTTTTACAAAGTCGGTTACTATATTATGTTCGAAAAAAAAGAAGGAAGGGTTTCCTTGTTACATTCTGATAGTGTTGAGGACAAACAAGGAGGGATGAAAACACAAAATTCCGAGCCTCCATTGTGTCGACTATTCATACTATACTGCATTACAGATTCAAGATATATTCTAACAAACTGCAAAAGCATGAGAGTGAATTTGAAAGACATGAGCAAAAGAGAGAGAGGAGGAATGAGGATTAGTCAATGCTGATTGGTGGTCCAAATGACGCATCATTGTTGTCGTCAAGACTGGAATTTCTTACATTGTTTGAGCTGGAACTTGGAGCCGAGTGTTTGTCTAAAATATGTTTTAGAATCTGGAGAGATTCTTCCATGTGTGAACATAAATTGTTGATCTCTAGGAGCTCATTCTGAAATGACCAAGCCCAATGCTGAAGGAGGGCTATATCCACTTGATGTTTCTCTTCAATGATCCTCTGATGTCCTCGAATCTGCTCCATTTATGACTATAGATCTGCACAGTGAAAATAGTTTTCGCTCCTTGACATGATACCATTAAACTTAGCAGGGGCTCGCGAAAGAAAGGTTGGAGGAGAGGTTGAGCAGGGATAGACAAGCAGAACAGCAAGTATCTAAGACAAACATAGGCCTATGGAATGACAAGGTGTTCAGATGTTGAGAGACAGGGAATGCATGGCGAAATAGGTAGGGTTCTCGCAAGGCCACTCAGGATGGAGAAAGAGCCAATGACTTAGCCATGATAGATGGGAGAAATCGCAAAGGTGTAGTGACATTGAGAACAAAGGGGGTAAATAAATAGAGCGAGTAGATAGGAGGGGAGGATCGTGGCAAGGATTATGAAAGGATATGGTCACGAGATGGGTGATTCTACAGGGATGAGGAGATCTAGTCAGCACAGAAAAAATCTTGCATAGAATCATACAAGATAGATATGGTGACAAAAAGAGAATCGTGGCAGGGGAGAGAGAGAGAGACCATATTGACTAAGCATTTGATCGGCTGGTCTACTGCAGGCTTTGTTAGCCAACTTGTTCGCTTGCTTGTTATTAGCTCTGAGGATATGGTGAAAAGAGATATCCTTCATATCTTTGATTAGAATATGACATCTGTTGATGATCCTGTAGACAGCTATGTTGGTGGTTTGAGAATCGTTTATCATCATGCTTATAACAATGGCAAAGTCCCAAATAACCGTTTCATTTGACATGTTGAGGCTCTTTATCATTTGAAGTCCTTTAAATAGAGTGTAGGCCTCACCTTTATTGTTAGACAAAGAGCCGAGACCCCATTAAAAGGAGATAAACATGCTGCCATGTTCATCCCTTATGAGACCTCCTACCCCAGCAATGCCTGGGTTCACCTTTGATGCTCAATCGAAGAAGAGAGCAGGTATTTTGCATCCATCCATCCATTCAATAAAATATTTTTGCTTGAGTCTTATCTTCCAGTTTTCCTTTTGGAGAGTTTGAATGACTGGGGATTTGAAATAGTCGGGATTGTCAAGATCTCTCCCAAGAAATGTTCTTTCTTTAGCATGGAGATCGTTGAAATTGATATGGTTGGTTCTTTTGGATAGAATCATCTCGATAGAGAGACTCTAGGTCTTGTTTTGTACTTTCCTTGGGCAAGTTTTTTTTATCTTGAAGAATCATCTTAATCCTTGCCAGCCAGGTGCTCCAGAGAAGAACATATGGGAGGGTGTCCCAGACCCTTTTGACGTTATTTTTTTTTTTTTTTACCTAGGGATATCCTTTTTCTTAGTTTTCTATCAGGTTTGAGACAGAGTTGATGGAATCTAAATCAATCTGAGAGAAGATAGTAAGATCACTCCAACACTGATTGGCAAAGGGACATCTCACAAAGAGATGGAAAGAAGTATCTTCTTCTCTTTGACAGTTGGGGCATCTGGAGGGGCCATAGATACCTCTTTTTTTTTAAATTATCTAAAGTTAGGATCGTAACTTTGAGCAGAGTCCAGATCAATATTTTTATCTTTGGAATGGCTTCAGATTTCCATATGAGCTTCCAGATGGGCCATTGAGGAGAGGGGAACTGTTCTTTAAGAAGGTGTTCGTAAGCCACTTTGATTGAGAATTATGACCCAGAAGGATCCCACCGAAGACGTTTTTGGTTGTCTTTAACCAATGAAGCAGCACCATGAAGCATTGCATTAAGATTTACCAGATCGACCTTAAGGTGAGGGGGGGATAATAGGAAAATCCCATCCAATCCACGCATTGGAATTCTCATCCCAATTGGAATATAATCCAAGGTGTTTATATCAAGGTTTTGGAGGTAATATTTAATTCGATGAATGCTCAGGCTATCATTGAGAGGAGATTGCCCCATAATTTTATCCTTCCAGATATTTGTACTGCTTCCACCTTGAGGAACTTTAGAGATGTTTCTGTTGATAAAAGGAATGGATTTCTTGCATAAAGCCCAGATTATGGAGCATGGCATGTTTGGGATATCTTGTTCAAGAATATTTTGTCTAACAGAAAGAAGATATTTGGTTTCCAAAACTTGCTTCCACCAGGAGTGTTGCCCATTGATGAGGCTCCACACTATTTTTCCCCCAAAGGCATTGTTCAAGAGTTTTGGAATGCAAATATCGATCCCACCATTTTCATAGTTTTGAGTGACCTACCTCCATTTGATTAAGTTTTATTTCTTCTTCTCGTTTTTCCCTCCTTGCCACGGGAATTGCCTTAAAACTAATTCTATTTTTTTATGGATGCTGGTAGGAGCATTGAGCAAGGAAAAGTGATACAATGGCAGGGAAGAGAGAACAGTTAGGAGGATTGTACGCCCAACCATGTTGAGCTAGAAGGATCCCCATTGTTGTACTCTCTTTTCCATTTTGTCAATTTTTATGTTCCAGACATCAGCCTTCAAGGGTCCAACACTGACTGGCATCCCAAGATAATTAAAATAGGTCCAGTTCAATTTGTAGGAGACTCCAAAATTTTTTGCAATACTATGGATTGTGTGGTTTGATGCATTCCACCCATAGATACAACTTTTGTGGTAATTTATCAGCCCTCCTAAGTAGAGCATAAATTTTTCAAGAAGAGTTTTGAATCTTTGCGCAATAATGCAGGTGGCTCCACCCATTAAAAGGGTGGCATCAGCAAATTGAGAATGATTCATATTCTTGACTCCATTACTGAATTGTATTCCATTGATAAGACCAACTTTGCACTTGTGATCCAAGGCCCTGCTGAAGGACTCTGCCATTAGAATGAAGAGAAAAGGAGAGAGAGGGCATCCTTTCCTAAGACCACGAGAAGATTGAAAGAATTTTGCTGGCCTTCCATTGATTAAGGGAGAGATCCAAGGGTTGGAGATACAGGCAATGATAAGAGAGATAAATTCAGTTTCAAAACCCATTTTTTTGTGGAAAGAGAGAAGAAATGAATGTCTCACTCTATCAAAGGCATTGGCAAGGTCGAGTTTCTGGATGAATCCTTTCTCTGATCGCATCATACTCGAGTGAATGGCTTCTTGAACTAAGAGGATAGTATCAGAAATTTGCCTTTGGGAGATGAATCCCCCTTGGTTTTCAGAGATGAGGTTAGGGAGATGGGGTTTGAGGCGGGTGGTAAGAATTTTAGTGATAATTTTGTATGAATATTTGGAAAGGGAGATGGGTCTAAATCTGGAAAAGGAGGAGGGGCAGTTTTCTGTTGGTATGAGGGCGAGAAAGGTAGAATTGGTAAGCCACCGATCTTCTTCTTTATTTGTACCCACTGAATCATTTTGATTAAGTGCTTTTTAATTACTTCCTAATAGGTCCAGTAAAAGCTAATGGAGAAGCCATCTAGACCCAGAGGCTTGTCTGGATGCAGAGTCCAAATAGCATTGAGAATTTCGGCCTCCTCTATATCCTTTTTAAGGGACTTGTTGATCTACTCCATGATTAGCTTTGGAAAGTGGTTTAAGAGATCCGAATAATCCTATGGTGCAGCTGATTCAAATAGCATATTTTTATAATGATTGTAAGTAGCAGCCTTGATACCTTCCTGATCTGCATGAACCATTCCCTCATCATCTATTATGGTTGAGATGTTATTCCTTGACCTTCTAACAGTTGCTTGTTTGTGGAAGAAAGGATTATTTTTGTCAACACCCTGTAGCCAGAGGTTTCTAGATTTTAGCCTCCATTTCTCCTCTTCTTTCCTATTAACTGTATACAAATTCCATTAGAGATCTTTCTCCTGTTCTAAATTTCATTGATTCAATCCATGAGTGTCAATGTTAGTGTGCACTACTTCTAGCTTTATTTTGATTTATTTTTTGACTTTGTCTAGTTCCTTGCAATGAAGTTTGGCCCAGCCTTTAAGAGCCATTCGAAAAATCTTCAGCTTTGTCTCCCATATGTGCGAAGGGGAGCCCTCCATGTGTTGCTTCCAAGAGTGATGCACGATCTGTATGGCTTCAGGGAGTTCACTATAAAGGGGGTTGTACTTAAAAGGGAGGGGTCCAAGGGAGGATTGATCTCTAAGGGAGAGGGTGACAAGGTAATGGTCAGAAGCAGAGAACGAAAGGATACAAAAAGAGGCAACAAAGAAGAAAGAAATAAGAGGAAAATCCATAATAAAATAGTCAAGCATTTCCATTATGTTTCCAACTCCAATTCTGTGATTTCTCCATGTGAATTTTTGGTTTTGGGGGATGATGTCAACCAAATCATGGTCTTGAATTATGGTTCCAAGTTGGTCTCTTGAGGGATCATAATTGAACCTGCCACCTCTTTTTTTGTTGGCATGCAAGATCAAGTTAAGGTCCCCACCAATGATGATTTTTTTGTTATCCTCATTTTCTATATCTACTTTCATGGTGCTCCAACAAACTTATTTGTCCTTGTAATGATTAGGCCCATATACATTGTACACAGTAATCAAAATGTTCTCTTGGGTATTCTGGAGATTGAATTTGATCCAGTTTTGGGTTTTGACAACTCCATTTTTCTTCCAAGCATTCTAATTCCAAATAGTGCCTATTCCTCCTGAGGCACCCCTAGATTCCATAACAGTGCCAGTATAGTTCTGCAATTTATTTATGATATTTTCCATGTCTTGATCTCCTTGCTTAGTTTCTTGGAGGAGAATCATGTCAGGTTTTTCTTGATTCGAAAGGTATCTCAGAGTTGAGTTTTTTGAGGGGTACCCTAGTCCCCTGCAATTCCAAGAGAGGGCTTTCATCATTTAAGGAGTGTAGGTTGAGGACCTGCTTTCGCTCCTTGTTAATTATAACTTGCTTCTTTTTTGTTTTGCCCTACAATGAAGGATTCTATAGGTGTTGAATTTCGAGAGTTACGTCCTTTTATGCTGCTTCATCTCTATGATTCTTGGAGGATTTCCTTCCTGGACCGGATTTTTTAAGGATTTCTAGAATGACCCCATGTTCTTTGGCTGTGTTTCTTGTGACAATCCGGGATGAAGAAGGTCCAGTAGAAGAGGAGGGGGGCAAGATTTAGAAGGGGAGAACTGAGGAGTAGATCCAAGAAGATGGGAGGGGATGGAGGGTTTAGGAGGATCCTCTTTAGAAGGGGTTAGGGGAGGCAAGGGAATGGATGGAGGGTGGATTAAGAGGGGGATCAGTGGATTTCTGAGGGGATGGGGAGAGGTTGGACAAGGGATTGGGGGGGGGGGGGGGGCACATTTGAGGATTTAAATGGTTGTGATATCAAGAGCCGAGGGTTTCCGCCTTTTTTTATAGTTTCTCATTGGGTTTCTGGATCAGAGTTTTCAATCTCAATAACTTTGGAGCATCTATTATAAAAATGACCATATTCATGGCATACCTTACACTTGAATGGAATTTGTTCATAGTCTAGCTATTGTATGTGGGTCCAGTTGTTGACCTTAAGTTTTATCGCCTCTGGAAGTCCTTTCCCCATATTCACTTCAACACAGATCCTGGCTCATGCCTACATGTTTTCCTTCTGCTCGCTTCTATCAATGAATTTTCCTACTGTGTTCCTAATTGCTCAAACAGAATTGTCACCCTAGCAATGCGAGGGGAGATGGGGGAGGCAAGCCCAGACTGGAACAACGTTGGGCACGTCAAGTTCTGGATCAAAGTCTAGAGTCCATTTGTTTAGGTAGAGCCCTCTGGTGTCCATGAAATATGCTCCATTCCTAAATATCAAGTCCTTGACTCCTTCTGCCTCAAAATGGAATGTGAAATAGCTTCTTCCACAGAATCTGATTGAATTTTTTCCACTGATCTTATCTTCCCAGTTGCATTCGACCCATTTTTGCACCGTCTTTTATGAGGGCCACAGACCTGTGAATTTCTCGTTAAGTCCTTTCTCGATGAGTTAGAGAGCTACCATACGTAGGATAGCCGGGGGAAGAGACACTTCTTGAATATCTTCCAGTTTCTTGACAAACTTAGAAATCGTAGGTCTTGGACAATTATTATTATTATTATTTTACAATTGCTAAAATTTATTATTAAATAATGTTATTTAATTAATAACGCTCATAGTGAAACAAGTTTCTATATATAGCATGAGTTAAATATAAATACTTAAGCCACATATGCATTTCTTCCTCACATAGCTTTCACACTAGTTATGTACTCGGTAACGCTTTACCAATTCTCATTTACAATTGGCTATTGTAACCTTTATGACTTACACTATAAGATTTAATATGAGTTTCGCACAAGAAAAAATTCCCACGATAAAACAGGTTTCTATCTTCAGTATGCCTTATTTAAATACTTCCTTGATTTAAGTAAACAAATTGTATATGTCTATAAGAAAATTACTTAGAAAAAATAGTTTACATTTGACCATTGAAAAACGAAATATGAAGTTTTGTCACAATGCTTCGAAAAAATAGATACCGTAGTTCAACGTATAATTATTATTATTTATTAATATCAACATATGTCGTTGTGCAGAGCTTTTAGTCCAAGAAAATTCTTTTTTATAATGAAAAATCTTATCCTAATACCGACAGAATGAAAAATTTATACAATCAAACACTAATGTGTGACATTCTCACTTTTGTACATGCATTCATAAATAAAGACAACTAGAAAATAATAGTCATGCTTTCTAGCCAAACAAAATTCAATAGTTTCCAATATAGTTAGAACTTCAATAGTTACTAGCAAGTGTAATTATATTTAGATTCGAATTCTAATCACAACAATTGCAATCGATACAACTTCACATGTAAAACATTATCGAAGAATTGTTGAAATAATTGGTAAAATGTTTCAGTGTTATAACGGAGGAAACAAAGATGCATTTTATTTATTATTCATTATAGAGCATTAGCTAATATATAAAATTTTAGAGGAAATACTGCAAAAAATGTGTTCAATTATTATTTTATATATAAAGTTCAAGAACCCAGGTCCATACAACATCCCATGTCAAAAGTCATCTCACAATTATACACATAAGTAGTAAACATATGAAGAAATAGAAAAAACAATAATCAAAATTCAAACAACTTATGATTACAAATCCATGGTAAAGGAAATAGCCTTGTGTGGCATTTAAATCATTTATGAAAATGTTACTATTTCAATCGAAAAGCTAAATGCATTTGTCCCAATGATAGTTGTGATTGCAATACTGTCAATTGTAATCTCTAAAAGTCATTTGTAACAGGTAATAAGGAACTGCATTCAGGAATTAGACTATTCCATTATAATGTACACATAATATTTAAATAGTAAAATGCTAAGACGAAAAAAAAATGTTCTAATCTATTAAAACACTAAGAATATGAAAAATCTAACTCTGATATTCTTCATACCTCAACTATCTCTCGAAATTAGGCTTCCTACAATGAATTCCTTCACTTTAGCTTGAATGAAGTCTTTCATCGGAGCAACGAAAATGTCATTCTTAACACATTCATTGATTATCTCTTGCTCAATTTATTTTTCTTCTTGCAATTTCAAAGCCAAGATAGAGCACTCTTCATTGACACCGAAAAAATAAATTATCCATTTTCTAATTTCATTTGCACTAAAATCAGTTATATAATTGAACTTTGTTAACTGTCATTGTTTGAGCTTCTCCAAATGAACCATCAGCTTCTCCTTTGCAATTAATCCAGATTCATATGTAATACATGGACTGTTTAAAGCCTAAACAATCACTGCTGCCTTGATATACACATATACTCTTTGATTTTCTATGTCTCCACACTCATAAATAATGTCTTCCAATTTTTTGATTTTCCTAGACCATGCATTCTTGATCTACCTCATCCAAGAAACATTAAGCAACCCTTGTTTATATATTTCTAGTTCGGACAGTAAATTAAGATTATGACTAAAAGTTAATAGATCATTATCTACAAATTTCATGTCTCCCTCTAGCTCAATTTTGACCAATTTGATAAAAGATCTTATTCTTTGCTTTAAATGTTGTATATCAAAAGAAACTTGCCATGCAGATTCAATAATTCACAATATTTCAGATATATTACTAATGATGTGTGATTTCACTGCACTTAGAATATTGACAGGCTTCTCAAATCTATTAAATTCATCAGGACTAGAAATTGCCAATGGTGGTCCACCTATCACCAATGGAGTCTTCGGCAAATGACCTAGGCTTAGGGAATCTTCTATCTCTTTTATTTTTTCCTTCAAATTTTGATTTTATTCTTGTCGTTGACCAAAAGAAGTTGTAAGTGCTTCACCACCAGCTTGATGCAATTTCGTTAGCCCATGTGTTGCAACCGAAGATAGATCAACATTCAATTATACTAGATTAACAACCTTTCAATTGGAAAGTTGTATCCTTTCAATCTCCAATCTCTTACCACCCCTATCATAATTTTCGTTATGCAATGTGACAAAACGGTCATCGAAAGTAATGTCCTTTTCAACAATTTCTTCCATTATTCCCTTATTTTCTTGCAAACAAGTTCTAACCCAATAAAATAGTGCAATGCTATCAACTTCCATGTTCACCACTCCTTCAATTTTCTTCATTTCAGTACACTCTTGTATCTAAATTATTCAACCATGCGTGCTCTTTTTGGAGTTACTCTATGAGGAGGCCCTTTGTCATCCTAGCCACCTGATAACCTATTGGAAACCATTTTTCATTTCCAGTAGTTTTTTTTATTACTTTTGCTAGTAGATGAAGTCACACCAGTATTGTGTGTACAATATTGAGATTTTGCTGTAGATTTTTCACCTCTTTACTTAAATATTTCTCCTGCCACGATGATATATTCTTTATAAATTTGCTCAACATCTACTAGCAGTTTTGATCTTTTGTTGACACACTGTGACTTTTCTCACCCTACTCTCTACTTCTCATAAATAACTTCTCGTACCCCATAGAGGCTCAAGGTGTTCCATGAAAAGTATTCCTCTATCAAAGCCTTTAATAGCTTCAGCTTCACTTAAGTTGAAAGAATCCAAAGGCTTTCAAAAAATGAGAGTGTGAGTCGTATTCTTCACAATCACTTTTCCAATAGTAAACATAAATGAAATAAATTGTCTTTTTTCTTTTTATGCTCATATATAGATAGCCAATTATTATATTTCCTGTAGACTTCAACAACAAAATACATATCTAAAACAAACATTGGAAAAATAAATGGCCTATCTTCAAAACCATAAATTTGTATAACCATATTTATTTCCCTTTCCTCATATCACCCCTTGTGAATTAGGAAATCCTTAGCCTCTATAGATATTCGAGAAATACCTTGTCCAATTACCATGCAATACACTTGCCTCACAACACACATCCTGAATTAAACAAAAATTTAAAGAAGCTTTGTGCTTCCAAAATATAGGATACCATAGTTGCATTGGTTCCTCACGGACCTTGAATATAGGATTACAGGGAAAATCATCAAACAAATTAATTAAAACGAGAAGTGTTGTCAGAAATGACATCATATAAAATCCATTTTTCATGGGTATTCTATGTAACTGGACAACTAATTCATTTGAAACTACACAATCCCAATCAAAGATACAATTATTTTTTATGTCTCATAAAGCACATAGAAAATGAATTTCAGGACATGTGATGTACTTTCTATCCCTACTACATGGGAAATGAGCCAACATAAATCCCTAAATTATTTATTATAAATATATAAAAGAAAAATATCGAAAGCAACCTCATAAGTTGCATAAATGAATTCTTGCAGAATGTCAATTTCGCGCCCTTCTAGCTCGAGGAAACTATTTGCAATAGACAATTATATATTCTTGTTCAGTTTCAATAACTTGAATAACAACCTAAATACATTGGGACTTAGAGAAACCTTTATTGCTCCTAGCTTAATTTCCCTCTTTCTGAAATATAAATTATTTGCACATAGATAAACAATCTATCTTAAGTCAAAGAATTCCAAAACACACCTAGAATTTGCTAATCTCGTACTCCAAATCTTGTTACTTGTTTTCTCGTCCATTGACAAATTAACATATCACTCATAAGTTCTCGACCAATCAAATTTATCATCGATCTCAGCAAATGATTTAATTGTATCACCCCAAACAACCTCTTTCCCTCACCTTCTACCCATTTTCATTTGCAACAGAAAGAAAAAAAATTAGTTGTCGATGAATAACGTATTCAAATCCTGTTTCACTTTACAATTCTTTGTTTTCTTCATAAACACTGATCGTTATTATTACTCATGTGAAAACCATTACACGTGATTCTTTGAATAAATAACATTTAAATAGGGAAAAACCAATTTTTATGGACAGTAATAGGAAAATTGTTAGAAATTCCAAAAGCATCTTTTGCATTTTCTCTTACATACATGCCACAACAAATAGAATTTTATGATATGTAATAATAAACATTGTCTATCGAACTAGTAAATTCAACCACATGTCCAAAAATCATCGGTTTTTTGTTTGTTTGTTTAGTAAAAACCTGACAGCACACGTGTTTGAAACATTTTTTGTAATAGTGGAAATGGATTCAGCATCATCAAAAGCCCTATCGCCAAATTTGTCGTTACTGTCAAAAATCACTACAAATTATTATTTTTTGCCTTCCTTTTGACACACAAGATCATGAAAATTAACAATTCTAACCTCGAATTACAAAAAATCACTGCAATATTTTACCAACAACGTGCTCAATTTTTTTTTTTTTTTTTTTCTAATCAATTTTGAAGACCCCTAAAAATATCAAATACTTCCATAGTCTAACAAGGCCACAAATTTTCCTAAAAATAAATGAAAATTCCTGCAAGGGTTTTAAAAAAATATGGCAATTCTTTTTTTTATTCTTCTTATAGCTGCCAAGGTTTGGAATTTTCAGTACCTCAAAGATAAAAACGATTCAAACACTCTCAAGATTGGATTTTTTCTAAAACATTTCACCGAATCCCATATGATATTTCATCATCCGGGTGGAATTGTGGCATACATAGAGAACACCGTCAATAATAGCTACAAATAGTAGTGCGCAAGGAAATTCAAAAATATATATTATGCCAACACATATTCAGCTATTCTCTATGATGAATCGACTTGACAACTGGTCCCACTACTTTGTAAAATCGAACCAAATTTGATTTACGAATAACTTGACACGACTATTTCTCACAAATTTTGACACAAATTTATGATGTGGTGTAGACCTTATTCCACATAGACACATATAATTGTAAACTCTTTGATTTTTTCAAACAAAAAAATAATTTAATTACTGAAAGTTAACAGTTGTAACTTTGAGTTACTTTCGGTCAAATTTGGAGACTCGTAAAACTATCAATAATAGCGAGAAATAGTAAATTTACCTTCTATGATGAATCGACTTGAAAATTACTTCCCACTATTTCGTAAAACTGAACATAACTTGACAAAGTCATTTATCGCAGTATTGTGAAGAAAAACTTGCAGAGTATTGTATAGAAAACCAAAGCTTGTAGAGTATTGTGAAGTATTATAGAGAAAATATTGATGAACAAAAAGATTGTAGTATTTCCAAATGCGAACAGAAAACCAACAAAGGTGAAACAATGTACAAGCTTGTAGTATTTTACAACTTTTGTATCTTTGCACTACTGATATCGTCTAAGCTCAGCTTCGCATATAACAATTTATGTACAAGCAAAAAAAAGCTCAAAAAATACTCCAGGCTCTTAAATGAAATTTGCAAAGAGTAAATGCTACACGCCTCATGGTTTTATCTATCACTTCCAATATTGTTTTCTCCCTCACTATGCTAGCTATTTCAAATACTTGTAGTCTTATTTCCCTAGAAATCACTACCTACCACTATTTTTCATTTGAAACATGCTACAAAGATAAAGCAACCATCAATATTTTTCATCGTCTCGATGTTTGTCCTTTGATTAATAGAAATCAAATTTGTAGGAAAATACAAGTTATCTCAACATTCAATTCAATGGCTACACACCTTCTCGCACATTTAGAAAACCACATAAGCATAAAAACATGATTTTAATATACTTTCAACATAACACAAATGCATATGTGCGGAGTTGTAGAGAAAATCCATTTATGTGCAAAAAACTCTGACACACAACCACCTCCGCACAACTTCATCTGCACAACCACTTCTAAACTCAACAACACCCTTCCGTCAGTCATTGACATTTGAAAATGATATTAATAAATGTGGGTCCCATATATCATGGAAAGGAAGAACTTATTCTTTGCACACACTACCTCTAAACAACATAGTCCATTGTGTGAAAAATTATCTCAAGCTTTCATTGTATGCATTTCCCTCATTCTGCACAAATTTCGCACATGAATTTGTTCTCTGCATAACCTCTGCCCGTGCACAACCACCTCCACACAACTTCGTCCACACAACTACTTCTGCACTCAATAATGCTCTTGTTTCTATTTTTCTATACATAGCAGATTCTTCTAAAATTTTAGAATTTTTTTCTTTTCTTATTTGATCCTATGTAGTTCTACACATGCTACCTCTTAATAGCCAACTTCCCAGACCCACCTTCATACAACTGCTTTCGCAGTTGCTACGTTCCTAAATAATAATTTAAAAAGACAAGGCCTTCCATACTTTTGTTTTACCACACAACAAATTTTCTTCACCCATATTGAAAACACAATTTATTTAGCACCCCAATCTATGTAAAACAACTTCAATTATCCTGCACATGCTCCTTAATAATATCAATTGCAAATTTGTTCAGCTATATGCAAAAAAACCTGCAACCGCATCAACTCCTACATCATTCACTAGAGCACTGACATAACAGTGCCTCACAACTGCATGCCACATAGATTGAAAACACAGTTTATTTAATAATGCATAATAAGAGTAGCTTTTATAGTCCAACGATTACGATATTTGTTAAAAAAAGCGATACTAGCTCCCTCTGCATCCCCGTCAGTTTCAAAGAACCACCATCTATGCAAAAGACCCAAGTTCTCCCGCACATACTCTGTCCTCCACATAGTAAACGTTCCTCATAATAAAATTGTACCAAATACCGCACCGTTCATTAAGATCAAAACACTCACTATGAAAAGCACTTCAGTTCTCTTGCACATACTCTGTCCTCATAATAATATTAATCTGAGATTTGTTAATCCCCCCCTCCTCGAGCCTATGCAAACAACATGCAACCGCATCAATTTTCGCATCATTGATCATAGCACTAACATAACAGTGTCCTACAACCACATCAATTCTAGTCTTATTGATCATAGCGCTAACATAACAATGACAATGTCAGAGCACTCACCAATGCAATGGCCACTCATAAATTTACTTTAATTTTAATTTTAAAATGAATTTTCAGACATTGGAAAAAAAAATTGTCATCCACCAAGGTAACTTTGTCTCATTAAAACTTCCTTAGCCATTTAAAAATTATAAATAACATTTATTGAAAATTCAAAATTTATTTTTGAATTCATGCAAAAATAGAAATATTAACCAGTGAAAATTTCATTAAAATTACAAAAAACACAACCACTAACAAACTTTGCGCTTAGAGCTTTGAAAAGGTAATAATAAATCATAATGTGTGTTTAATATTTTAATAATAATGTATTCATCATATTTGAAATTTAATAAAACAATTTTAAATATTTTAATAAATCCTTTGAATGTATATAATATTAATCGTCAAAGTCCATAACAACTGTCTCTATCTATGAATGAGATTGATTCAGAAATATCAAAAGATTACAAAGACATGATACTTTTCACATTCATCATTACGTAATTTTACCATCCTTCTATATGTGTATGGGATAAAATATGATATTTATGGAATTGATTTGGGAAAATAAAAATAAAAATTATTTATAAATATCTAAAATAATTATATTCTATATTTATTTTATAATAAAAATGTGTATATAATAAGTTTAAATGTTAAAAATACATGTTTTTTTTAAAAGTTAAGTAAATTTAGAATGAGATAAAATAAGTATATTTTTAAAGATTTAGTAAAATTAGTGTATCAAGGTCAATTCATTAGTTCATAAATAAAGAAATATGAGATATTAATTTAATATCTAATTTTATGCATATTTTTATTTTATATAAGATAAAAAATTAATTCAGGTTATTTCAAGTGGTTGGGTTGTATATTTTTTTTTTAGGTTCAATTCCATGAGTGACATGATGATGAAAAATAAAACCACTTTACTATTGAGAAGACACTAAGTTTTCTTTTCTTTCAAACTTATTACATAATATTTAATTTAGAAATATTTTAATATTTTAATATTTATGATATTATTTTAAAATTACTTTATTCAAATAAATTAAACTAATTTATTAATTTGTATAGATTTTAAAAATGAATTTAGATATTTAATTTATAAGTATATTTTAATGTTGATATTTTTTCACATATTTTATATATATATGAAAAATTATTATATAAATATTTTTTATGATATGAATATTTTATTGTGAATTGTTTTTTTATTTAGAAAAGCTAAATATGTTTTATAATTTGGAATATAAAGATTCTTGATTTGGGTGAGAGGCATTCATTCTCTCTCATGCGTAGGTGGAAAACAACGAGAACATCTATAGGCATTGGCACTTTGTTGGATTTTCTACCTATGGTAAGGTTCTCTAGAAGTCAACCACCGAATTCAAGCCATCTCATCTAGGGCTTCAGTAACGAGAAGGTGGTGATCCTAACAACAATCAATCGAGATTGAGACAACATTCATGGAAAATATTCTCACGGGTATGTTTATATAATTGACCCTTCGTATCATACTCTCTCTATAATTTACTCGAGACTGCTTGGTTTTTGGTTGGCATCTCTGGGTATGAAACCTTGCCTTGGAACTATGATTCTTCTGCTCTTAGTACATGTAGAGGTCGGCCCTGCTACTGGTTTGCTAGGAGTCCTGAGGCTTAAGCCAAAAAACCCACTTACCTATCTTAGTTTTGTGACAAATTATGTTTTTAGGCATTGTTGGAATGTCAAGTTCATTATTGAGTTAATAGAGGGGTGAGGGTTTCAGTCCAAATCCCTGAATACCCTTAAAGTTTTCTAGCAGGATCATTCCTCGAATGGTCTTGAGGGTTTTCCCCCTATGCTTCCTCTCCTTATTTATCTGGACTCTAGGTCTGTATGGGATTTTTATGGTGGGAAATCTTAAGTGAAATACAGTGAAGCGGAAATACATCTCTCATTGGGTCCATTCTAATGTTATTGTTTCAATTTCAATTGTTCTTTTAACTTCCACAGGGCCGCACCTTCATATTGTTCAGTGGAACCCCCTTCAACATCGCCTACAAGTATTGTGGTCTGCTACACGAAAGCGCTTGCTGAGGGGGGAGTTTTTATATTCAACTTATTCATGCATTTTCCTATCCCTTAATTTCCAGCTTTATTATATGGCTCGATCGGCCTCACTCCAGCAGTTAAGGGCCAAAGGAAGTTGTGGCCATAGCAAAAGTAGTGGGAATGGGAGAGAGTAGCCCCATCTGGGGCTGGCCAAATTCGGGGTTTATAGAACGACTTGGGACCACATTAAAAATATAGTTGAGTCCTATCAGACCAACATGCATCCTCAGGCATGACAGATAATAGAGGATGGGGATAAAGAAGTAGGTCAATAGGTTGAGAATCATGAAGTGAATCTTGAGGAGTCGAAAACTCGTATTCCATACCTTGGACATACCAAAGGTTGTGGCACATAATATGAAAAGACATTGTATCTCTTTTGTACAATGAAGATCTTATTAGCAAAAGTAGTTTCCTCATCTCTGGAAGGGGTTTCCAAGCCAACAACAAAAACTCAGAAAATTCACAAGGAATTCCAGCTTATTCAACACCAGATTCATCAACAAAATGTTTGGTTGGCCTGCATTGAGAGGCACATTTCATGTATTCCTCAAATTGAATTTTTGGCATCCAGTGCCAAAGAAAGAGTCTTCAAATGATTAGTATGTTTTTTGGTTCAGTTGGGATAGTTCATTTTGATATGTATAGATGAATAATAAGTTGGTATGTTTTCCCTGTTATAGAGCTTTGGTTAGTAGGAAGTATAAAGACATTCAGGTTTACAATGAGTTACTGGACATTCTCAAACTCTTTAGATTTTGGATGACTTATAATGGGGCAGGTTGAGGCCAATGGACCATGAATGATATTTATGTAACACTTACATATTTTTGAAAATGGAATGAAAGGGATATGGCGAGCTTACAAAAAAAAATCTAGGATATAAAGATAATAAAAAATATATATAATATAATGTGTAAGAAATGTGTAATATATTTATTTATTTCTAATTTAGTGAGATTGAAAGTAATTAAGTTAATATGTTTAATATTAGTTCAATATGATTGGTTAGAATTAAATTTGTGCATGAGGATCTTTATTATTTCTTTAAATCATCTTAAATAATTTGAATTGAGAATAAATCTAACCATATTTATCTTAATATAAACATGAAATAAGGGGATATAAACTTGTATTTAAAAATTAATGCAACAATATAAATTAGCTTATTAGATAAACATCAAAACACTTACTCACTCTATGATACATATGGCATTGTAAGATTAAAAAAACAATAAAAGTTAACTAAATTATAACTTTATTTTAATTCAATATTATTATTAATTCTATAAAAAAATATATTTAATTTAAACATATATACATTAAAAAAAACAAGTAACAAGATCCTTAACTATGCATATTCACTCCATGTGGTATAAATTGGTTTTGTTAAAATATTGTGTGACCAATAACTATAATTACCATAATCATATATACAACAAATAAGAGTTCATGATTTGTGTAAATAGAAGATTTAATTTTGAGCTCTTAAAGTGAATGTTAAATGAAATCCCAATTCAAATGATGCATAGTAAGATTAAGTGTTATTATATTAGATCTCATAATTAAGATATAAAGTAAAGATTTTGTTTTGGTTTTGGTTTGTCAAGTTGTGTTAGTTCTCCACATATTACAACCCTTAACATGGGATTTTTTCCCACAAGTTTCTAACGAGTGACCTTCCAATTACATAATGACTTAACAATACACACCATTTTAAAGTGAAAATTTAATCTAAAAGATATTAATTATTTATTATTTAGATTTAAAATTTTATAAAAGATAATGATGATGATGATGATGATGATGATGATGATGATGATGATGATGATGATGATGATGATGATGATGATGATGATGATCGTCCACTGAGACCAATCTTTGGTCTATCGGACACAAATAAAAGAGTTATTTAATTTGATTTAAAATTTTATTCCTATGCTCAAAAATCTTGGAGAGAAGCCTCCCAGACTCATTATAATTTTGACATCTTAAAAGGCTAGGAAATTCAATATTGCAACAAAGATTATGAAATTGAGCTCTAATGTGGTTGTGCGTGGGGCACTCTAAGAGGAAGTGATTTTAATCCTAGATGTTCATATTCTCACAGAGATGGCAAATCCTTTCCATCCATGGTGTTTTAGGAAGTGTCCAACGACCTGTTTCACTATGGAGCGGCACTCTAAGAGGAAGTGATTTTAATCCTCGATGTTCATATTCTCACAGAGATGGAAAATCCTTTCCATCCATGGTGTTTTAGGAAGTGTCCAACGACCTGTTTCACTATGGAGCTCATGAGAGTTTGTTATAATCTTGGCTATATTAATTTTCTTCTTTGAGCTAGTTAAAACAGAGAGATATTTTTGATCTTCTAAGGTGGGGTTGATGACCTCCTTATAATACCTTAATTTTCTTTTAGCTGCTAGATCTTTCTAGCACCACTTAGGTGATTTTGGCTGGAATTTAAAGCTAGCTTAGGAAGTCTATGGTCTCCTATGCTATTGAGCTTGTGCTTGTACAACAGAAGCCTAGTCATAGCTAAGCTCTCCATAGAGGAAAGACCCACTTCTATAAGGAGAATAAGATAAGAAAATTATTATTATATTTTATATGAAGAATATATATGTTTATATTTTAAAGAATAATTATTTTTCTCAGCAACAAGCTCTAAGTTAAAATATTTATAAAAATTAAATTTATGTAAAGATAATATAAATTATTTCTCCCACCACCCAAAAAAAATCTAATTAATTTATAATACAAATGTACATTATTATAAAATATATTTAAAATGTATTTAAAGTATATCTTGGATAATAAAATAAGATATAATATATAATTTTTTTTAGACTTGTATTCCTTCAACTAAATTTTAAAGTTAATATATATTATTTAATTAAAATTGTGATAAATTAGTTATTTATAATATATTAAAATTGTTAATTTTGACTATTTATATTAATTAAATAAAATTATAAATTTAAATTTAATAAAGAATGATATACATACTCACTCACTTCTTTAAAAATGGCCATCAATAATGGTAAATAAAATGAAAAGCTATGCCTTTTTACAGACAATTTCCCAATTATTGTATCATTCATTTAAAAAAAGCAAAAGAACCCTTTCCCTTTTTCTATCCTTCTTTTAAACTTTCGTTTCCCTATTTACTGGTCAATTTTCACATTCCAATTTCAACTTTCATTTCCATTTTAATCTTTTCAATTTATCAGAATATCTATATCATAATGATCAAAAGCCAAAAGCCTCTTCTTCTTTTTTTTCTTTCTTTTCAACATTTTTTCTCATTTCAACTTTTTCTTTCCATACTCATTTGTATTTTTATCACAATATAATTGTTATCACTAAAAGATATTTTGTAATTATGCTAGAGCACAGTACTCAGAATGAAACTTTCTCATTCAAATGAATTGAACTCAAATTATTTTCAGCCATGGATTTGGACAGAACACAGTAATAAACTAGCCAAAGAGCACAGTAATAAACTTGTAGAATGTGGCTCATGGGTTTTGGATTAATGGGTGTATTATTAAAGAGTTTCCAGTTATAAATAAGAAGTTTAAAGTAGGTCACTAATTCTAATTCAAATCCCTCGTGATTCTAACCCAAAAAATTGCAAGATACCATCATAACCAAATACATCTGGGCCTCAATATTATTAAGATCACACTAGATAATCAATACCCAAAACATGAAAGCTGCAAGCTGTATATTCTAATAATCTCCCTGTTTATATAATTCGCATCGGCCTCTGTGCCTCTGTTAATGGCTTCAGCTTTGGCACTCACGCTCTCCTCTACTGGTTTTACATTCTTGTATGTATATCTTCGTGCAGCACAAACATAAGCACACAGATTCAGAGTACCCAGAACAGCCAAAAGCCAGTAGAAATAATCCCAGTGAAGTCCCTTGGGATTGGTAGTAAACAAGCTCTCATGTCCTCCAATTACAGTAACTTTCTCAACAATGGTGATGAGGAAAGTACTGAGAAAGCTCCCAACTCCAACAGCGCTGAGATAGAAATATTCCGGCAACCCTACCAGTGTTAAAACATCTGCTATTCCAAGCAAAACAAACTGAGGAACCAACCAGAAAACACTTTAGGTAGTCTCACAGGAGCCCCTTTAACTCCATGGTATTTCTTTGCCATATCCACTCTTCTTGTTTCCACCAGAGCTGCACTGACCATGCAGAGAATAGATACAAACATGCCTACTCCAATTCTCTGGAGAAGAGTTATTCCGCGTTCATGGCCTGTGGTGTTTTTGGCCACCGGAACCAGAAACCTGTCTTAGATTGCCACGAAAATAATCACAGAACCAGCAGAAAATGTGAGGAGGGAAGCTGGTGGGATTTCGAAATGGGGTCCCATTCTTCTGTCTATATATATAGTAAAAAAAACATGTCACACAATTTTTAGCCATCCAAACTCATCTTATATATAAATAAATCTAGTTACATTATTGTCTAACCAATAATTATAATTACTACTAATTATAATTACTACAAACATATTTGTTTACGTATTCTAACAAAATAAATTTAAATTAACATAAACATAAATTCAATTTAATATTTTTTATATTTTAATAAACAATAAATTAAAAATTATAATATTTTCAGTTATACACGAAAACTTAAACCTAAAATGATATGTAAAGCTAGCCTGATATTTCCATCTACGTGAAAGTATTGAATACTAATTATTTTAGCTATTAATTAGCTCGCCTATGTAAATAGTTTTGCAATAATTCATATTTAATTTATAATTTTGACATGTAAACTTCCATAATTCATATTTAAATTATCATAAATTTTTCAAAAATCACAATGATAATATGATTTTTCAAAAAAATTATGATCAAAAAAAATTAAGAAAATCATTTTGATTAATTCTAGATTCAAAATGCTTTACATCATAACATTAACATAGAAATTTCATTCTACAGGTTACTTGCAGTAATTGAAAAGAAAAATGTGAAAGAATAACATGTACTGCACAATTCACAAATAGCATCCACTCACCCTCTAAACTATTCTATCTACTCTATGACGTGTTTCTCTGGGAAATTACTATTTCTAAGTGCAGTAGACAGGAAATGGAAATAAAGATACTAAATTAACTAAATTTTAACTTTATTTTAAATTATTATTATTAATTATAAAAAAATCAAAATATAAATTAAATATATATATATTAAAAAAAACATGTCACACAATTTTTGGTCATCCCAATTCACTCTCTATATGTAAATAAATTTAGTTACAATATTATTTAACCAATCATTATAATTACTACAATCATATGTAAAACAAATAAGAGTTACTTATTTTAACAAAATAAATTTAGATTAACATAAACATAAATTCAATTTAACCAACACTTAAATTTTTAAATTTTTTTATATTTTAATAAACAATAAATTAAAAATTATAATATTTTTAGATATATACAACAAATTAAACCTAAAATGATATGTAAAGCTACCCCCTTTGGGTTTGAATGTGTGACCTCTTAGGAGGAAACACATGCTCTTAACCATTACGCCCACTCAAGTTGTATGCTCTTAAATAATTTTGACAATAATTCTAAACACTTTAAATCACAGTTTTAATTTGACATGTTTATTATAATAAGTGAAAAGTGAGGGACAATAATAACAAAAGAAAATCACAAACTTTTCAGAAAACCACAAACTTTTTTAAAATGTATTCTATATTATTTCTCCCATACAAAAATGGTTTTTTCCTTTTCCTATTATTTCTTAAGCCCTAGGAAATATAAAATTTCTTACTACCTCATATATAGAATATCAAATAAGCTGAGATAAGTAACTTTAACATCCACCCTCTAAACTTTTCTAGCTACTCCATGACATCCTAAGATGAAAGAAAGCGCACCAAAGAGGCTAGTGGGTTGTTTATTGATGCTAGAGACAATGTGGGAACACTCACATCACAATGCAGGCAAAGAAGTTCCCCATAGCATTACACTGGCTACATGGCTCTTATGAGCGAAGGTGTAGAGATAGAGCCATCCTCTTTTGAGGAAGCAGTGCAACAACCAATTTGGGTTGATACCATGGTTGGGGAGTATGAATCCATTATAATAAATAGTGCATGGGAAGTTGTCCCAAGGCTAGAGGGAAAGTCAGTTGTAGGATCTAGGTGGATCTACAAGGTGAAGCAGGCAGTAGATGGGAGTGTGGAGAAGCAAAAGGCCAGGTTTGTGACCAGATGGTTCTCTCAAGTGGATGGGATTGATTATGATGAGACATTTGCAGAAATCGCAAGGTACTCATAAATCAGTTCCATCCTTTCACTCTCAGTGTAGATGGCATAGAAAATACATCATATGGATGTAAAGACGACCTTCCTCAATGGGGTGATTGAGGAAGTTGTGTACATTGAGTAGCCGAAATTTTTTATACCTTTGACAGAGAGTCACATGTGTTCAGACTCAAGAGAGAATAGTATGGGTTGAAGCAAGCACCTTGTGCTTGGTACACCAAGATCGAAAACTACTTCACTGGTTTGGGCTTCACCAAGAGTGAAGCATATGTGAACCTTTACCATATTGTGGTAGAAGATAAAATTTTGATCATTGTACTTTATGTCAATTATTTGATACTGACTAGTGATGAAAAGCTCGTCAAGTCTTGCAAAGAGGATCTTGCAAGAGAATTTGACATGAAGGACATGGGGCCCTTCCACTATTTCATAGGATTGAAAATTTGGCAAGGAGATGGGGACATATTTGTATCTCACGACAAGTATTCCAACACGATTATCAGGAAGTTCCACATGGAGGGAATAAAACCCATGGAGCCTACTCTAGCAGGAAAATGGAGGAAGGAGGATGCTACTTCACTCATGTATTTTGTGAACGCACTACCAGACATATGCTATGCAGTTAACCAACTTAGTCAAGGTATGGTTAAGCCTACCAATATCTTTTGGAAGGTAGACAAGCATGTGTTGAGATATCTCAGAGGCACTACATCGTTCGGGCTATGGTACAGATGGGCAGAGGGAGTGAAGCTTCAAGGATTCACATATCATATTGGGCAGGGATTCCATCTAACAAGAAGAGCACATCAAGGGGCGTCTTCAGCATAGGATCAACAGTAGTTTCATGGTACAAAAGGAAACAAAGATCATTTTCACTCAATTTAGAAGAGGTAGAGTACATGGTGAACAGTCAGGAAGCATGTGAGGCCATCTAGATGAGGAAGATACTTGTTGGTTTGTTTGGTAGACAGATGGATCCAATGGTGATTTCTTGTGATAACCATAGTTGCATCGAACTGTCGGTTAATCCATCTTTTCACTACAGGTCCAAGCATATTGATATTCGATATCACCATCTCAAAGATTGTGTGTAGAGGTGGATTATGTCATTAGAGTACATTCTCATGGAGGAGCAGGATGCAAACATCTTGACGAAGGCACTGTCAAGAATAAAATTCAAGTTCCACAAAAGCAAGATTGGGGTAGCAAAAAATCCCTTTCTTGTTGAGAGGGAGTGTTGTAATTGGCAACAATAAACACTTCTAATTTAATTTCCCCTTAATTAAAATAGAAGGAAATTGTAATTCCACATCATATTAGAGCTTGTACAAGTTAAATGAGTCAAGAAGACTTAGTTAACTCAGTCAATTCGATTTGAGGGTCAAACCGGAGGCATGTATGATCTCTCTAAGTTTTAGGGGCTCAAGTTGTAGTTTATTTTGAGTTGTAATCAGTTAACTCAATTATTTGAGTTAAAATCAGTTTAACTAGTTCTAACTAAGAGATGAGCTAGTGATAGGTCCAATGAATTAAATCTTATTTAATTCACATGCAGTGATCACTTAGATAAAAAATAATTCGCTATAAATATTTGTTGCATGCTAGTTCTAAGGAAGGCCCAATTGAGATTGGAGTTAAAGAGAAGAGAACTATTAGTTGTATAATTAGAAAATTTTATAGGTGATGCATGAGGTCAAAAAGATTCCTTATATAAATTGTGCAATCAATTCTTGGTAATTTCCTAATTAATAGGGTCTCAATTCCTCCAATCATGGATAAGCAAGGCTCAGCAACCTAGAGGAAATAAATTGGTTAAGTATCAGATCATTCTTGTTGGGATCAGAGTGAGACAATAAAAGATTGTGTAGAAGTTTCTCATGAAGAGAAAAGCATTGTATTGTTTCATATTCTTGAATTTATGTAATATACATATAGTGGGGTTTTTAGCTAAGGATTTCCTCAGATACAACATTTGTGTTGTGTGATTGAAATTCTTTCTCTTTCTTATTCATCGGATTGTGTGATCATAATTGGTTTCCGCAATTTGTAGAATTGATTCAGTGTTTTGTTTTAGCACATTACAAGATCAACTGAATCTTATAGATATTTCTAGAGTGAAAGTGAGTTAATAGTTTCAATACAAATAACTTCTTTCCTTCACCTCCAAGGCATTTTTTTTATGAACTATTAAAATTTTCTGTCAACCAACAAAATTTTCAATACAAAATAGCTATAGACCAACTATATGCTAAAAAACTACCACTTATAACTATTCTGCATGTGAAATCCCTTCTACAAGGCACTTCCAATATATAGCAATTCAGTATAGAAAAATCTTCATTTTCGACAAATAGCACAAATCATTCACATAATCTAAACACGCCACAATTCTGGCCAGAACACGATTCTGACATGATTTTTAGAAAACTGGGCACAAGTTTTGGAAAATCGGATTACAGTTGTCAAGCTGCACGATTTTGGGTATTGGAGAAATTGTTGATAGTGTTAAATTTTCTACCTTTTTTCATTTTCGATCCATGTTACTATTCTACGTGTGAAATGTGTTTGATGGAACATTTTAATTAAAGGGAAATTTCCAAAATACAAAGTAGATGATTCCAAAAAATAGTAGAAATAGTTTAAAAACAAATCTCGAAATTCAAAAACCAGTTACTCCATGCACAAAAGAAATTAAATGTGAATATTTTCAAATAATGATGTCTAGCTTACTGGCTTTCAAAAATTTCATCCATTACGTTCCTTATTACATCTCGATCCATCCATTTTCCAAAAGTGTACCAAACCGTTAATGTCATTATGTCATGTACAAAAATGATGAAACTACACTTGGCACAATGAAAGTGTTTTTCTTTATTTCTTATTCTTATTCTACTTTTGCTTCTACATAACCCAATTTTGTAATTCTGCATCTTTTCCATATGCAATATACACCTCCCGCATTGATTTAAATCCTCAGTAAAACTCCATCTACAACAATTTTTTTTTTTTTTACAAAGTCGGTTACTATATTATGTTTGAAAAAAAGGAAGGAAGGGTTTCCTTGTTACATTATGATAGTGTTGAGGACAAACAAGGAGGGATGCAAACACAAAATTTCAAGCCTCCATTGTGTCGAATGTTCAACTATACTGCATTACAGATTCAAGATAGACTCTAAAAAACTGCGAAAAAATGAGAGCGAATTTGAAAGACATGAGAAAAAGAGAGAGAAGAGGAATGAGGATTAGTCAATGCTGATTGGTCGTCCAGATGATGCATCAGTGTTGTCTTCAAGACTGGAATTTATTACATTGTTTGAGCTGGAACTTGGAGCTGAGCGTTTGTATAAAATATGTTTCAGAATCTGGAGAGATTCTTCCATGTGTGAACATCAATTATTGATCTCTAGGAGCTCATTCTGAAATGACCAAGCCCAATTCTGAAGGAGGGCTATATCCACTTGATGTTTCTCTTCAATGATCCTCTACTGTCCTCGAATTTGCTCCATTTATTACTGTAGATCTGCACAGTGAAAATATTTTTCGCTCCTCGACATGATACCAGTAAACTGAGTAGGGGCTCATGAAAGAAATGTTGGAGGAGAGGCTGAGAAGGGATAAATAGGCAGAACAGCAAGTGTCTAAGAAAAACAGAGGCCTCTGGAATGACAAGGTGTTCAGATATTGAGATACAGGGAATGCATGGCGAAATAGACAGGGTGCTCGCACGACCACTCAGGATGGAGAAAGAGCTAATGTATTAGCCATGATATATGGGAGAAATCACAAAGGTGTAGTGACATTGAGAACAGAGGGGGTAAATAAATAGAGCGAGTAGATAGGAGGGGAGGATCATGGCAAGGATTATGAGAGGATATGTTCACGGGATGGGTGATTATGCAGGGATGAGGAGATCTAGTAAAAAAAGACACAATCTTGCAGAGAATCATACAAGATAGATATGGTGACAAAAAGAGAATCGTGGCAGGGGAGAGAGAGATAGACCATATCGACTAAGAATTTGACCGGCTGGTCTACTACAGGCTTTGTTAGCCAACTTGTCCGCTTGCTTGTCATTAGCTCTGAGGATATGGTGAAAAGAGATATCCTTCATATCTTTGATCAGAATATGACATCTGTTGATGATCCTGTAGAGAGTTATGTTGGTGGTTTGAGAATCATTTATCATCATGCTTATAACAATGGCAAAGTCCCAAATAACCATTTCATTTGACATGTTGAGGCTCTTTATCATTTGAAGTCCTTTAAATAGAGCGTAGGCCTCACCTTTATCATTAGACAAAGAGCTGAGACCCCATTCAAAGGAGATCAACACGCTGCCATGTTCATCCATTATAAGACCTCCTACCCCAGCAATGCTTGGGTTCACCTTTGATGCTCCATTGAAGAAGAGAGTAGGTATTTTGCATCCATCCATCCATTCAATAAAATATTTTTCCTTAAGTCTTATCTTCCAGTTTTCCTTTTGGAGAGTTTGAATGAATGGGGATTTGAAATAGCCGGGATTGTCAAGATCTCTCCCAAGAAATGTTCTTTCTTTAGCATGGAGATCGTTGAAATTGATATGGCTGGTTCTTTTGGATAGAATCATCTCGATAGAGAGACTCTAGGTCTTGTTTTGTACTTTCCTTGGGCAAGGTTTTTTATCTTGAAAAATCATCTTAATCCTTTCCAACCAGATGCTCCAGAAAATAACATATGGGAGGGTGTCCCAGACCCTTTTGACGATGTTATTTCTCTTTTTTACCTAGGGATATCATTTTTCTTAGTTTTCTATTAGGTCTGAGACAGATTTGATGGAATCTAAATCAATCTAAGAGAAGATAGTAAGATCACTCCAACACTGATTGGCAAAGGGACATCTCACAAAGATATGGAAAGAAGTATCTTCTTCTCTTTGATAGTTGGGGCATCTGGAGGGGCCATAGATACCTCTTTTTTTTTTAAATTATCTAAAGTTAGGATCTTACCTTTGAGGAGAGTCCAAATGAATATGTTTATCTTTGGAATGGCTTCAGATTTCCATATGAGCTTCCAGATGGGACATTGAGGAGAGGGGAACTATTCTTTAAGAAGGTGTTTGTAAACCACTTTGATTGAGAATGATGACCTAGAAGGATCCCACCGAAGACTTTCTTGGTTGTCTTTAACCAATGGAGCAGCACCATGAAGCATTGCTTTAAGATTTACTAGATCAGCCTTAAGGTGAGGGGGGGATAATAGGAAAATCCCATCCAATCCAGGAATTGGAATACTCATGCCAATTGGAATCTAATCCAAGGTGTTTATATCAAGGTCTTGGAGGTAATTTTGAATTCGATGAGTGCTCGGGCTATCATTGAGAGGAGATTGCCCCATAATTTTATCCTTCTAGATATTTGTACTGCTTCCACCTTGAGGAGCTTTAGAGATGTTTCTGTTGATAAAAGGAATGGATTTCTTGCATAAATCCCAGATTCTGGAGCATGGCATGTTTGGGATATCTTGTTCAAGAAGATTTTGTCTAATAGAAAGAAGATATTTGGTTTCCAAAACTTGCTTCCACCAAGAGTATTTCCCATTGATGAGGCTCCACACTATATTTCCCCCAAAGGCATTGTTCAAGAATTTTGGAATGAGAATATCGATCCCACCATTTTCATAGTTTTGAGTGACCTACCTCCATTTGAATAAGTTGTATTTCTTCTTCTCGTTTTTCCCTCATTCCCACAGGAATTGCCTTAAAATTGCTTCTATTTTTTTATGTATGCTGGTAGGTGCATAGAGCAAGGAAAAGTGATACAATGGCAGGGAAGAGAGAATAGTTAGGAGGATTTTACGCCCAGCCATGTTGAGCCAGAAGGATCCCCATTGTTATACTCTCTTTTTCATTTTTTCAATTGTGATGTTCTAGACCTCAGCCTTCAAAGGTCCAACACTGACTGGCATCCCAAGATAATTAAAATAGGTCCAGTTCAATTTGTAGGAGACTCCAAATTTTTTTGCAATACTATGGATTGTGTGGTTTGATGCATTCCACCCATAGATACAACTTTTGTGGTAATTTATCAACCCTCCTAAGTAGAGCATAAATTTGTCAAGAAGAGTTTTGAATCTCTGCGTAATAATGCAGGTGGCTCCACCCATTAAAAGGGTATCATCATCAAGTTGAGAATGATTCATATTCTTGACTCCATTACTGAATTGTATTCCAGTGATAAGACCAACTTTGCACTTGTGATCCAAGGCCCTGCTGAAGGACTCTGCCATTAGAATGAAGAGAAAAGAGAGATAGGGCATCCTTTCCTAAGACGACGAGAAGATTGAAAGAATTTTGCTGGCCTTCCATTGATTAAGGGAGAGATCCAAGGGTTGGAGATACAGGCAATGATAAGAGAGATAAATTCAGTTTCAAAACCTAGTTTTTGGTGGAAAGAGAGGAGAAATGAATGTCTCACTCTATCAAATGCATTGGCAAGGTTGAGTTTCAGGATGAATCCTTTCTCTGATCGCATCATACTCGAGTGAATGGCTTCTTGAACTAAGAGGATAGTATCATAAATTTGCCTTTGGGAGATGAATCCTCCTTGGCTTTACTAGATGGGGTTAGGGAGATGGGGTTTGAGGCGAGTGGTAAGAATTTTAGTGGTGATTTTGTATGAAGATTTGTAAAGGGAGATGGGTCTAAATCTGGAAAAGGAGGAGGGGCGGTTTTATATGGGTATGAGGGTGAGAAAGGTAGAATTGGTAAGCCACCGATATTATTCTTTCTTTGTACCCACTGAATCATTTTGATTAAGTCCTTTTTAATTACTTCCCAATAGGTCTAGTAAAAGCTAATGGAGAAGCCATCTAGACCCACAGGCTTGTCTGGATGTAGAGTCCAAATAGCATTGAGAATTTCAGCCTCCTCTATATAATTTTTAAGGGAGTTGTTTATCTCCTCCGTGATTAGCTTTGGAAAGTGGTTTAAGAGATCCGAATAATCCTCAGGTGCAGCTAATTCAAATAGCATATTTTTATAGTGATTGTAAGTAGCAGCCTTGATACCTTCCTAATCTGCATGAACCATTCCCTCATCATCTATTATGGTTGAGATGTTATTCCTTGACCTTCTAATAGTTGCTTGTCTGTGGAAGAAAGGAGTATTTTTGTCACCAGCTTGTAGCCAGAGGTTTCTAGATTTTTTCCTCGATTTCTCCTCTTCTTTCCTATTAAATTTATACAAATTCCAGTAGAGATCATTCTCCTGTTCTAAATTTTCTTGATTCAATCCATGAGTGTCAATGTTAGGGTGCACTACTTCCAGCTTTATTTTGATTTATTTTTTGACTTTGTTTAGTTCCTTGTAATGAATTTTGGCCTAGCCTTTAAGAGCCATTCAAAAATTCTTCAGCTTTGTCTCCCATATGTGCGAAGGGGAGCCCTCCATGTGCTGCTTCCAAGAGTGATGTACGATCTGTATGGCTTCAGGGAGTTCACTACAAAGGGGGTTGTACTTAAAAGGGAGGGGTCCAAGGGAGGATTGATCTCCAAGGGAGAGGGTGACAAGGTAATGGTCAGAAGAAGAGAAAGAAAGGATACAAAAAGAGGCAACAGAGAAGAAAGAAATAAGAGAAACATCCACAATAAAATGGTCAAGCATTTCCATTATGTTTCCAGCTCCAATTCTGCGATTGCTCCATGTGAATTTTCGGTTTTGGGGGATGATGTCAACCAAATCATGGTCTTGAATTATGGTTCCAAGTTGGTCTCTTGAGGGATCATAATTGAAGCTTCCACCCCTTTTTTCGTTGGCGTGCAAGATCAAGTTAAGGTCCCCACCAATGATGATGTTTTTGTTATCCTCATTGTCTATATCTGCTTTCATGGTGCACCAACAAACTTGTTTGTCCTTGTAATG
This sequence comes from Pinus albicaulis, assembly GCA_034641835.2. Taxonomy (NCBI): domain Eukaryota; kingdom Viridiplantae; phylum Streptophyta; class Pinopsida; order Pinales; family Pinaceae; genus Pinus; species Pinus albicaulis. The sequence continues at coordinate 1,441,417,351 of CM076578.1, read as the reverse complement.
ATTAGGCATGCATACATTGTACACAGTAATCACAATGTTCTCTTGGGTATTCTGGAGATTGACTTTGATCCAGTTTTGGGTTTTGACAACTCCATTTTTCTTCCAAGCATTCTAATTCCAAATAGTGCCTATTCCTCCTGAGGCACCCCTGGATTCCATAATAGTGCCAGTATAGTTCTGCAATTTATTTATGATATTTTCCATGTCTTGATATCCTTGCTTAGTTTCTTGAAGGAGAATGATGCCAGGTTTTTCTTGATTCGAAAAGTCTCTTAGAGTTGAGTTTTTTGAGGGGTACCCTAGTCCCCTGCAGTTCCAAGAGAGGGCTTTCATTATTTTAGGAGTACAGGTTGAGGACCTGCTTTTTCTCCTTGTTAATTCTAACTTTCTTCTTTGTTGGTTTTCCCTACTATGAAGGATTCTATAGGTGTTGAATTCCGAGAGCTATGTCCTTTTATGCTGCTTCATCTCTATGATGCTTGGAGGATTTCCTTCAGGGACTGGATTTTTTAAGGATTTCTAGAATGACCCCATGTTCTTTGGCTGCATTTCTTGTGACAATCCAGGATGAAGAAGGTTCAGTATAAGAGGATGGAAGGCAAGATTTAGAAGGGGAGAACTGAGGAGCAGATCTAAGAAGATGGGAGCGGATGGAGGGTTTAGGAGGATCCTCTTCAGAAGGGGAAAGGGAGGAGAAGGGGTTAGGGGAGGCAAGGGAAGGGATGGAGGGTTGATTAAGAGGGGGATCATGGGATTTCTAAGGGGATGGGGAGAGGTTGGACAAGGAGGGATTGTGGGGGGGGGGGGTGGCGAACAGACAGATTGGTTGAATTTCACAGGAGGGATATCAATGTTTCTAGGGTTCAGAGTAGTCTTTTTTTTTATAGTTTCCCATTGGGTTTTTGGATCAGAGTTTACAATCTCAATAACTTTGGAGCATATATTAGAAAAATGACCGTATTCATGGCATACCTTGCACTTGAATGGAATTTGTTCATAGTCTAGCTGTTGTATGTGGGTCCATTTGTAGACCTTAATTTTTACCACCTCCGGAATTCCTTTCCCCAGATCCACTTCAACGCAGATCCTGGCGCATGCCTACATGTTTTCCTTCTGCTCGCTTCTATCAATGAATTTTCCTACTGTGTTCCTGATTGCTCGAACAGAATCGTCGCCCTAGCAATGCAACGGGAAATGGGGGAGGCAAACCCAGATTGGAACAACATTGGGCACGTCAAGTTCTGGATCAAAGTCTGGAGTCCATTTGTTTAGGTAGAGCCCTCTGGTGTCCATGAAATATGCCCCATTCCTAAATATCAAGTCCTTGACTCCTTCTGCCTCAAAATGGAATGTGAAATAGCCTCTTCCACAGAATCTGTTTGAAATTTTTCCACTGATCTTATCTTCCTAGTTGCATTCGACCCATTTTTGCACCGTCTTTGGCAAGGGCCACAGACCTGTGAATTTCTCGTTAATTCCTTTCTCGACGAGTGAGAGAGCTTCCATACATGGGATAGCCGAGGGAAGAGACACTTCCTGAATATCTTTCACTTTCTTGACAAACTTAGAAATTGTAGGTCTTGCACAATTATTATAATTATTATTTTACAATTGCTAAAATTTATTATCAAATAATGTTATTTAATTAATAACGCTCATAGTGAAACAAGTTTCTATATATAGCATGAGTTAAATATAAATACTTAAGCCACATATGCATTTGTTCCTCGCATAGCTTTGAGACTAGTTAAGTGTATCTGGGTAATCGCTTTATCAATTTTCGTTTACAATTGGCTATTGTAAACTTTAGAAACTTTATGACCTCATACTTTAAGATTTAATATGAGTTTTGCACAAGAAAAAACTTCCCACAATAAAATAGGTTTCTATCTTCAGTATGCCTTATTTAAATACTTCCTTGATTTAAGTAAACAAATTGTATATGTCTATAAGAAAATTACTTAGAAAAAATAGTTTACATTTGACCATTGAAAAACGAAATATGAAGTTTTGTCACAATGCTTCGAAAAAATAGATATCGTAGTTCAATGTATAATTATTATTATTTATTAATATCAACATATGATGTTGTGCAGAGCTTTTATTCCAAGAAAATTCTTTTTTATAATGAAAAATCTTATCCTAATACCGACATAATGAAAACTTTTTACAATCAAACACCGATGTGTGACATTCTCACTTTTGTACATGCATTCATAAATAAAGACAACTAGAAAATAATAGTCATGCTTTCTAGCCAAACAAAATTCAATAGTTTCCAACATAGTTAGAACTTCAATAGTTACTAGCAAGTGTAATTATATTTAGATTCGAATTCTAATCACAACAATTGCAATCGATACAACTTCGCATGTAAAACAATATCGAAGAATTGTTGAAATAATTCGTAAAATGTTTCAGTTTTATAACGGAGGAAACAAAGATGCATTTTATTTATTATTCATTATAGAGCATTAGCTAATATATAAAATTTCAGAGGAAATACTGCAAAACATGTGTTCAATTATTATTTTATATATAAAGTTCAAGAACCCAGGTCCATACAACATCCCATGTCAAACGTCATCTCACAATTATACACATAAGTAGTAAACATATGAAGAAATAGAAAAAACAATAATCAAAATTCAAACAACTTATGATTTCAAATCCATGGTAAAGGAAATAGCCTTGTGTTGCATAAATCATTAATGAAAATGTTACTATTTCAATCGAAAAGCTAAATGCATTTGTGCCAATGACAGTTTTGATTGCAATCCTGTCAATTGTAATCTCCAAAAGTAATTTGTAACAGGTAATAAGGAACTGCATTCAGGAATTATATTATTCCATTATAATGCACACATAATATTTAAATAGTAAAATTCTTTGACGAAAAAAAAATGTTCTAATCTATTAAAACACTCAGAATATGAAAAATCAAATTCTGATATTCTTCATACCTCAACTATCTCTCGAAACTAGGCTTCCTGCAACGAATTCCTTCACTTTAGCTTGAATGAAGTCTTTCATCGGAGCAACGACAATGTCATTCTTAACACGTTCATTGATTATCTCTTGCTCAATTTATTTTTCTTCTTGCAATTTCAAAGCCAAGATAGAGCACTCTTCATTGACATCGAAAAAATAAATTATCCATTTTCTAATTTCATCTGCACTAGAATCAGTTATATAATTGAACTTTGTTAACTGTCATTGTTTGAGCTTCTCCAAATCAACCATCAACTTCTCCTTTGCAATTAATCCAGATTCATATGTAATACACGGACTTTTTAAAGCCTAAACAATCATTTTCGCCTTGATATACACATATACTCTTTGATTTGCTATGTCTCCACACTCATAAATAATGTCTTCCAATGTTCTGATTTTCCTAGACCATGCATTCTTGATCTACCTCATCTAAGAAACATTAAGCAACCCTTGTTTATATATTTCTAGTTCGGACAATAAATTAAGATTATGACTAAAAGTTAATAGATCATTATCTACAAATTTCATGTCTCCCTCTAGCTCAATTTTGACCAATTTGATAGAAGATCTTATTCTTTGCTTTAAATGTTGTAGACCAAAAGAAACTTGCCATGCAGATTCAATAATTCACAATATTTCAGATATATTACTAATGATGTGTGATTTCACTGCACTTATAATATTGACAGGTTTCTCAAATCTATTAAATTCGTCAGGACTGGAAATTGCCAATGGTGGCCCACCTATCACCAATGGAGTCTTCGGCAAAGGACCTAGGCTTAGGGAATCTTCTATCTCTTTTATTTTTTCCTTCAAATTTTGATTTTATTCTTGTCATTGACCAAAAGAATTTGTAAGTGCTTCACCACCAACTTGGTGCAATTTCGTCAACCCATGTGTTGCAACCGAAGATAGATCAACATTCAATTATACCAGATTAACAACCTTTCAGTTGGAAAGTTGTATCCTTTCAATCTCCAATCTCTTACCACCCCTATCATAATTTTCGTTATGTAATGTGACAAAACGGTCATCGAAAGTAATGTCCTCTTCAACAATTTCTTCCATTATTCCCTTATTTTCTTGCAAACATGTTCTAACCCAGTCAGATAGTGCAATGCTATCAACTTCCATGTTCACCACTCCTTCAATTTTCTTCATTTCAGTACATTCTTGTATCTAAATTATTCAACCATGTGCGCTCTTTCTGGAGTTACTCTATGAGGAGGCCCTTTGTCATCCTAGCCACCTTATAACCTATTGGAAACCATTTTTCATTTCCAGTAGTTTTTTTTAATTACTTTTGCTAGTAGATGAAGTTGCACCAATATTGTGTGTACAATATTGAGCTTGTGTTGTAGATTTTTCACCTCTTTACTTAAATATTTCTCTTGCCATGATGATATCTTCTTTATAAATTTTCTCAACATCTACTAGAAGTTTTGATCTTTTGTTGACACATTGTGACTTTCCTCACCCTGCTCTCTACTTCTCATAAATAAGTTCTCGTACCCCATAGAGGCTCAAGGTGTTCCATGAAAAGTATTCCTCTATCAAAGCCTTTAATAGCTTCAGCTTCACTTAAGTTGAAAGAATCGAAAGGCTTTGAAAAAATGAGAGTGTGAGTCGTATTCTTCACAGTCACTTTTACAACAGTAAACATAAAAGAAATAAATTGTATTTTTTCTTTTTATGCTCATATATAGATAGCCAATTATTATATTTCCTATAGACTTCAACAACAAAATACATATCTAAAACAAACATTGGAAAAATAAATGGCCTATCCTCAAAACCATAAATTCATTTAACCATATTTATTTCCCTTTCCTCATATCACCCCTTGTGAATTAGGAAATCCTTAGCCTCTATAGATATTCGAGAAATACCTTGTCCAATTACCATGCAATACACTTGCCTCACAACACACATCCTGAATTAAACAAAAATTTAAAGAAGCTTTGTGCTTCCAAAATATAGGATACCATAGTTGCATTGGTTCCTCACGGACCTTGAATATAGGATTACAGGGAAAATCATCAAACAAATTAATTAAAACGAGAAGTGTTGTCAGAAATGACATCATATAAAATCCATTTTTCATGGGTATTCTATGTAACTGGACAACTAATTCATTTGAAACTACACAATCCCAATCAAAGATACAATTATTTTTTATGTCTCATAAAGCACATAGAAAATGAATTTCAGGACATGTGATGTACTTTCTATCCCTACTACATGGGAAATGAGCCAACATAAATCCCTAAATTATTTATTATAAATATATAAAAGAAAAATATCGAAAGCAACCTCATAAGTTGCATAAATGAATTCTTGCAGAATGTCAATTTCGCGCCCTTCTAGCTCGAGGAAACTATTTGCAATAGACAATTATATATTCTTGTTCAGTTTCAATAACTTGAATAACAACCTAAATACATTGGGACTTAGAGAAACCTTTATTGCTCCTAGCTTAATTTCCCTCTTTCTGAAATATAAATTATTTGCACATAGATAAACAATCTATCTTTAGTCAAAGACTTCCAAAACACACCTAGAATTTGCTAATCTCGTACTCCAAATCTTGTTACTTGTTTTCTCTTCCATTGACAAATTAACATATCACTCATAAGTTCTCGACCAGTCAAATTTATCATCAATCTCAGCAAATGATTTAATTGTATCACTCCAAAAAACCTCTTTCCCTCACCTACTACCCATTTTCATTTGCAACAGAAAGAAAAAAAATCAGTTGTCAATGAATAACGTATTCAAATCCTGTTTCACTTTACAATTCTTTGTTTTCTTCATAAACACTGATCGTTATTATTACTCATGTGAAAACCATTACACGCGACGCTCTAAATAAATAGCAATTAAATATAGAAAAGCCAATTTTTATGGACAGTAATAGGAAAATTTTTAGAAATTCCAAAATCATCTTTTGCATTTTCTCTTATATACATGCCACAAAAAATAAAATTTTACGATATGTAATAAAAACATTGTCTATCGAGTTGGTAAATTCATCCACGTGTCCAAAAATCATCGGTTTTTTGTTTGTTTGTTTAGTAAAAACCTGACAGCACACGTGTTTCACTGCAAATTATTATTATTTTCCTTCCTTTTGACACCCAAGATCATGAAAATTAACAATTCTAACCTCGAATTACAAAAAATCACTCCAATATTTTACCAACAACGTGCTCAATTTTTTTTTTCTTTTCCAATCAATTTTGAAGACCCCTAAAACTATCAAATACTTCCATAGTCTAACAAGACCACAAATTTGCCTAAAAATAAATGAAAATTCCTGCAAGGGTTTTAAAAAAATATGCATTTTTTTTTTAAATTCTTCTTATAGTTTTCAAGGTTTGGAAGTTTCAGAACCTCAAAGATAAAAATGATTCAAACACTCTCAAGATTGGATTTTTTCAAAAACATTTCACCGAATCCCGTATAATATTTCATCATCCGAGTGGAATTGTGGCCTACGTAGAGAACATCGTCAATAATATCTACAAATAGTAGTGCGCAAGGAAATTCAAAAATATATTTTATGCCAACACATATTCATCTATTCTCTATGACGAATTGACTTGACAACTGGTCCCACTACTTTGTAAAATCGAACCAAATTTGATTTACAAATAACTTGACACGACTATTTCTCGCAAATTTTGACACAAATTTATGATGTGGTGTAGACCTTATTCCACACAGACGCATATAATTTTAAACTCTTTGATTTTTTCAAACACAAAAATAATTTAATTACTGAAAGTTAATAGTTGTAACTTCGAGTTACTTTCGGTCAAATTTGGAGACTCGTAAAACTATCAATAATAGCGAGAAATAGTGAATTTACCTTCTATGATGAATCGACTTGACAATTACTTCCCACTACTTCGTAAAATTGTACATAACTCGACAAAGTCATTTATCGCAGTATTGTGAAGAGAAACTTGTAGAGTATTGTATAGAAAACCAAAGCTTGTAGAGTATTGCGAAGTATTATAGAGAAAATATTGATGAACCAAAATATTGTAGTATTTCCAAATGCGAAAAGAACACCAACAAAGGTGAAACAATTTACAAGCTTGTAGTATTTTATAGCTTTTGTATCTTTGCACTACTGATATCGTCTAAGCTCAGCTTCGCATATAATAGTTTATGTAAGCAAAAAAAAACTCAAAAAATACTCCAAGCTCTTAAATGCAATTTGCAAAGAGTAAATGCTACACGCCTCATGGTTTTATCTATCACTACCAATATTGTTTTTTTCCCTCACTATGCTAGCTATTTCAAATACTTGTAGTCTTATTTCCCTAGAAATCACTACCCGCCACTATTTTGCATTTGAAACATGCTACAAAGATAAAGCAACCATCAATATTTTTCATCGTCTCAATGTTTGTCCTCTGATTAATAGAAAACAAATTTGTAGGAAAATACAAGTTATCTCAACATTCAATTCATCGGCTACACACCTTCTCACACATTTAGAAAATCGCATAAACATAAAACATGATTTTAATATACTTTCAACATAACACAAATGCATATGCGCGGAGTCGTAGAGAAAATCCATTTATGTGCAAAAAACTCTGACACACAACCACCTCCGCACAACTTCATCTGCACAACCACTTCTAAAATCAACAACACCCTTCCGTCAGTCATTGACATTTGAAACTGATATTAATAAATGTGGGTCCCATATATCATGGAAAGGAAGAACTTATTCTCCGCACACACTACCTCTAAACAACATAGTCCATTGTGTGAAAAAATATCTCAAGCTTTCATTGTATGCATTTCCCTCATTCTGCACAAAGTTCGCACATGCATTTGTTCTCTGCATAACCTCTGCCCGTGCACAACCACCTCCACACAACTACTTCTGCACTCAATAATGCTCTTGTTTCTATTTTTCTATACATAGCAGATTCTTCTAAAGTTTTGGAATTTTGTTCTTTTCTTATTTGATCATATGTAGTTCTGCACATGCTACCTCTTAATAGCCAGCTTCCCAGACCCACCTTCATACAACTACTTTCGCAGTTGCTACGTTCCTAAATAATAATTTAAAAAGACAAGGCCTTCTGCACTTTTGTTTTACCACACAACAAATTTTCTTCACCTAGATTGAAAACACAATTTATTTAGCACCCCAATCTATGTAAAACAACTTCAATTATCCTGCACATGCTCCTTAATAATATCAATTGCAAATTTGTTCAGCTATATGCAAAAAAACTTGCAACCGCATCAACTCCTACATCATTCACTAGAGCACTGACATAACAGTGCCTCACAACTGCATGCCACATAGATTGAAAACACAGTTTATTTAATAATGCATAATAAGAGTAGCTTTTACAGTCCAACGATTATGATATTTGTTAAAAAAAGTGATACTAGCTCCCTCTGCACCCCCGTCAGTTTTAGAGAACCACCATCTATGCAAAAGACCCAAGTTCTCCCGCACATACTCTGTCCTCCACATCGTAGACGTTCCTCATAATGAAATTGTACCAAATACCGCATCGTTCATCAAGATCAAAACACTCACTATGAAAAGCACTTTAGTTATCTTGCGCATACTCTGTCCTCATAATAATATTAATCCGAGATTTGTTAATCCCCCCCTCCTCGAGCCTATGCAAACAACATGCAACCACATCAACTCTCGCATCATTGATCATAGCACTAACATAACAGGGTCCTACAACCACATCAATTCTCGTCTTATTGATCATAGCGCTAACATAACAATGACAATGTCGGAGCACCCACCAATGCAATGACCACTCATAAAATTACTTTTATTTTAATTTTAAAATGAATTTTCAGACATTGGAAAAAAAAATGTCATCCACCAAGGTAATTATGTCTCATTAGAGCTTCTTTAGCCATTCAAAAATTATAAATAACATTTATTAAAAATTCAAAAGTTATTTTTGAATTGATGAAAAAATAAAAATATTACCTAGTTTCCGAAAGTTTGGTTAAAATTAAAAAAACACAGCCAAATAATACACATCCAAAGCAACTAAAGTCACTAACAAAGTAAAAACTAATAAGAAATTATGACCTCTTTATTTATTATTGATAAACAAAAAAATATGTGCATGCTTAAGTGTTTCCATTTATTGCTTTAGAATTGTATGGTTGTTCAAAGGCATGTAGGTTAATTTAGAAAGAGTGTGCACATGTGTTCATGCAATGTCTACACATGTGTGAGAGAGCAAAAATTTAGATTTTCCTTTATCATTATTTTAACCATGATTTTTGTATTAAATTTATTAATATAACTATTACATTAACATAATGAACTTTAGAAATAATGTTGAAATTATGATAAAATATAAATTCTTCATTAGACAAATTACCTTGAGTTACCTTAGATTATAATCTCTTGGGCTTTATTAATCATGATTTGCGTGGGTGGAAGATTTAATTTTGAGTTTCCAAAATTGAACTTTAAATGAAATCCTAATTCAAATGATGCACGGTAAGGTTGAGCATTATTATATTAGATCTACTAGAGTGAAGATTTAATTTAAAGATATTAATTATTTATTATTTAGATTTAAAATTTTGAAGAAATCAAATTTGTAAAATTTATGATATAATAATTTTATAATATTTTATATACCAATTTTAAATTTTGTAAAATTTATAATATAATATAAAATTTGTAAAATAGATATCATCGGCAATTATGGTCGGCTGCTGTAGCTGCGTTGTCCAACCATCTGATAGCATGTGAACCAGAAAAAATATTAGAAAAGTTTTTACGTGAGCTATGTGGGAAAATTACTAGGTATCCACTAGACAAACTTTGCGCTTAGAGCTTTGAAAAGGTAATAATAAATCATAATGTGCGTTTAATATTTTAATAATAATGTATTCATCATATTTGAAATTTAATAAAACAATTTTAAATATTTTAATAAATCCTTTGAATGTATATAATATTAATCGTCAATGTCCATAACAACTGTCTCTATCTATGAATGAGATTGATTGAGAAATATCAAAAGATTACAAAGACATGATACTTTTCACATTCATCATTACGTAATTTTACCATCCTTCTAAATATGTATGGGATAAAATATGATATTTATGGAATTGATTTGGGAAAAAAAAAAAAAAAAAATTTATAAATATTAAAAATAATTATATTCTATATTTATTTTATAATAAAAATGTGTATATAATAAGTTTAATTGTTAAAAATACATGTTTTTTTTAAAGTGAGGTAAATTTAGAATGAGATAAAATAAGTATATTTTTAAAGATTTAGTAAAATTAGTGTATCAAGGTCAATTTATTATTTCATAAATAAAGAAATATGAGATATTAATTTAATATCTAATTTTATGCATATTTTTATTTTATATAAGATAAAAAATTAATGGTTATTTCAAGTGGCTGGGTTGTATATATTTTTTTAGGTTCAATTCCATGAGTGACATAATGATGAAAAATAAAACCACTTTACTATTGAGAAGACACTAAGTTTTCTTTTCTTTCAAACTTATTACATAATATTTAATTTAGAAATATTTTAATTTTTTTATATTTATGATATTATTTTAAAATTACTTTATTCAAATAAATTAAACTAATTTATTAATTTGTATAGATTTTAAAAATGAATTTAGATATTTAATTTATAAATATATTTTAATGTTGATATTTTTTCATATATATATATATCTGAAAAATTATTATATATAAATATTTTTTATGATATGAATATTTTATTGTGAATTGTTTTTTTATTTAGAAAAGCTAAATCTGTTTTATAATCTAGAATATAAAGATTCTTGATTAGGGTGAGAGGTATTCATTCTCTCTCATGCTTAACATGGAAAACAACGAGAACATCTATAGGCATTGGCACTTGGGTAGGCATGCAAATTTGGTTGTTGGATTTTCTACCTATGGTAAGGTTCTCTAGAAGTCAACCACGGAATTCAAGTCATCTCATCCAGGGCTTTAGTGACGAGAAGGTGGTGATCCTAACAACAATCGATCGAGATTGAGACAACATTCATGGAAAATATTCTCGCGGGTATGTTTATATAATTGACCCTTCGTATCATACTCTCTCTATAATTTACTCGGGACTGCTTGGTTTTTGGTTGGCATCTTTGGGTATGAAACCCTGCCATGGAACTATGATTCTTCTGCTCTTAGTACATGTAGAGGTCGGCCCTGCTATTGGTTTGCTAGGAGTCCTGAGGCTTAAGCCAAAAAACCCACTTACCTATCTTAGTTTTGTGGCAAATTATGTTTTTAGGCATTGTTGGAATGTCAAGTTCATTATTGAGTTAATAGAGGGGTGAGGGTTTTAGTCCAAATCCTTGAATACCCTTAAATTTTTCTAGCAGGACCATTCCTCGAATGGTCTTGAGGGTTTTCCCCCTATGCTTCCTCTCCTTATTTATCTAGACTCCGGTATGGGATTTTTATGGTGGGAAATCTTAAGTGAAATATAGTGAAGTGGAAATACATCTCTCATTGGGTCCATTCTAATGTTATTGTTTCAATTTCAATTGTTCTTTTAACTTCCACAGGGCCGCACCTTCATATTGTTCAGTGGCATCCCCTTCAACATCACGTACAAGTATTGTGGTCTGCTACACGAAAGCGCTTGCTGAGGGGGGAGTTTTTATATTCAACTTATTCATGTATTTTCCTATCCCTTAATTTCCAGCTTTATTAGATGGCTTGATCGGCCTCACTCCAGCAGTTAAGGGCCAAAGGAAGTTGTGGCCACCAAAGGAAGTTGTGGCCATAGCAACAGTAGTGGGAATAGGAGAGAGTAGCCCCATCTGGGGCTGGCCAAATTCGGGGTTTATAGAATGACTCGGGACCGCATTAAAAATATAGTTGAGTCCTATCAGACCAACATGCATCCTCAGGCACGACAGATAATAGAGGATGGGGAGAAAGAAGCAGGTCAATAGGTTGAGACTCATGAAGTGAATCTTGAGGAGTCGAAAACTCGTATTCCATACCTTGGACATACCAGAGGTTGTGGCACATAATATGAAAAGACATTGTATCTCTTTTGGACAATGAAGATATTGTTAGCAAAAGCAGTGTCCTCATCTCTTGAAGGGGTTTCCAAGCCAACTACAAAAACTCAGAAAATTCACAAGGAATTCCAGCTTATTCAACACCAGATTCATCAACAAAATGTTTGGTTGGCCCGCATTGAGAGGCACATTTCATGTATTCCTCAAATTGAATTGTTGGTATCCAATGCCAAAGAAAGAGTCTTCAAATGATTAGTATGTTTTTTGGTTCAGTTGGGATAGTTCATTTTGATATGTATAGATGAATAATAAGTTGGTATGTTTTCCATGTTATAGAGCTTTGGTTAGTAGGAAGTATAAAGACATTCAGGTTTACAATGAGTTACTGGACATTCTCAAACTCTTTAGATTTTGGATGACTTATAATGGGGCAGGTTGAGGCCAATGGACCATGAATGATATTTATGTAACACTTACATATTTTTGAAAATGGAATGAAAGGGATATGGCGAGCTTACAAAAAAAAGTTCTAGGATATAAAGATAATAAAAAATATATATAATATAATGTGTAATAAATGTGTAATATATTTATTTATTTCTAATTTAATGAGATTGAAAGTAATTACAATAATATGTTTAATATTAGTTCAATATCTTATTGGTTAGAATTAAATTTGTGCATGAGGATCTTTATTATTTCTTTAAATCATCTTAAATAAGTTGAATTGAGGATAAATCTAACCAAATTTATCTTAATATAAACATGAAATAAGGGGATATAAACTTGTATTTAAAATTTAATGCAATAATATAAATTAGCTCATTAGATAAACATCAAAACACTTACTCACTCTATGATACATATGACATTGTAAGATTAAAAAAACAATAAAAGTTAACTAAATTATAACTTTATTTTAATACAATATTATTATTAATTCTAAATATATATATATTTAATTTAAACATATATACATTAAAAAAACATGTAACAAAATCCTTAACTATGCATATTCACTCCATGTGGTATAAATTGGTTTTGTTATAATATTGTGTGACCAATAACTATAATTACCATAATCATATATACAACAAATAAGAGTTCATGATTTGTGTAAATAGAAGATTTAATTTTGAGTTCTTAAAGTGATTGTTAAATGAAATCCTAATTCAAATAATGCATAGTAAGATTAAGTGTTATTATGCCGTAAGGCATTCTTATTTGAAAACAACTTACCTAGCTGTTATCGTGTATCTCTTTACATCGTTAGATCACATGTTAGACAATTCAAATGTTTTAGACCATTCATCTACTACTTCTTTCATTTAACCTAACTACCTAACTAATTTTGCAACCTCTACAATCTCTCTTCCACATTACAAAGCCGACCAAACTACAAAGTTTCAACCAGGCCATTCCTTTTGGGATTTCGACATATTCTGGTTAACTTGATGTTGAAAATTTATGAAGTACTCTTTAAATGGAAACGCGTCTCCACAGGAAAAACTCCCCCCAGATAAAAGTGTATTCTGAAGAAATGATTGAAAAGCTAGCAATTCCATAAAAGTGTATTATGAAGAAATAATTGAAAAGCGGAACTGAGGACGCTGGTAATCCTGCTTCAACTAGTGCTTCTTGTTGTTATGCTGCTGCTTGCGCTGCTTTGCCAGGTCTTCAACTGATGCTTCTTGTTGTTATGCTGCTGCTTGTGCTGCTTTGCCAGGTTCTGTTGTTGGTTTAACAACTGGTGCTTCTGGGTATGCTCATACTGACCCGCCACACTGTATCATCATGGTATGCTGTGTCTGTGGTTAACTAGGGGTATGAGGTGAACTAGGGGTATGAGATGAAGGGAGTTGATAATCTTAAGATTGTGGATGCGTCAACCTTCACCAACCCATAAGCATCAACGACTATGATATTTGGCAGGTAATTACAATATTTTTAACATTTCACTGTGGTTTTCATCACTCTATCTATGTCGTTTTCTTTCTATGAAGTAAAATATTAACATGTGAATATGAATAGAGATATGTAGCAGTGAAGATATGGTTATAATATTTTGGTTTTGGTTTTATAACTAATTTAATTTATCAATACAAATGAGTACATATAATTACGTTAGTAATTTTTGAGAGATTAAAATATTCTGGTTCTAGTTTTGCAGCTGATTTAATTTATCAATGATTCTGGTTTAATTTATCAATACAAACTAGTATATATAATTTTAACAGTTTAATTTAAAAAGATTACCAAAAAAAAGGACTTATACTTATGATAGACAATGATGAACAAGAAGTTCAATTATGATATTTTGTTGTGTAATCCAGTGATTGGCCCTCTCTCCACTCTTAGTGTCCGTAACCCACAACGCAGATTCATGTTCCTGGAAATTAACTCCAAAATACCCCGTGATAATGTTGGTAATTGTCATTTGTCCATTATTTCCCTGTACTCAGATGAGGAACCGGAGTAGCTTGAATTTCTTCTCTCCCAGTAGCCTCTTCTGGACTCGCAACTCTCCTGCTTCTTTCAATTAGAGCTCGTAGCCAATGGTAAACTCTTTGTTGGAATTTAATAAAATAGTGTAGTATGATTTCCCTCTGTCAATGTGCTTGTGTGCATGGGTTACATTTTAATTTTGTGCTGAGGAAGGATTTGGTGATCTTCTCCTCTGTCGTTGTTACTCTTGCTCTTCCATTTCCAATATCCGATAAACAAAATGGATGGCCAACCTGAATTGAATTATATTGGTGATCACAAATATTTAATTACGTCTTTCAACTTGTGGATCTGGGCCTGAATAATTTTAATTTAATTTTTCATATTTTTTAAAAATAGATAGATGATATTTCATCTTTTTAGCAGTTTGGATGGAGAGTTGCGATTTCACGACCCTTTTAAACTTGGGCATTATAAGCTATAAATTAAAGAAAAAATTTACCACATTCCGCTCTCGCATCACTTAGCGCTGGTTTGCTTTACAATTTCTTTGTGATAAGTTGTTTCTGTTCATAGGAACAGTGTGGGACCCTCTTTTGGTTATTGGTAAGTATTTCAATTTTTCAATTTTGATTTTTTATTTAAGAAATTTTATTTCAACTTAATATTTTTTAATTTGTTTTTTTTTTTTTTTTTATAAATAAATGGACATTTCACTTCAATATTTTTTTAATTTGATTTTTTTTTAAATGGATGGATGAAATTTCTTTTCACTTTAATATTCTTAGTAGTTTCCTATGATTTCATCAGTTTTTAATATTATGAGAAGTTTTTATGTGATTTTAGTACTTTTTTTTTAATTTTTGGTTATTACAAATGGCGACCAATAATTTATTAAGTTATAAAACCATTCATGAGTTTTTTAATACTATGAGAAGTTTTATGTGATTTAGTATTTTTTTTTATTTTTATTTTTGGTTATTACAAATGGCAAGCAATAATTTATTTAATTATAAAACCATTAATGTTGAGAAGTTTTATGTGATTTTAGTATTTTTTTTAATTTTTGGTTATTGCAAATGGCAACCAATAATTTATTAAGTTATAAAACCATTCATGAGTTTTTTAATATTATGAGAAGTTTTATGTGATTTTAGTATTTTGTTTTTATTTTTGGTTATTACAAATGGCAAGCCATAGTTTATTATTATAAAACCATTAATGTTGGAGCAGTGTATAGTAATTTTGAGGAGTATATCGTAATCCTAACTCTTAGATTTTCAATTTTGGACTCCCCTAAGTTTAAAAATTGGCATATTAATAGCCATTACGAGCTCTCAAAATTGTTTTAAATGAAAAAAAAAAAATTGGCAAATGCAAGACCTTAATGATTCACTTGCTATGTACTATGCAATTAGCAAGGAACAATTGATCAGTTTTTTATTATTAGATGCCAATGTTTAGTTTTTTATTAGATGCCAATGTTTCTTGGCACCTTCACTTGCTCCATGGTGGCCTTCTACTTAGTCCTTTCTAAATTTATCCAACAACACATACATGTTGGACATACATATTCATAATTCAAGATAGAAAAATAAACAATGTAAGTGATTTGTTATACCTTGAATCACATTTTGTTTACTAATTTTAATCTTCAGTGATTTTTTATATGCCAGAAAGGTTTTGAAATTTATAAGCCTTACGACATTTCCTTTGCAACATCTGGTGCAATTGCTAGTTATATTAGATCTCATAATTAAGATATAAAGTGAAGATTTTGTTTTGGTTTTGGTTTGTCAAGTTGTCTTAGCTCTCCAGAGATTACATCAGAGATTACATCAGGATAGACAAACTCACCCAACCATTACAACCCTTAACATGGGATTTTTTCCCACAAGTTTCTAACAAGTGACCTTCCAATTACATAATGACTTAACAATACACACCATTTTAAAGTGAAAATTTAATCTAAAAGATATTAATTATTTATTATTTAGATTTAAAATTATATATATATATATATATATATATATATATATATATATATATATATATGGAAATTATTATTATATTTTATATGAAGAATATATATGT
Source organism: Pinus albicaulis (assembly GCA_034641835.2). Lineage (NCBI taxonomy): Eukaryota > Viridiplantae > Streptophyta > Pinopsida > Pinales > Pinaceae > Pinus > Pinus albicaulis. The sequence continues at coordinate 1,441,400,756 of CM076578.1, read as the reverse complement.
TTATGTTTTAAAGAATAATTATTTTTCTCAATAACAAGCTCTAAATCATTATATAAAGTCTGTTAAAATATTTATAAAAATTAAATTTATGTAAAGATAATATAAATCATTTCTCCCACCACCCAAAAAAAAAATCTAATTAATTTATAGTACAAATGTATATTATTATAAAATATATTTAAAATGTATTTAAGGAAAATCTTGAGTAATAAAATAAAATAATTTTTTTTTTTAAGACTTGTATTCCTTCAACTAAAGTTTAAATTTAATATGTATTATTTAATTAAAATTGTGATAAAATGAGTTATTTATAATATATTAAAATTGTTAAATTTTCACTATTAATATTTATATTAATTAAATAAAATTATAAATTTAAATTTAAATTATTAAATTATTAAATTTAATAAAGAATGATATACATACTCACTCACTTCTTTAAAAAATAAAACTATAAATTTAAATTTAAATAAAAAAATTATTAAATTTAATAAAGAATGATATACATACTCACTCACTTCTTTAAAAATGGCCATCAATAGTGGTAAATAAAATGAAAAGCTATGCCTTTTTACAAACAATTTCCCAATTATAGAAAGCAAAAGGACCCTTTCCCTTTTTCTATCCTTCTTTTAAACTTTCATTTCCCTATTTATCTTGTCAATTTTCACATTCCAATTTCAACTTTCACTTCCATTTTAATCTTTTCAATTTATCGGAATATCGATATCATAATGAAAAGCCAAAAGTCTCTCCTTTTTCTATCTTTTCAACTTTTTTTTTTTTTTTTCATCATTTCAACTTTTTCTTTCCAAGATTTTTTTTCCATCATTTCAACTTTTTCTTTCCATACTCGTTCGTATTTTTATCACAGTATTATTGTTATCACTAAAACATATTTTGTAATTATGCTAGAGCACAGTACTCAGATTGGAACTTTCTCGTTCAAATGAATTGAACTCAAATTATTTTCAGCCATGGATTTCGACAGAACACAGTAATAAACTTGCCAAAGAGCACAGTAATAAACTTGTAGAATGTAGCTTATGGGTTTTGGATTAATGTGTGTATTATTAAAGCGTTTCTAGTTATAAATAAGAAGTTTAAAGTAGGTCACTAATTCTAATTCAAATCCCTCGTGATTCTAACCCAAAAAATTGCAAGATACCATCATAATCAAATACCTCTGGGCCTCAATATTATTAAGATCACACTAGATAATCAATAGCCAAAACATGAAAGCTGCAAGCTGCATATTCTAATAATCACCCTGCTTATATAATTCGCATCGGCCTCTGTGCCTCTGTTAATGGCTTCAGCCTTTGGCAATCACGCTCTCTTCTACTGGTTTTACATTCTTGTATGTATATCTTCGTGCAGCACAAACATAAGCACACAGATTCAGAGTACCCAGAACAGCCAAAAGCCAGTAGAAATAATCCCAGTGAAGTCCCTTGGGATTGGTAGTAAACCAGCTCTCATGTCCTCCAATTACAGTAACTTTCTCAACAATGGTGATGAGTAAAGTACTGAGAAAGCTCCCAACTCCAACAACGCTGAGATAGAAGGCAATTCCCAAGCTTCTCATGCCATCTGGGCCCTGATCATAGAAATATTCCTGCAACCCTACCAGTGTAAAAACATCTGCTATTCCAAGCAAAACAAACTGAGGAGCCAACCAGAAAACACTTATAGGTAGTCTCACTGGAGCCCCTTTAACTCCATGGTATTTCTTTGCCATATCCAATCTTCTTGTTTCCACCAGAGCTGCACTGACCATGCAGAGAATAGATACAAACATGCCTACTCCAATTCTCTGGAGAAGAGTTATTCCGCGTTCATGGCCTGTGATTTTTTTGGCCACTGGAACCAGAAACCTGTCGTAGATTGCCACGAAAATAATCATAGAACCAGCAGAAAATGTGAGGAGGGAAGCTGGTGGGATTTCGAAATGGGGTCCCATTCTTCTGTCCATGGTCACACCTTGCTTCACGAAGAATGTTGTTTGCTGGGATATGCACATTCCAAAGATGAGGCAGCATAACCAGATGGGCACCATTCTCAGTAAAAGCTTCGTTTCTTCTACTTGGGTCACTGTGCAAACTCTCCAGGGGCTTGGTTCCTGCGATCTGATACTTCTTCTTCCTGTAGTATCATCGGCATTATCGTCGGCTTCAACTGCTATAGCTGCTTTGTCCAACCACCTGACAGCATATTAGAAAAGTTATTTCAGTGCTCAAGTGGCAAAAATTATTCAATATCCACAATCGGATTGTGTGATTAGAGGTTTGAAAAAGGTAATTATAAATCATAATGTGTATTTAATATTTTAATAATAATGTATTCACGTTAATAATAATGTATTCACGTTAATTTGTATACACATAAGTTTATTAAAAATTACATAATTTTCAAGGTGTTTGAAAGGAACTTTCGTCGTTTATCACTAACTGTCCTTTCATGAGTAAGCATCCTTTGTTCGCCATCTGATCCGCCTCGCCATTTAGGTTTCTGAGGATATGATAGAACTTGTAAGATGTGAAGTCTTGAAGAGCTCTCTTTTCAATCTGCCCAGAATTTTGTTAAGACTAGTGTTGCTGAAGAGATCTTCCGAATTTAATTTTTTTATTAGGATCTCAGAATCTCCAAACACTTGGAGATCTTTGACTCCCTTATCTCTTGATATGAGGTAAGCTTTGAGAAGACCAAATAACTTTGCTTGGTTGTTAGTTTTCTGGCCTAAACCCCAGCAAAAGCAGTCTCTTGAACTCCCTGTCGGAGAGTAAATGACCCCACCAGCACCAGCAGTTCCGGGGTTTCCTTTGGAGGCTCCATCGAAAAAGATTGTGGTTAGATTTTTGGACCGCCACCAACTTATGAAAGAATCCTCAGGGTCTCTTTTGCGCCATTCCGGGTTTGCAGTTTGGGGAGAGAGAAGGAACTTTCGAGGAGAAGGCTCAAGGGATTGGAGCCATCTCCTTTCTTCAGGCAGAAGCATTGGATCTTCTTTAAAAAACTGTTGTTGAGCAGCTTCCAAGAGAAAGGCTTTAGCTTTAGCTGCAACCTGAAGGGGGGAATGTCGGAATCCATTGAATATCTGGTCATTACGGTCCAGCCAGAGCTGCCAGCAAACAAATTTGGGAATAGCTGTCCAAACTTTGATCCAGAAAGACTTGATGGGAATGCTGTGTGGGTAGTAATTGTTCCAAGAGGCAAACAGATCAGCCACTGTACTTTGAGGAAAAGCGGAGGTCTGAAGATCCAAGAGAGTAAGTTCCCAAACTTTCTTAGCAAAAATGCAATCCAAGAATAAATGTTGGGCAGTTTCAAGGCTGTTTCTACATAGTTCGCACCTATGAGGCCCTGCAATGTTCCTTTTCTCTAAATTGTCTCCTGTTAGTAGTTTGTTGTGGACCAGAGTCCAGAAAAAAAAATTCACTTTTGGGAAGGCTAGGTTGTCCCATACTCGTTTCCAAAATGCCGGAGTGTGGCTGCTGTTCTTTGTGTCCTGTAGAATTTTGTACCCTGCTGCAGTGGAATACTTGCCAGTCTGTCCCCAAGCCCAACTGTCTCTCATGAATCGATTTTCAGGTGTGGAGTCTTCCAACAGCTCTATGAGCAGAGTTTTTTGGGGCGTTAATCGATTAGGGACGCCATGGAAGTTCCATCTGACCCATTCTCCACGAAGATCCCAAACCGAGAGATCGTATAAGTTATTGATGCCAGCACGGATCAACCAGTCTCTGAGATCCGAGATGTCCTCATTCGCCTCCAAAGAGTCATGCCCCATGATACGATCATGCCACAGATTGATACGTTTGCCATTGCCCGGCACTCTATACAATGATTTTTTGAAGAAGGAACTGCTTTTGCAACAGAGATTCCAAACTTGCGTGCTATTGGCTGAGGGGTCGAACTGTATATTTCTGAATGAAAGATTATGAGCGTATTTGGACAGCAAAGTAGAGCAGATCGGGAGATTGGGCTCATGAGCCAATTTCCACAGGAGCTTTCCTCCCAGCGCTAGGTTAACGAGGGAGGGATCGCGGATTTGAAGGCCACCCTCAGCTGTTGGTCTTTTAACCAGATCCCAATTGGCAAGGTGCATTTTTCTTTCATTGCCTTTCCCTCCCTGCCATAAAAAACCTCTTAACAGTTTCGATATTTGATCCATAACGTTTCTGGGAGCTAATAAGAAAGCAGCTTGATAAATTGGGAGCGCAGACAACAAAGACTTTATTAAAATTACTTTGCCTCCTTTGGTTAGCCAAAAGCCACCCCAAGCAGATATTTTTGCTTTGATTTTACATATGATATCAGTCCAGAGCGACCTCCTGTTAGGTCCATTTGTAATGGGGAGTCCCAGGTAATTGATTCGATCCCATTGGGCATGCCCTCTAAACCCAAGGATATTCGAGATGCTTATGAGCTCTTCTTGATCGATGTTCCAGCTGTAGATTTCACTCTTACTCTCATTGACCAGAGCTCCTGAAACTCTACAGTAGCTTTTTAGGACAGTGTCGAAAGCTTTGGCAATTCTGGTAGACGCCCCTCCGAGGAGCAAAGAATCATCTGCAAAGAGCACATGATTCAGAGGATAACACCAGCTGCAGGTTTCAAACCAGGAAGGGAACCAGCAAGTCTTTCCGCTGAGAGTTTTCTGCTAAGGGAGTCGGCCATTAAGATATACAGGAAGGGAGAGAGAGGGCATCCCTACCTGATGCCTCTCTGAGCTTGGAAGAAGCTTGAAGGGTGGCCATTGACAAGGGGGGCGATCCACGGATTGTCGATGCAGGCATTTATAAGTTGGACAAAGTGAGAAGAGAAACCAAAGGAGAGGAGAACTTTAATGAGGAAAGATCGGCTAACTCTGTCAAACGCGTTTGCCATATCTAATTTTATCAACATACCTTTCTCTTTTCGATGCTTGCTGGAGTGGATGGTCTCCTGAACTTGAATGACGTTGTCGAGGATATGCCTGCCCTCCACAAAACCTCCTTGGGGGCTGGAGATCAGCCTTTTGAGCAGAGGCTTGATCCTGATTGCAAGAAGTTTGGCCAGAATTTTATAAGAAGCATTACAAAGCGAGATAGGTCTGAACCTTGTAAATGTTTCAGGATTGGATTCTTTGGGAATTAAGGCTAGATAAGTGGAGTTGGTTCCTCCGCCCATCTTAGCTTTTTTCATGAATCCCTTTATCATTTTTTGGAGGTCAGTTTTAATGATATCCCAGCAAGCTTTGTAGAAATGTATAGAGAATCCGTCTGGGCCCGGAGCCTTGTCCGATTCCATGGACCAGATAACCTTAATGATTTCCTCCACAATCACCTCACGGGACAAAGCCGCATTATCATCAGGTCGGATAAGATGTGGAATGTTAGAAAGAAAGTCTGCTGTTTCCTCCTCGAAGATCTGAGATCCCTCACTGTATAAATTCCTGAAATGGCTGTCAGCAGCAGCTTTGACTTGAGCGAAACCTTTGCAGACAAAGCCCTCTGCGGTTTTTATTTCAGAGATATAATTTCTGGACAACCTTGCTCTGTATTGTCTGTGGAAGAAGGAGGTGTTCCGATCACCTGCTTTTAGCCACAGACTTCTGGATTTGATTCTCCAATATTCTTCTTCTTTTCGGAAGGAGCGGTATGTTGCACATTGGGCCTTTATTTCTTGTTCCAACAGATCCGAAGTGACCTCATTGCTTTCCATGTCTGCTTGCAGATTCTCCAGGGTATGCACTGCTTCTTTTCTTAGGCTGGTTGGAGTAGGGACTGGTTTCCTAATCCAATCCTTTAAAGCATGTTTAGTGGCCTTAAGTTTTTGCTCCCAAACAAAACTTGAGGACCCTGAGAAAGATTTGGCCCAAGCTTCTTTCACTATATCAGTAAAGCCTTCTCTCTCAATCCATAAGGGGCTGAAACGGAATGGTAGAGGGCCAAGGTCTTCTTCTTCTTCTAGGAGGAGCTGAATCGACTTGTGATCGAAGGTCAGCTTGGGGAGAATTTTGGTCTTGATTATCTTATTGTTCATCATAAGAGAGCTTTGAACCAGAAATCTGTCCAGGCGGGCAGAAATGTGGTCCGACCCAGATCTGTTGTTGGACCAAGTGAAAAGTCCATGAACATGATTGAAGTCCAGAAGATCCCAGAGCTGCGAGAGCTCTTCCACAAAAGCCAGCATAGGATCTTTGCTGCTGGAGCCACCCCTCTTCTCTTTAGATTTCAAGACTATGTTAAGGTCTCCTGCTATGATAATGTTGCTTGGATTATGCTGATCTAAAAAAGCTGAGAGAGAGTTCCATCATTCTCGTTTTTCATTGTATGTGACAGGGACATAAAGATTAAAAAAAGAGATAGTCAACTTACTTGCACAATGTGTCAACTCAGTGAAGATCCAATGCTGAGTTTCATGGGATCTTTTTAACTGAAATAAATCTTCTGTCCAGAGAGTTGCCAGACTTCCGGAAGATCCCCGTGAGCTTACAGCTTTGCCTGCACTTTTCTTCCATTTTGACATGCTGATATCTAGAAGAGCACGCCCTTCTATCTTCGTCTCTTGGAGCATGAGAATATCTGAGGGTTCTATTTTTAGGAGATCCATTACTGCTTCAGCTTTGGGGGCGCTCCCCAATCCTCTGCAATTCCAAGAGGCTAGCTTCATAATTTACTTGAGGGGAGGGATAAGGCCTCCCTTAGAAGGCCTTGGTCTGGTATTTTTTCTGATGGACATTTCTATGGTGGACTGGCTTCCTTGAACTTTGAGTCATTATGCCTCCTCTTCCCTTAGTTCTTTGCGAGATTTCCTGCCTGCTCTTTTGGAAGGGTGCTCGAAAATTTCATCCTCTGATGAACCAGAGCTTTCTGTTGTTTTTTTTTTCCTTGTAACTTCAACATATGAGGGGTTGGAGGAACTGCCTTGTGAGGCATCAACCTGTGCTGCTTCTTCTCCATCCTTATTAGGGGGAGAGACTTTTGTATGTTCCAGATTTTCCTCGGTCAAGTTTGCAGGAGTGGTCTGAGCTTTTTCTACTCCATTCAGGGAAGCTTCCTTTTCTTGATTAAGCTTGGAACTGCTTTGAGCTCCGGATGTGTTACCTTTGCCATTTCCTTTTTTTTGATGGGTGGTTTTTTGGACTAAAGTCCATTGGTCCTCTTTTGCTTTGTCTGTTTGCTCGTCAACCTTTTTCTTGCAGTGCTTTGCGAAATGCCCATGGCCATGACAGTGTCTGCATTTGAAAGGGATTTGTTCATAATCCAGTTCCTGAATGTGAGTCCACCCAGTAACAGTGAGCTTGATAGCTTCAGGCAAGCCCTCTTCGAGATCCACTTCCACGCATATTCGGGCACATGAATACTGGTATTTTCTTGTAGCTTGGTCGATGTATTTTCCTAGAGCACTGCCAATGATCTGAAGAGTTTTTTGGTTCCAGCAGTGAAGAGGCAGATGGGGAAGACGCACCCAAACCGGGACGACAGAAGGGGCTTCCTGGGAGGGATCAAAGTCGGGGGACCATTTGTTTAGATACAGACCTTGAGGTCCCATGAAGTAAGGGCCATTTCTGAAGATTAGGCTTCGATCATCCGGGCTTTCGAAGACAAATACGAAGAAACCTTTACCCACGAAATAGCTTTTGACCCCCTCCTTGATCAAAGGGGACCAGTTTCTTTGAGTCCAGTCCTCAACCGACTTGGGGGAGGGCCAAAGGCCCGTAAACTGGCCAATGAGGCCTCTCTCAGCTAGATTCAGAGCAGCTTTGCAAGTCTCTGCTTCAGGAAGGGCAACCGTGGGGATAGAGTCCAACTTCTTGACAAATTTCTGCTCACTGGCGGAGGGAGGGCGCTTCGGACCAGCGGCAAGCATAGCCATGAACGCGGAAACCTCCGGAGGAGGGGTGTTGGGGGGGGCAGAGCCCCCACAGGACTCCATAAGGAGGGAAGGCGCACCGGAACTGGGCGGGATCAGCAAGTAGGCAGCCCAGAAGGATACCCGAGGGCCCAAGAACACGCTGCGCTTACTCAACATGCAAATGAATGCGCAAAACACAAAAGACCACCGCGTAACCTTGGAAGGAAGGTGGAACCCACGGAGCAGAGGAGGGGGCCGAGGCAGGCCTGCGGCCACGAACGCAGAGAACCAGCAGAGGCGCCTAGGTCAGTTACTAAATAAAAAATTATTAAATTTAATAAAGAATGATATACATACTCACTCACTTCTTTAAAAATGGCGATCAATAATGGTAGATAAAATGGAAAGCTATGCCTTTTTTACAGACAATTTCCCAATTATTGTATCATTTTAAGAAAGCAAAAGGACCCTTTCCCTTTTTCTATCCTTCTTTTAAACTTTCATTTCGCTATTTATCTGGTCAATTTTCACATTCCAACTTCAACTTTCATTTCCATTTTAATCTTTTCAATTTATCGGAATATCGATTTATCGGAATATCGATATCATAATGAAAAGCCAAAAGTCTCTCTTTTTTCTGTCTTTTTCAACTTTTTTTTTTCATCATTTCAACTTTTTCTTTCCATACTCATTTGTATTTTTATCACAAAATAATTGTTATCACTAAAACATATTTTGTAATTATGCTAGAGCACAGTACTCAGATTGAAACTTTCTCGTTCAAATGAATTGAACTCAAATTATTCTCAGCCATGGATTTGGACAGAACACAGTAATAAACTTGCCAAAGAGCACAGTAATAAACTTGTAGAATGTGGCTTATGGGTTTTGGATTAATGGGTGTATTATTAAAGCGTTTCTAGTTATAAATAAGAAGTTTAAAGTAGGTCACTAATTCTAATTCAAATCCCTTGTGATTCTAACCCAAAAAATTGCAAGATGCCATCATAATCAAATACCTGTGGGCCTCAATATTATTAAGATCACACTAGATAATCAATAGCCAAAACATGAAAGCTGCAAGCTGCATATTCTAATAATCACCCTGCTTATATAATTCGCATCGGCCTCTGTGCCTCTGTTAATGGCTTCAGCCTTTGGCAATCACGCTCTCTTCTACTGGTTTAACATTCTTGTATGTATATCTTCGTGCAGCACAAACGTAAGCACACAGATTCAGAGTTCCTAAAACAGCCAAAAGCCAGTAGAAATAATCCCAGTGAAGTCCCTTGGGATTGGTAGTAAACCAGCTCTCATGTCCTCCAATTACAGTAACTTTCTCAACAATGGTGATGAGGAAAGTACTGAGAAAGCTCCCAACTCCAACAACGCTGAGATAGAAGGCAATTCCCAAACTTCTCATGCCATCTGGGCCCTGATCATAGAAATATTCCTGCAACCCTACCAGTGTAAAAACATCTGCTATTCCAAGCAAAATAAACTGAGGAGCCAACCAGAAAACACTTATAGGTAGTCTCACAGGAGCCCCTTTAACTCCATGGTATTTCTTTGCCATATCCACTCTTCTTGTTTCCACCAGTGCTGCACTGACCATGCAGAGAATAGATACAAACATGCCTACTCCAATTCTCTGGAGAAGAGTTATTCCGCGTTCATGGCCTGTGATTTTTTTGGCCACTGGAACCAGAAACCTGTCGTAGATTGCCACGAAAATAATCATAGAACCAGCAGAAAATGTGAGGAGGGAAGCTGGTGGGATTTCGAAATGGGGTCCCATTCTTCTGTCCATGGTCACACCTTGCTTCACGAAGAATGTTGTTTGCTGGGATATGCACATTCCAAAGATGAGGCAGCATAACCAGATGGGCACCATTCTCAGTAAAAGCTTCGTTTCTTCTACTTGGGTCACTGTGCAAACTCTCCAGGGGCTTGGTTCCTGCGATCTGATACTTCTTCTTCCTGTAGTATCATCGGCATTATCGTCGGCTTCAACTGCTATAGCTGCTTTGTCCAACCACCTGACAGCATATTAGAAAAGTTATGTCAGTGCTCAAGTTGCAAAAATTATTCAATATCCACAATCAGATTGTGTGATTAGAGGTTTGAAAAAGGTAATTATAAATCATAATGTGTATTTAATATTTTAATAATAATGTATTTACGTTAATTGAAACTTGAAAAGACAGTTCTAAATATTTTAATAAATCATTTGAATGCATATAATATTAATCGACAAAGTCCAAAACTGTCTGTATCTATGAATAATGAGATTGATTGAGAAATATTCAAAGATTACCAAAACAGTGTAGATGCTTTTCACTTCTATCATCCTGATATATAATATAATATCTATAATATTAAAAGCGATAAAATATAATATGTATAAACTTATATATAATATTAAAAGCTATAAAATATAATATTTATAAAAATGAGGCGGGAAAATAAAAAGTTATAATTATTTAGTAATAAAATTAATTATAAATATTCAAAATAATTATAAGTTTTTAGAATAAAAACGTGTATATAATATATTTAATGATTAAAAATATATATTTTTTCTTAAACTTGTACTTCTAAATTTAAAGTAAGATTATATATATATAATTTTCAAAGATTTAATTAAAGATATGAGAAAAGATGGATTGAATTTTTCAATGGAGAAATATTTAAATAATAATATATAAGTTTAATATTATTTTAAAATTAATTATTTAAATAAATTAAATTAATTTATTAATTTGTATACACATAAGTTTAAAAATTAATTTGAATATTTTAAATTATAAATTTGTTTTATTTTTTATAATTTTTAATATAAAAGAGAAAAAATTGATTTTAGATTCTTATTTTTTTATAATGTATAAGTGTAGATTAAAAATTTATATCTAAAAATTAAAATATATACTAGTGTATCCATATAAATTTGGATAAACACCAATTCATCATAAACATCAAAATATTCATTTCATAATACATCTCACATTACTAAAATTATGAAAATCATAAAAATTAACTAAATTATAACTTTATCTTAAATTATTATTATTATTAATTTTTTAATAATAATTATAAAAAAATTAATATATAAATTAAACATATATATTAAAAAAAACATGTCATACAATTTTTGGCCATCTAAATTCACTTTATATATAAATAAATCTAATTACAATATTGTCTAACCAATAATTATAATTACTACAAACATATATAAAACAAATAAGAATTACTTATTCTAATAAAATAAATTTAAATTAACATAAACATAAATTCAATTTAACCAGCATTTAAATTTTTTAAATTTTTATATTTTAATAAACAATAAATTAAAAATTATAATATTTTCAGTTATACACGAAAACTTAAACCTAAAATGATATGTAAAGCTAACCTGATATTTCCATCTACATGAAAGTATTGAATACTAATTATTTTAGCTATTAATTAACTGGCTTATGTAAATAATTTTGCAGTAATTCATATTTAATTTATAGTTTTAACTAATTCATATTTAAATTATCATAAATTTTTCAAAAATCACAATGATAATATGATTTTCCAAAAAATTTATGATAAAAAAAATTAAGAAAATCATTTTGATTAATTCTAGATTCGAAATGCTTTACGTCATAACTTTAACATAGAAATTTCATTCTACTGGTTACTTGCAGTAATTGAAAAGAAAAATGCGAAAGAATAACATATACTGCACAATTCACAAACAGCATCCACCCACCCTCTAAACTATTATAACTACTCTATGACGTGTTCCTCTGGGAAATTACTGTTAGACAGGAAATGGAAATAAAGATACTGGGTTGCATTTACAGGCCAGTTATTTTCAGCCTAAAGATTCGACATAACTTACTTGAAATTATCTGTACGTGATAGCAGCCTCTGTCCCGCTTTTCTGTCTTCCACGTCCCAATTTTCGTGAAACATCCCCGTGTCAGAAGGAAGCCTTTTGTTTCTATTGAGAAAAGCAGCGACCAATACTCGAGCTACGCGTGTGATAGGGCTGCCGCCTGGAACCACGTGCCTGTAGTATGGAGTGCCGTACACGAAAACAGGAATAGATAAAGCCATGGCTACCGTCGGGATCCCGAACCCAACTCCCCAGTTCACATTAGCTTGAATGTACACAACCACCGTCACCGCCAGCAGAACACCGCCAGACAGCCCGCAATACCACCAATTGAAGAAAGATGCCTTTTTAACCTTCTCAGTTTTATCGTCTTCATCAAACTGGTCTGCGCCGAAGGATTGCAGAGAGGGCTTGTGGCCGCCTGTGCCGATGGAGATCAAATACAGAGCCACGAAGAAAACCGTGTGCTGTGTGGACGTTGGCTTATTCATACTCATGCATACTGCGTCGGTTTTCGGACAACCAGGAGGCTTGAGGGCCGAGAGGGACACTGAAAGTGTCAGCAATACTAACCCCTATCACAGAAAATAAATATGGTCAGATTGAAATACAGCTATAGCGGTTTTGTTCTTGACATTGCTTTTTTCTGGAACAATGGTTAGCATATGTTGCAAAGAAAAATTGAGGATAAGGTGTCTGTCATGTAACAAGGAAAAAAATATATATATCTAAGTTGAAGATTGAAACAGTTTATGGAATTTATTACAGAAGATATGTTTTTTTGGTTAGAGTCAAAACAGATTTTGGTCATCTAAAACAGTTATATGCCATTCAAAATCAAATATACCATCTAAAATCTAAAAATTATAAGTCTGTCTAACTTAGTGTTATAAATTATATACCATCTAAAATCTAAAAATTATAAGTCTGTCTAACTTAGTGTTATAAATTTTAATAAATTTTAATGTCTGAAAACTCAAGAACCTGAACTTTTAAACTATTCACAAACATTCTACTTGTAAACATATTATCAAAATTAACCAAAACTGATTTAAAAAACAGTTTTAAACAACCATACAGAAGATTGTAATTTTATTTAATGTAAATTTTAACAAATAAATTTTATATCAAAGTTATTTTAGTTCCTTAAAACAAATAGTTCGGAATATTTTCTGTGAATTGGGATTATTTAGATGGTTGGGTTTAATGGTTGTTATTTTTCTCACTTATGTGAGACATAAAGCTATCATGCTTTCTAATTATTATTGTAATGAATTTTTGTCTATGAATTTTGTTGTATTGAATTTGAGCCTTGTGAACTCTGGAGTATAGAAAGCAAAATGTCATGATAATTATTGCTGTAATGGCTTTGTGCCTATGAATATTATTGTATTGGAGCCTAGTAAACCTGTAAGTGAATATATTTGTGAGCTAGCCTGGCACTAGCAACCTCACTCTAAGCTTCCAACTCTAAAAAAAACTGATTTCTTACTCTAGAAAAAAAAAAAAATCAACATATATAATTTTGAATTGATATTTTACAACTAAGACCTACCTGTCTTATCTACACAGAATAAACAAAACATTCTTATTCTAACATGAATCAGGAGCAAAATAGTGAATAAAACCTAACTTGAATGTAGATCCATGAATATGAACAATTTCAAACCGTTAATTTCACTTTTAGCTCATATTTATCAGATTTTAAAAATATTTAAAAATATATATTTATTTATTTATGTTGAGCAAATTTCTAAAAATATTTCAAGATCTACCATCACTTTAAAAATTACCCTGATAACCCATTAGAGACTGGATAAACTGAAAAGCTGAATCTTAAAAGAGAATTCTGAAGCTCACCAGGAGATATATTATTGAAGAGATTAAGACCATCCAGTAACGTCCAAAGTATGCATCTGCCATAAATCCTCCCACCAGAGGCATCACAGTTGTGACACCAGTCCAGTTATTGACATCCTTGGCAGCTGTTGCAGTTCCCTCATGCATCACAGTGGTCAAGTAGATGATCAAACTGGAGGCAATTCCATAATATGTCAGTCTCTCGCTAAACTCAACTCCTGCAACACAAAAACACCAAAAAATACAGAATCAGCTAATCAATCAAATCAATGGCCCTGCAATAACTTATTACAACAAAACCACAGAATTAATTAATCAGTTCAAAACCATCTTCATTAATAGATCTGACAGAAGTATATATCAATTACCAATAATAAAAAACGAAGCCTTCCACCCTCCAGATGTTGATCTGATGACAGGTCGTCCTTTGAAATCCACTGACCCATTGTTTATCCATTCTTGACCATCTTTCATGGAAGCAGAAGTAGTACTCTTCCAAAACTCCACCCACTCCTTCCAACATAAAAATCCCATGGTATGCCTCTCAGTAAAGAGATCTCTCACAACCGAAAAAATGGACTATATCTAGATATATATTAAACTAACAAATCAGTGGCACCAGTATTTCAATCACAATAAGGAAAAAGGGCAAAGCTATGACAGCTCTAAGCTTTGCAGGCCATATACCCAGCAAACCCTCATTCTTTTTTAAATATCAAAACGCACTCATTACAAGGCTCATTTTCTTTCTCCTCTGCCAAAGTCCAAAGTTTATGGAAAATGCCCATGTTACTGGACTATTTATAATAGAATAATTGTGAGAGCACTGCAAGTCTGCAATAACCTCACATGTTTCATGTTTTTTTCTCTTTGTTGGGATCAGTGGAAGGTTCATTGAATTATATTTTATACATGGAAGGAGGAGTGGATGGTTGAAATTGAGGTAAAGAGGCCGCCACCAATGTATTGCGGTCTTTATTTTCTGTGAAATGACTAGTCACCCAGAGAAGAATTCCAAGTCACAACGGAACTTTTCACACCCACTTCCACTTTCAGGTCATGCCCTGGCTTTTTTATTAATAATAAATTGGTGAGTGCAAATTCCCATTCAAGTGATTGTTTGGCTGTGGGCTGATGGCTACAGTCAAGGATAATTTACCTGTCACGTCATCTTTAGTATATGGTCGACTTGATAGCGACATGAGGAGCACCCAGAGTTGACCTTTGAGGTTAAAGGACCCCATTGGCTTTTGTTTGTAATATTTTTTTCCAGCTAGGCCAGCCCCATTGTTTACAGTTAACTTCACATGGTCAATCTAACTTAATCTATATTTATTTATACATATTTTATTGTATCAACTTGTTAAACAAATATAAATATTAAAACAATAACACAGACCAGTCACATTGTTGACAGATGGTCAATCTACCTTAATTCATATTCATTTGTTGACAGATGGTCAATCTACCTTAATTCATATTCATTTGTACACATTTTATTATGTTAATCTTAAATTTATTAAACAGTGTGAATATAAAAAAAATTAGATGTTAACATTAATTTATTATTTTAATGTCAGACTTGCATAATAAGTATTCCTCATTTTAGTTTGTTAACATTATCCACTTTAGTGGTAATATATTTTTTACATTTTATATAATTCATGAAGTGCATTTGATTTTTAAATGAAGTTTCATATAAATAACTTCATTGGATCAGGTATAAAGTTCAATGGATCAATTATGGGAAATTAAAAAGAGCAAAAGTGCTTTTAATAATTATGTTTTTGAAGTAGATCCACTACCACGTTTAATTTTTAAGTGAAATTTTTTATATAAATAATTTTACTGGATATGGAATAAATGTTATTAGTAATATATTTTTATATTTTAGTATATTTAATTTTTAAATGAAAATTTTAAAAGTAATATTAAATGATATAGATTTAGATTGTCATGGAAAATTAATAAGAGACATAATATTTGTAATCGACATAATAATAATATTTGTAATAATTTTATCTTATAAATTTTATCATTTTTATAATCTATGAATTTAGTTTATTATTATTTTTTAATTTGTTTTAATGATTCTTTAAATATTAATCATAAAATTCAATCATTTTAATCAATTATAAATTTATTATTATTTTTTAAATTTTAAATTATTATGGTCAATTTGGGTTTAATAAAACAACAATTTAATTAAATAATGTAATCATCTATTACTTTACAATTTATCTATAAAGATTTTTTTATCAAAAAAACATGAAATATCTTAAGACAAATTTTAATAAATGATATATTAATATTTAAACTTTATGATGTATTAATATTTTATTTTTTTAGTATGAAATATTAAAAGTGATATATATGAGTTAGCTTGTGTGATTGGGATCCATGGTGTTATTGTCATTCATTCTATTTAATTTTTAAAAGATTATAGTGGTAATAGTACAATCTCACTATAATTACTAATTTGTACTTGTAAAAAAATTTACATAAAAAAAAAATTAACTTTAAGTTTATTTTCACTTATTTTTAATTTACTAATTCATTTATTATTTTTAAAATCATAATTAATAAATTACTAATTTATTTATTAATTTTAAAATCATAATTTAATAAACTTTATTAAACTTTATGCTATTATTTTACTTAAATTGTAAAATACATATGATAGCAGTTTTATAATACATTCCATTTTGTGATGTCACAAAACTAGTATTAAAAATTTAAATAATTTACTTTGAATTTTTTAACATTATTTATTTGATGAATTCTAGAATTTCACCAACTTTTTTGTTGTAAGCTTTCCTTTAAGGTTGTATTTTTAGTGCTAGTTACTCTCTACTTTATGAGATGCCCCAACACCACTTTTATTGTAAACATCTTAAATCGGTTTTACTTTAAAGTTGATCAAGAATCAAGCATGATCAAATATTTAGTTATTTAGAGGTACAAACCTTTTCAAAAAAGAGAACAAACTTGGAATTAAAAGGATTTGATCCCTCTAAACAATTGAAAAACCTTAAGATAAGATAATCCTAATATAGTGTCATATATATGTTTCATTAATATGTTAGGTTGAATAACAATTGATGGACAACTTAATTGTAATATTATTTGGGGTTTGTGATATTGGTATGTCTAAGATGGAAGATTAATGTAGGAGATCAATTAATATAAGAAGTCTTGAAATTTAGAGAGAGGGAATTTCATATCACTCATGCAATTTCTATGAAAAGAAAATACTTGCATTAGATTCTTTTTCATACTCCCAATGTCCTTTTATATTATTTGCAACTTGAATGTGGATTTGATCATTTTCCTTCTCTTCTTTAGTGTGTTTGGCCTTAAAATTATCTCCCCAAGCCTCAATTTCTCAATGGCTACACTAAGAGTACTTTTCAGAGCTTCTAGTTACACTATGCAAGCCTTTATCCAACTATGGAAAACACTCACATCTCCAATTATAAGAAGTTAGAAAATAAAATGATCCATCATAAGAGTGAGTAATTTCCATATATTACTAGCTTGAAATACTTTCACATACTTGGGCCAAATTAATTCCAAAGAGAAGACTCGATAACTATTTTATTAAAAAAAAAGAAAATGGAAATAACAATACAAAATTTAGATACATATTAACAAGATGAAATTATATTTTGTAACAACTTAGGATGCTGCCATTATAACCACAAAATTATTGTTCTTTCTTAATCTTTCATTGTGATTGTACTAATACTACTACTATGTTGAATGGTTTTGGAGATTCCATATCCTTAGTTGTGGAATTGAAACTTTGAGTAGAAAATTGATGAGACATGTCACAAAAATTGTTAACTATATTTTTGTCATTAACGTATGATATTGGTTTAGTTTCTCTTTTAGATCAAAAATCCATACAAGTAATCATGGGATATGAGTGAACCTTGTGCTTCCTTGACTGTCATTCCATTTCTATGGTAGCCCCTTAGTTCTTTAGTTCCTTCATTGGCCATTCCATTAACTTCCTTATTTCAGTGCCTTCTAACCTGACGAAATGATATAATTGGAAATTCTTTAACAACATAAAACCCCCTTGGTGGATATCAAATACTAGTATAAGGGAGGCAAGGAACTCTGTAAATCATATCTACTTGTCCCAGTGACTATGCCTTATATTTGTAACCTTCAAATCCTTACTTCACTTGCTTTTGGGGACCTTAATATATCATTATTATAGGAAAATATATCTCTCCAAAACTCAAAAGTAATAGGTTCACCTAATAAGGTCAAGGTAGCCTATCTCAAGTGTACAACCTAGTTCATTGACTTAAGTAACATACGTAAACTCCTTAGGAAATCATATCTCAACTAGATCAGACCACCTAGCTCTCCTAACTAGTTCCTCGCTCAACTACTGAATAGAGGTTAAGATATTAAATCATTGTCGAGTCTCTAATAACAATTACTTATTCTATATTAAAATCATATTGAAATTTGAGACTACAGATTAAGATTTCTACATAATTTTTTTAAGTTCAAGTCACATGTAAACAGATTTAACCCTAATGTAGAAGTGGTTTCTAGAGAAAATTATGTGATAAAGAGGTGAAACATCCCATGTTTTCAGTGAACACTTCACTCGTCATCATTAGAGACAAGAACCTATGTTTATTGCTTCTTGTCTTATGTTTATCGCTTCTTGTCCATGATGATGGGGGAAGTGTTCACCCAAAATGTGGAACATTTGACCTCTTTATCACACAATTTTTTCCAGAAATCACTTCTACACCATGATTAAAACCCTTAGAAATATACATTAAAAAATTTAACCATTTAATTTTCTTCAAATTTTAAAATAACTTAATTTTTTGTATTCAAATACACATTTATATATATTCATAACACATTGTTTGCTACATTATTTTGGATCCAATATATGGTTTCTCTATATTAACACAACATTGGCCATATATTACAATGATAGTTTATCATGGTTTTGATTTATGTTCATGGTTTTTTTTTATATAAATACACAAAGGATGTTGACAAAGGAATCTCAGGGTCGAATATCTAGTAGTTAACTATATGATTAGGATTTTGGAATTCAGGAAGGACATAAAAATAAAAATTTTCCTCTTATTAATAACTATTTTTTGAAACTAATAATATATTAATAACAAAAATAGTGATAAAATTACCTAAACCAAGTGCGATATAAATGCTATAACATATATAAATATATATTTTTATTTATATATATATATATATATATATATATATATATATATATATATATATATATATATATATATATATATATATATATATATATATTTTTTTTTTTCTTGAAAAAAAATATATATTCAAAATACATTACATTTAACTAAGTAATAACACTTACAAACATTTATCAAAATAAATTTTAAAATTATATATATATATATAAAATAATAATAAATATATTTTTAATAATTTATTTCACATCATTTATACTCATAATTCTAAATTATAATGACTATTAAAATAAACAATTTAAAATTTATTATTATTATTATTAAAAAAATATCAATTTATTATTAATAATAAAAAAATACCATGAACATAAATATATCATAGAATCATAAACATAGCAAACATATACATTGCAAGAATTTATTGAATAATGAATGCTTGCACATAGCTAACACAAATCTTCCCCATCTAATCTTGCATCACGAGAATGAAAATAGAGTCATAGGGATGGAAAATGCCCTCAATTGTGTCAAAGAGACATTCATTGCTACCGAAGTGTATAATATAAAAAAATTGATAAAACTTTGCTTCTTATTCGTTCCGAGGGAGAACAAGAGTGGAATAATGTCCTATCCCCGGGAAAAATTAGAACCATAATAAATGGCGAGGGTAATGAAATATCTGCCAATTAAAAATAAATAAATTAAAAAATCAAAATACATGTAAAAGTAATAAATAAAAAATCAGAATACCTTACTTCAAAAATAACACCAAAAACAAATAAAAAATCATCATTACTTCCAAGATTATTAGTGACAACTTTTGTTCACCATTATTATGATTGGTCAATATAATAAATCTTTGCCTATAGACTTTGAATGTCCCCATATCTCATAGTAACTGAAAATGGCCACCTAGAATCCTAGTAATTGGCCGATTATTATAGACCAACCATGGTGGGATTAAGTGGGATATTTTTAGCTGTTAGGATATTGTTTTTTAATTTCAAAGTATAATAGATGTATTAAGGGTTGCTATGTAGATGTGCACTAACCTTGTTCTTCAGAATAGGAAAGGATATGTAATCAAAGAATGACTCTTTCTCTCTTTTTTTAATATAAGTTTTGATAAGGATGAACAAGTTTTTCAATATCAAAGTATAATAGATGTATTAAGGGTTGTCTGTAGATGTGAAGTAGGAAAGAATGTGTAATCAAAGAATGACTTTGGCTATTTTTTATTCTTTTGTTATTTTTTATATAAGTTTTGATGAGGATGAACACTGCTAAGTTTGATGGGCTTGGTGGTTTCTCACGTGAATTCCTTTAAGCCATATGGTATTTTTATAAGGCTCGACCTTCTAGAAGAAGTCATGAGGGTAAGTTATTAATTGATGATGAATCAAATTTCTCTCAAATCTTAGCTAAACAAAAGTTGATCACCATCTAAAGTGTAATCACTCTCACTCTCCTCATGGTTTCTTCCAAGATCTTAGCTAAATATTTAGCAATGTGTCTTTGATATATCTTACCTTAATTGATGATGAATCAAATTTCTCCCAAATCTTAGCTAAACAAAAGTTGATCACAACTCTCCTCATTGTTTCCTCCAAGATCTTAGCTAAATCTCTAGCAATGTGTCTTTAATATATCTTACCTCTACACTTCAGTCAGAAAATAAGTTTCATCAAATAAAAATTAATTCTTATTGATGCATTGGTTGTGTGGGATGGTGCGAAATGGGATAGATGCTTCGGGTTGAAGGCCCATTTCATTAAAATTTAATTTGAAAGATATTATGATTGTGGTGACTGACCTTTTCTTCTTTTATTCTAGACATGGCAGAAAGTGTTAGGTTTTGTTTGTTAATTTTTTGATATCTAATATTTTTTGTTATGTTTTTGGAAATTTCATTTTAGATTTTTCATCCCATTTACTTATCAATTAAGATAAATATGAGAAATCTAGCTTATTCCAGTAAATTATGAAAGGATTCCCTTTAGCATGAACATCTTATGTGTGCTATTTGAAGAGGCCTTGAACTACCTCTTCCATCATTTCACTGCACAAAGATGTAATGAAAGGTATTTTTGTACCCATACTTGTTAGTTGACATATGGTTAATGGGAATCTCACTGATGCCTCTTTATTGCAATCTTGGAGGAAAAAGTATTAGTGGAGAACACCCAAGACCATATTTATATTTTTAATGAGGCTTCAAGCTCCAAGCTCCAAATGGATTAAAAATAAGTGGTGCAAGCTCTATTAAGAGGACACTTCTAGATGGCTAGCTAACTAGATTTAGTCATGAATCCAAGATACTCAAGTATTCAAGTTTGTGCAAATCTCATTTTCCTTTCAAGCTTCACATAAATCCATTTGGGAGTTGAAATCGACAATTGGATTTTGTGACCTTTGTTCTTAGTGAATAGATTTAATATTTCTTCTAACATGATGCTACTATCCATATGTATTATTCATCTTGTTGGATTTCATCTATTTGGGTCAATGTGAATGGTCATGAGAGTTGGAAAAGTTTCCTACATTATTGCATCTTGTGTGGGGGGGTCACTATGTAAATAATTTTGGAGAATTGTTAATTTTCTAAAATGTTTTGTTAATCTTAACTAAACTCCAAATCCAGGGTACCTTTGTGGCTCAAAGTACCTGGAAGGCTTGGAAAACTATTAAGCATCACCTTTCTTAGGAAGGTAACTAACTTCATTCATTCAGTAACCTCAACATCTTGTGGTTGGATATATGCATACAAGTATTTGGTAGGAGCTACTTGGCTCACAACGAAGTATTTATTCAAATAAAGTATTGTGAAAGTAAGGGATTACTTTAATAGTCCCACACATGGATGGAAGCCATGTAATAATTTGAAAGATGAATTTTAGCTAAGACATTGAAGAAGCCTATCATTGATAAATGTAAGTGTTGCTCATTGTTAACCTTTTCCACAAGTTGGGGATGCTTGTTATTGCCACATGGTGGAAATAATGGACAATGTGTAACTTTCTAAAGGATCCAAGAAATATAAACCATATTATAGGTATTAGTAGTTGAAGCCCAAGTTAGTCATTAAATCTAATTCAAACAATTTTAGGAAGGCTGAGGTCTAAGAAATACACCTATTTCAGATCCAAGCAAGGTGGAAGGGTTTTATTGAGCCTAAAAAATGATTTTTACTTGGTTAATGATTTTGAGTGGCCTTCCACTTGGCCAAAACCTGAAGAGCCTTGTAGTTACCTAACCTAAGTTAAATTTCAGTCACAAAAATAAAATAATCAAACATATTTTCTCATTGTGTTCCTATGCTAAGTTAGATAAGGAATGGGCCTCAAAATATCCCATGTGTTCGCACCTAGTAGTATGCTCTCCTCAAAGATAAGTTTCCATACCAAGTGGAATTTCCTACAAATTGTTAGCTTGTTAGAATAAATATATGTTATTTATTAAATGGAATAATACAAAATGAATGTAATTTTAATATTGCTCAATTCTTTAAGTTCTAAGGTAGGATGGATTTGTGATCTATGCCAACAAATAATTATAAATTTATGTGTAAGATGGGAAAGTGGAGCTTTAGATTGTGCATCTTAGGTAATTTTGGAGATACTAGGGGTGGATTTGTATGTCGTGAGCCAAGATCATTATGATTTTCACTCCCCCCATGGGTGGTATTGTTCACATATACTTGGTAGGATGATACACTATATTGTAGGATGGCTGGAGAGGGAATACAAAGAATTCCTAAGCTAAAGTTGAAGACATGATAGTTAGTCACAAATACAAGACGATGAGTTCTATAGGTCCATATTCCCCTTATCAAAGAGCCACTTGTTAATGTGTTAGATGCAAAAACAAATGACCATGACCCTCCTTTGGACATGAAATATATTGTTGTTTCTTAGCTTGAGTGACTATATTTGTTGTGGCTAGCTAACCCTTAGATTTAGTTTCTATGCTCTTCTCTTTAGTCTTTGACCATATAGTTTTTCATTTTATTTTATTTTGGAGCTATCACGCCCCCAAGTCTCGGCAGTTATATTCTTGATATTTCAAGGTGTATGTTATTTATTAGGTTTTACTGGAAATGTCTACTAATGCGACCCACCCTTTTTTTGTATAAAATGCCTGCAGCTATCATTTATTAATAAAGCTTAAATGAATTGTGTGTGTGTGCTCTTGATTTTTTAATGGTCAATTACACTATTTTCTATGAAATCTCATGGGACTTGGAGTTTATATTTTTTGATATTTTTATGTGTAAGTTATTTATTATATTTTCTTATAATAATTATGCAAACCCAAATCAAGACCATAACCATAAAACAATACAATTAATTTTAAAAATAAATTATAACCAAAAAGGAACAACAAGGATGTTATAATTGATTTTTAAAATTAATTGTACAGTTTTATGGTAATGGTATTGTCTATAGTGCTTAAAAATGTTAGCATGGATCCATCTCCATGCCCAATATGTTGATATTTTAAAAACGATTTTGGTTCATTAAAGACCTCTTGCATGAAACAATAAATTATATTATAAATATTTTAAGTGATTTTCACCTTTATGTCCTTTGGTGTACAAGTCTTCACCTTTCCTAGTTAACATTATTTAAGGAAAATTTCCTCTAGGTATGGTGAAGAAAGTCCGACGCATCCAAGCTTGTTTGGTGTTAGTGATTTCTGGACCGGTTTAGGTGAAATCATTGTGGTTGAGGGTTGAGGTGGTTTGACATTTAGAAGCCCTGGTTGGTTCTATTTTGGTTTAACCCATATAATCCCACATTCATGCTTAGAATATGGCCCAGGTAATTGGATGAAAGAGAGATTTGGTTCAACCCAATATATGGTTGGGTGGTTCATGGAAGTCCCTGACTTAGTTGGATTTATGCATATGTTATTATGTGTTATTTTCTTATTCATATCAATAAGCACATGTATTTATTATTGTGTTGATTTTATGGATGGTTTTCATGGCTTCATTATGGTTAAATGTTGGTTACAAACATGGTTAAATGATATTCTCTTTTTATGGATATATTTATGATTTAATAAGTTATTTAATGGTTAAATGAATGCATGGACTAACTATTGTTTGATGCAGCTAGCTTGAGAGGGTAGTGAGCCTTCTTGATAATTCTTTGATTAAATTCATGAGACAGTGAACATATATGCATTCATGACCTATACCTACTATGCTCAACATGTGTTTGACGAAATTTTTATCATGTGTTTGGAAAATTTTGAGCAAGATCTATCCTTAGTATTGATAATACAAACTTGCTATCATCTTAGATTAAATTCTGGAAATTTCTGAGTTGTTTTGAGTAGATGGTATGTAGCTAGCCCTGAAAATCCGTAATAGGGTTGCTAGTTACACCCTCTAAACTGATAAATATTAGTTGCAACCACATGGAGGAATGCTTGTGTGTGCAAATAGAGCCTTCCAATTGCATGCAAAACTTGGTATGCGTGCGACTAGGATGTCAGGTTAGGAAAAATGAAAGTTCTAGCCCAAGGCAAGATCATCAACATTTTTTGTCTAGTATCTGGTTAATGTGGTGTCCCTAATAGGTTGCAATATGTTTCCAGTTAGTACACCCCACTTCCATAATTGGAACTTGATGTTGGGTCATGTCATAGTAACTCTTGACTCACGTTTACTATGGAAAGCTTGTAAAAGTGAGTAAATATGCGATGGGGTGGTTAAAGGGTGGTGTCAGAGCGAGGTTGTAACACTAGACCTTGGGGTAAATTTAGATTCTTATGCATGCATGTCAGTTTCTTATGTGTTTATCATGCATGCATGTTAGTTACTTTTTTTATGTTCATGATATCCATGTATGATCTAGTATGCTTGTGATGTTGTATCGTGCTAAAGTGGATTGGTCTGTGCAGATGCAATAGCCTCCCTTGAGATACAATGAGGTATGATTTTGATTATATTTTTATTTAGATAATAATGGAATATGGAAGGAAATAGAAGGCCAAGAAATGAAGAACATAATGGTGGATTATAGTTCACATGAATCCCCATACAATCTCAAAGAGACATTGGTAGGATGGGAAATATTAGTTGAGCAACATGGAGAGGGACGTTCTCCCAGTTTAGCATATACATTGAGAAGTTTGAGGGCAAAGATCATGAGTTTCAAGGCATCCATTTGATTGAGGCACATGAAAGGATTTCTAGAGCTCAAGAAAAGGAAGTTGAGGTTAATGCAGTCATCCTTCAGAGCCTTTCATATTTGTAGAAGTAGGGATAGTTAGGGATCATTAATGGACATGAAGAAAAGACTAATGGTGCAGATTGAAGTAGGTCTCAGAAAGGATACAACATGGACAAAGATGATATATTAAAGGGTGGAATATCCTTGGATACACTTGATAAGAGGGCTAACACTCATGGATTCTATTATAGCTATGGTTCCGTGAGACATCATTTCCATCACCGCCAACATCCTTATAGGGGGAGTGAGAAGTAGCACTTTCCAGAGGAGTTCAATAAAGCCAAGCCTCCTACTTTTGATGGGGAAATGAAGAAATCAAAATATGTAGAAGCATGGCTACTTGGGATGAAGAAATTCTTCATATTGCACTATTACTTAGAGAACATAAAATCCAATATAGATACCTTTAGTCTCAAGGGAAAAAAATATATATATGGTGAGAAGATGTTAATCATGTTAGAGGAATAAGACAAGAGGAGTTGATTTGCGATGAGTTTGAAAGACTCTTCAAGAAGAAGTTCTTGTATAAGAGGTGTTATTATAGAAAGGCAAAGGATTTCTATGAGCTCAGGATGGGTTCTATGACAGATGAATAATACATAACCAAATTTCTAGAGTTATTGAGATATGTGCCCTATTTCAAGGATGAGAAATCAAAGACTCAAAGGTTCATCAGTAGATTTCCATTATATTCAAGGACCAGATTGAGTTTGATGAGCCTTGGTCATTGGAGGAAGACATCATAAATCTAAAGCATTATTATGAGCAATCAAAATGCAAGCCTGAATTCAAGTTTGAATAGAAAGGTAATGAGAAGACTAAAGGAAAATGGACTAAGAAGTAAGGAATATCTTAGGATGTAGGTGACAAGGAAAATGTGGCACCTCATAAGAATTTAAACGCAGTTGAGAGAGGACATGTGTCGTATTCTAAGGAGCAACAAAATAAAGACGATGGCAAGAAACTGTTGAGGTGTTTGACTTGTGGTGGAGATCATTGGAGGAGGGGTTTTCCATCGCACCAGAGTGGTAGAGCTCATATTTACAATGCGTAGGAGGCATAAATAATTGGGTATGTAGGCCATAGTACTCCCTGGATCTATGAAGCTATGGATAATGGGAAGGTAGAACATCAAGCATCTATTATCAAAATGGAAGGTAAGATTTATGATCAAGTTCTTTCCATTTTGATTGATCCTAGATAGAATTATAGCTATAGTAGTCCTAACTTGGTGGATCAATGTCAATTGAATAAGGAAGTGCATGTAGAATCTTGGTTGGTGAAGTTGGCTATAGGGGCCAAGAGAAGAGTTCATCATTGGGTGAGATCTTATGTACTTGAGCTTAATGACATGCCTACATCAACACATCTAAATGTGCTTCCTTTAGGTTCATATAACATAATTTTGGGTATGGATTGGTTTTTCATTCACAGGACCAAGATATATTTCTATGAGAAGGCCACTGAATTATTGGATGATGATGGAGAAAAGAGAGTCTTGCAAGGAAATAATAATCCTACATCAGTGAGAATAGTTACAACTATGCAAGCCAAGTACAACCGCGGGAAAGGATGTTTAATTTTTGCAGTTCATGTTTCTAGTGACAAAGGGAAGGAAGACGAGGATGATGAAGTCTTGAGGAAGTATCTTGTCTTGCAACAATTTCAGGAAGTGTTTCCTATAGAGATTCCAGAGCTTCCACCTCATAGGGAGGTGCATTTATCTATTTATTTGATGCACAAAGCAACACCAACATCTAAGGCACCTTATAGTATGAGAACGCATAAGTTGTTGGAATTGAAATTGTAGCATAAAGAAATGCTTGATAATGGATACATAAGTCCAAGTGTATCTCCTTGGGGTGCACCAGTGTTGTTTGTAAGGAAGAAGGATAGTACTCTCATATTGTGCATTGATTACATGCATTTGAATATGGTGACTATCGAGAACATGTATCCATTGCCAAGAATTGATGATTTGTTTGATCAGATAAAGGGAGAACTAGTATTTTAGAAGATTGATCTAAGATTGAGATATCATCAAGTGTGCATCAAAGAAGAATACATCTAAAATGTTTAATTTCATACAATGTATGGGCATTATGAGTTTGTGGTGGTTCCTTTTGGTCTTAATAAAACTTCAACCACCTTCATGTGTTTGATGAACAATGTGTTGCACCCTTATCTAGATAATTTTGTGATAGTATTTGTTGATGACATTTTGGTATATTCAAAGAATGAGGAGGAACATGAACATCACCTAACAACGGTGTTGAGATTGTTGAGAGATCACAAGTTATATGCCAAGCTTGACAAGTGTAGTTTCTTTTAGACTCATATTCATTACTTGGGACATGTTGTTTCTAAGGAAGGGATAGCAGTGGATCCATAAAATATTAAGGCTCTCATAGAGTGGTCAACTCCAAGGAATGTATATGAGGTCAGATCATTCATGGGATTAATAGGTTATTATAGGAATTTTATCAGGAAATTCTCCAAGATTGGTTATTCTCTCACATCCTTGCAGAGGAAAGAGAAGAAGTTTGAATGGAATGAGGAGTGTGCAACTAGTTTTGATGAGTTGAAGTATTTCCTTACCAATGCTCTAGTTTTAACAATTGTATATCCTGATAAGTAATTTTTGGTTTTCACAAATTCATGCAAGGAAGGACTTGGTGGGGTCCTGATGTAGGAAGGGAATGTGGTTTTTTATGATTCAAGGAAGTTGAATGAGCATGAGTAGAACTATGTGAATCATGATCTTGGCAACTATAATGCATGCATTGAAGTCATGGAGACATTATATTCTTGGCATAATATTTGTCTTGATGAGTGATCACAATGGACTAAGGTATTTGTTTAACCAACCCAATATGAATGCAAGACAAGCTAGATGGTTGGATACTCTCATTGAGTTTTATTTTGAGATCAAGTACATTAAGGGCAAGGCGAACAAGGTCGTGAATGTTCTTAATATAAGAGTAGAAGAGAATCATATATCAACTATAATATCTTATGGGTCAGATTTACAAGAGTGTATCGTACATGTATGGAAACACGATGATAGGTATCAACAATTGAGATTATAGCAACAGGGTGTAGGTGATCGAGATGAGGAGTATCACCTCATAGCAGATGGCTTGGTTAAATTCAAGACCAATATTTACATGCTAGATAACAGTGAGTTGAAGAAAATTATCTTGGGGGGATTTCATTTCAAGCCATATTCAGGCCACCCAGGATACCAAAAGACTTTGACAGTTGTTAAGAAGTTCTACTGTTGGCTGAATTTTAAGAAAGAGGTGGTTGAATTTGTTGAAATTTTCTTAGAATATCAACATGTGAAAGTTGAATGCAAGCATACAACGAGTCTATTGCAACCTATTTTGATTCTAGAATGGAAATGGGAGGCCATTTCCATGGACTTAATTACATGGTTACCTAATATGTCAAGGCAAAATTATTCCATCATGGTTTTGCAGTGATAGATTGAGAAAGGTAGCTCACTTCATTGCATTTAAGTCTACTAATTCAGCTAATGAAGTGGCTCAAAATGTCATTAGGGAGATAGTCAGGTTGCATGGACTTCCTAATAAGATTATATCATATAGATATGTTAAGTTCACTTCCAGGTTTTTGAAGGAATTTTTTGTAGGCTTGGGGGATAAGTTATATTTTAGTACAACTCATCACCCACAAACAAATGGACATACATAGAGGTTTAATTGGATTCTTGAGGATATGAGAATGTATTTCATGCATCAGTAGAGGAAGTGGGAGGATTATCTTCCACTGGTAGAGTTAATGGGTATCAGGAATTCTTGAATATGAGTCCATTTGAGGCTCTTTATGGGTAGACTTGTAATACTCCTATCAGTTGGAGTGATACAGTGAATAGGTTGTTGATTGGAACAAATATGTTGGATGAGATGGAGAAGGAGATGCATCTTATTAAAAGGAATTTAAAGGAAGCACAGGATAGGAAAAATATTTATGTGGATCAACATAGTGTATTCAAGAAATTTCAGGTATGGGAGCATGTGTACTTGCACATCAAGCCTAAGAGGATCTCCTTGAGGATTGGGTCATGTGCCAAGTTGGCACCTCAATATTGTGGGTATTTTGAGATCCTTAAAAGGATCAGGCCAGTGGCATATAGAATTGCACTACCTCTAATAGTGAAGGTCCATGATGTTTTCCATGTTTCATCACTTAAGAGATATGTACATGATGTTGATCATGTGATTGATTGGTCTATATTGCAGGTGGAACCAAAGGGAGAGTTGCAACCAAAGCCACAATGCATATTGCAACAGAAATAGCTCATGCTTCAGAACCAAGCAATAGAGTAAGTTAAAGTGAAGTGGAATCACTTTAGGCCTAATGAAGCTACATGGGAGATAAATGATCATATGTGACCATTATATCCTTCATTATTTGTTGGTTGAGAATTATATATATATATATATATATATATATATATATATATATAATATTTGTGTGTGTGTGTTGTAAATAACATAATGAGTTTTGTTTTGAAGCTCCAATAAGTAGTATGTTGTAAATATTGCATCGAGTTGTGTTATAAAGCTCTAATAAGAAATATGTTTATCATGATTCAACAATTGTCATTGTAAATATTGTATCAAATTGTGTTTAAAAATATCCATAAGCAGTATGTTTTTCTAGTCATAAGTGGCATAGAACATTGAGGATGGTGTTCCCCCAATGCGAGGTGTTTGTAATAGCCCCAGGTGGATTTTTCATGTAAATAAATTAAACCAAGGTCATGGGTTCCAAGCTCAACGAGAGGAAAACATTGTAGTGGGAATCACTTGTGGTTGATTATTAGCTATGGAAATTTGCAAATGCATTGAAAAAGGTAAAGAGACAATAAATGTAAATTTAATATAAGGAATAAAGGAAAATGGGAGAAAATGAAGATGAAGAGACACAAATATGCATGCAAAGGAAAATGAAGGAAAAGGAAATAAAAGAAGATGGAGAGAATTCTAACACTTCTTCTTGATTACTCACTCATACACTCTTACACACTTAGAGAATTCTTGGAGTATTCTAGCATTCACTTGGACATAGAGGCACTCTCACTTGGATTTGGAAAGAGAGAGCACTTGGACAGAAGCAAGAAATAAAGTAAGAGAACAGGTGGGAAACTAAGGAGAAATATTGTAGGTAATAGGTTGCAAGTGTGATTTCATTGCTAATATTTGAGTGCATGGTACATGCATGTGTTTATTTGGTTACATTGCTGTCATTGGCATGGGATTTTCCTAGATTGATAGTGGTTTCAACCTTGCCTTTCCATTTCCTGGATAGTCATGATGTAGTGGGTTCCTTGTTTTGATTAAGATTTGGATGGACGATAGACTTTGAATCCTGGTTGAGGTGGTATTGAGAAAATTACCAAGGGTCTAGGGTGGAGATGGTATTTCTCTTGAAACTCTTGATAGATGGGTGGAGATAAGAAAAATTCCATTTGTTATGGTGAATAATTTCAGAGGCATCCAATTTTTTTTTTGTTAGTGATTTCTAGATCGGTTTAGGTGACATCATTGAGGTTGATGGTTGAGGTGGTTTGACATCTGGAAGCCATGGTTGGTTTTATTTTGGTCTAACCCATATGATCCCACATTCATGCTTGGAATATGGAATGGGGGTGATTGGCTAAAAAAGTTATTTGGTTCAACCCAATATTTGGTAGGGTGGTTGATGGAAGTCCCTGACTTGGTTGGATTTATGCATATGTTATTATGTGTTATTTTCTTATTGAGATCAATGAGGACATGTATTGATTATTTTGTTGATTTTATGACTGGTTTTCATTATAGGCATGGTTAAATGAGGTGCTATTATTATGGATATATTCATGATTTGATAATTTATTGAATGGTTAAATGAATGCATGAACTAACTAGTGTTTGATGTAGCTAGCTTGAGATGGTAGTGAGCCTTCTTGATAAGTATCTAATGGAATCCATGAGACAGTGAAAATATATGCATTCATGACTTGTAGTTACTATTTTCAACATGTGTTTTAAGAAATTTTGATCATGTGTATGGAAAATTTTGAGCAAGATCTAGCCTTAGTAATGATTATGCAAACTTGTTATCATCTTAGATTAAATTCTGGAAAGTTATGAGTTGTTCTAGGTAGCTAGTCTGTAGCTAGCCCTGAAAATACAGAACAATGTTTGATCTAGGTGGATATTGGTGGCCACTCACCTATTACACTTGGACCCCCACCATTGTTCCTTTTAGTTTTTAAGTTTCCTTAATTGTAGCAGAATTTACTATTTTTAGCAGTTTTTCAAGTCCTGAACTTCCAGAGCTGTCTTGAGGCCCTAAACGATGTTTTTTTGGCATGGAAGCTTTGGTGAAAAGGATTCATTGACTTCATATTTTTTGTTAGCAGTTGAAGTCCTTGGATAGATATTTCTAACGATGTATCATGTGCGTCAATTGGAGATAGTATGCTAAAGTTACAACCCCAGGAATTGATGTGCCAATTTACCCCGACGAGGCCCATAGTCTGTTGTTTCATTTCTGAGGGTTAGGTTTTTG
Source organism: Pinus albicaulis (assembly GCA_034641835.2). Lineage (NCBI taxonomy): Eukaryota > Viridiplantae > Streptophyta > Pinopsida > Pinales > Pinaceae > Pinus > Pinus albicaulis. The sequence continues at coordinate 1,441,369,116 of CM076578.1, read as the reverse complement.
GATGTTTAAGATTTTTCATTGTTTCTCAATAATAAATAGGCCTTCGAGCCTCATTGTAACATATTTTATAGGCCTATAGCTGCCACATCTCTTCTCTGAGGTAAACTACCAACGCCCTAGCTAGTTTATTTTCATTTTGCCTGTAAGCATATTGCAGTCATTTGATATTAATGAAATTAAGTTATATTTCCACTACATTTTTGTATTTATGGTTATATTTGTATTCTTTTGCATTCCTGCATAAATATGGATCAATGTTGCTATCTACACCCTCTAAAATGAGAAATATCAATTGCATCCACATGGAGGAAGGCATGTGCATGTTATTGGAGCCTTCCAACCACATGCACAACTTGGCATGCTTGTATTTGGGACGTAAGGTCAAGTAAAAAGGTAAGTTCCAACCCATAACAAGATCATCAATATTTGTTGTCTGGTATCTGGATGATGTGATGTCCCTGGGAGGTTGTAGCATGTTTCCAGTTAGTAGACCCAAATTCCATAACTAGACACTAGTACAAGTGGGGCCAAAATTAGACTATTAGTCGGATATGCGAATTATTTGCATTGAATATCTAACACATTGGTGATTATCAAATCATCATCGGAATTTTGTCAAATATTCAATAATTTGATTATCGTTGGATATGCAATGATACAAATGTCGATTATATGACACATAAAAATCCCGAAATGGTCATTAAAAAACCAAGGTTTATAAGTCAGTTTTGTGATACTACAATTAGTTTTATATCTGATATATAAAACGTCAAATATCTGGTAGGTTGCGCACTAGTCCCCAGTCGAGTATTTGATAGATAGGTCATTTTTTCTGATAGAACAAACCGACATTGAGGCGTCAGGTAATCGACGAAATAAGTAAATTTTGTGACAGAAGTGTTGTTGCTCCAAAATTTTTAGGTTGACGGTTAAGAGTCAGATATTTGACACATAGGTCATTTTATCCTACGAAAAAATCTAATGTTGAGTCATCGAGTAATCAACGACATAAGAAAATTGTGCGACATAAGTGTTATCACTCCGACACTTTAGTGTTGACAGTGAAGCATCAAATATGTGGCAGAGGAGTTATGTCCAATGGGAATGTTAAGGTACCGGCACTTCCGTCTGTTGTTTCGATCGTCGAATATCTAACGAGTTCTCTGACCCAAAGTCATTGAATATTCTATGCCCTACCTCTACCGTCAAATATTCAACAGAGATATGCATTTACAAATATATATATATATATATACTTTCTTTTTTTTTCTTTTTTGAAAAATATTTTGAAGAAGCAAGATCCAGGGTTGACTACACTCATCGATGACCCAAGATGATTTTTTAATGAGAAACCTAGACATATAAATTTATAATATATGAAATTAACGGTGAAGTTTATATGGTTAATGCACTAACTAGTGGAGTAATTATTATTGGTTTATGTCAAGGGTGTGTTGTTGGCAAGAACCAATAGGCTACATTTGAGACCAGAAAGGTTTGGAGAGGAAAAACCCAACTAGAGAATATATATACTAACATTTATACAATGAGAAAACCATGATTAACATACACAACATATGTTTTGAATTTTATTAATGATTTTCCTAGGTATATTTGGAAATATTTTTTAAAGAATATGGATCAAGACAAGGAAAATTTTAAGGAGCCTAAGGCATTGGTTGAAAACTAAAGTTACCAATATATTAAATGTATAAGATCTAACAATGAGAAAAATATTTGAATATGATATTTGAGAACTACTTGTATAAAAATGGTATTACTTGGGAAATATATGCACCTTACACACCTCATCATATTGGTGTTTTCGAAATATAAAAATAGATTCTAATTGGAATAACATAGTGTTTCCATCATACCACAAGTATGCCAATTTGATTTTAAGTATAGGAACATAGATTCTAATTATACTAATAGAAGTACCATTAAGCATGATTTTAACCAATTTTGTATGGGATATTATCCCACTTGATAAATGTATCAAAGTAAGCCCTCGACAAAACCTCTCAAAACTTTTTGATGTATAGTTTTGGATCTTATTCTAAATGATAAGAGAAAGAAACTAGATATAAGAAGTCATTCTTATAATATAGTAGGATATTCAAATGATTCAAAATAATATAGGTTTCATTATCCACTGAATTAGTTATTTATGTGTGTGAATAATGTTGTATTTTATAGAAGTTCTTGAACTGTTAAATAATATATGTTAAAGAGAAGAGAAAACTGGGAGCTATGCTAGGGTTTCGTTAGCTCAGTCGTAACCTTCTGCACTGTCACTCATCTTCTCTGACCTCGCCATGTGCTTCTTCTGCAGGGTTCTGAGCCCTTCCAGGCCCAGGTCGAAGTGCCCATTTTAGGCCCCCCGCCACGACGAGAGGGGCCATAGTCCTACCGTGATGCAACAAACTAGACCCCCTTCGTGCAAGGACAACCTCTCAATGGATCAAATGACTCCTCCTCAGCCGTGGAAACCCCAGTTATGGGGGCATAGTGGCAAGAAAAGGATGCTAGAAGTCTCTGGCTTCCTAAGGTAGCAATCAACCCCAAATTTTTCATTCCTAACAACCACCTGGAAAAAGCCCGATATTATATGAAATATCATGCAATGATCTGTAATTTTTTCGGGATCTGGCCTAGAGAGCAAGATATTCTGGCCTAGATCCAGAACAAGTGGTCCGTAAAGGTAAATATCAAGATTCAAATCAGGGCCAAAGGGTTCTTTACTATGATATTTGAAGATCTAGAAGAGCGCAAGTATATCTTTGAGAACAGACCATATTTTATGGGAATTGTAGGCCTCTTCATCGATTATTGGGAGGAATGCTACAACTTGGTCAAAGAAGAATTCACTGCGGCTCCTGTCTGATTATGGATCTACTCCCTCCTTGATGATTTCTGGGAGCTGAATATCATCGAAGGAATCAGGAACTCAATAGGCGCATTTGTTAAGATCTCGGAGATCACCAAACGATGACGACATGTGACCTATGCTCGGATTTGTGTCCATATGAATATATCTCAAACACTGCAGGAATCTATCTATATGGTCTACCATGACTCTATATGGACATAACCTATGTATTATGAGCACGTTCCTTTCAAATGCCGCAGGTGCGATGAGTATGGTCATCTCTTCCGCTACTGCCCGCTAACAGTAGAAGAAGATGCTCATGCAATTGCGCTGGCTAAGGATGGTGATGGATTTCAATCAATGCAAGGGCATCGATCTAGGGCCACTTGTCCACAACAGTCCAATCCTCCTAATCATTTGGGCCCCCAATCGCATGTCGGCCACTAATCACCTCAGGCCCCATCCTCCTCCCCTCAGCCGATGCCTCTTGAATCTAATAACTCCTTCGCGGCCTTGGCCGACGAATCCCTGGCCCTCGTCCCTCCCTCCCCCCCCCCCCTTCCCCCCCCTTCCCAATCCCTCCCATATTCATCCCATAGATATCCTCAATCTATGGACAATGACAAGCTACTCTCCACCATTGGAGACAAGATCTCCTCCAAGAGAAATATCCCTGAGCACACTGAATCAAATAACCACATCCAGGAGGTCTCGAGGCAAATGAGTAAGATCCTAGAAGATGAGGAGCGACACAACAGGCTTGGAGAAGAGGATAAAATTTTTCTAGAAATATTCAAAATCTTGAGCAAGACAGGCATCAAAGATATCCCTGGTAATCAACTGAACCAATTTGGCACCCTTTTCAACCAATGGGCAGCTCGTTTTGGATGAGCGGACTAATATGTCCAAAATATGGGTACAAATGGAAACCCCCTTATCATAACAATCCAAGATCTGGGGAGATATGAGAAGAGAAAGAAGGGCCATAAATCTACCAAAGAGTTTATTCGCGAAGCCAGAGAACTTTTATTAAACTCAGGGCAGATAGGACAATTGACGAATTTCTTTCCCAGATCCGTTGCTCCTTCCTCATGAAGATCATGTCATGGAATATCAGAGGCTTCAGTGGTCCAGGGAAGATCCACTCCCTTAAAGATAAAATAGGAAAGTACAAACCATAGATAGTTATTCTACAGGAGGTGAAGGTGACTGCTGATAAAGTTAAGGAAAACAGCCAGAGACGTTGGAGGAATAGTGAAGTCATGACGATAGAAGCCACTAGATCTGCTGGGGTATAGAAATTATTTGGCACCCAAGACGTGTTATCCTGGAATACTGGGTCGGCACCAAATTCACGTTGTTGGCCTCAATTTGTTTAATAGGCGAACACCAGTGGAGGAGCCTAACTACGGTCTACGGGCTGCCTACGCCTCGTGACAAATCAATGTTCCTCATGCATCTGAAAAGCCTCAGTAGGTTATGGGCCAAGGAATATTGGATGCTGGGAGGTGATTTCAACTTGATTCGAGACCTGAAAGAATAGTGCGGGGAAGTACGTCGCTTAGACCCATCCTCGCATGCCTTCAATGACACTATGGAGGATCTCCACCTCATTTATGTCATCCCCTACCAAGGGCTCCATACCTAGAACAATTGATAAGGGGTAGAAAACTAGATTGCCTACAGGAGAGACAAATTCCTCTTCTCGGTGCACCTTATCATGACCGACCCTCGACTCTCCTCTGAGATCCTCCCCTCCGTCATCTCGGATCACTGGCCTATCAGTGTGGATCTATCCTTGTCTACCCCTCCACAGAGATGTTCGTTCCCGTTTCAGAGTTTCTAGTTGCGACACCCAGGATTCGTGGATCAATTAGCTTCATGGTGGAAAACCCTGTGTACACCACTTGGTAACAAAATGAAATATTTCCAGAAGAAGCTACAAGGCCTCATAGGCCATATCAAAGCATGGAACCAAGAAACTTTCGAGGATATGCTTGAGAAGAAGAGAAATTTGGAAGCCAACCCAGAGGAAGTAGAAGAAAAAATTATCTAGGATGACCGCATGGAAGAGCTGATCAAAAAAGAAGATACCTTGATCAAGCGCCTGGAGGAACAAAATCAACAGGAGGAAATAATGTCGCGGAATAATTCTAGAATTCAATGGTTGAGAGAAGGGGAACAAAACACAAAATTATTCCACCAATCCATGATCCAACATTGGTAGAGCAATAGAATCACCCACCTGTAGGTGGCCAACAACTCTCGCCTAGACCTCCACGAAGACATTGCGACGAAACTACAAGCATTCTTCTCTTCCCTACTACAGGATGAAAGCTATGAGATATCAGAGGCTCTGGGTAAATTTACTCATCATATCCCCTCTTTGATCTCGCAGAACCAAAATGAAGCTCTTCTAAGCCCCATCTCCATTTCGGAAGTAGAGGAAGTCATGAAGGCCCTACCTTCAAGTAAGGCCCCATGGCTGAACAAATTTACTGTAGTATTTTTCAAGGCTGGATGGTCCTTCCTTAGTCATGACAAATGGGATTTGGTGGAGGAATCACGACAGCTCAGACAAGTATGGTCTGGCCTTAATGCCACTTTCATCGCCCTCATCCCCAAATCGAAGGAGGAAACAAGACTAGGGGACTTCAGGCCTATATCCCTCTGCAATGTGATTTATAAGATACTTTCCACCATCATGGCTTGCAAGCTCAATCCATTGCTTCACTGCATCATTATTCATGAGGAGTCAGGGTTTGTGGAGGGACATCACATCCTAGACAGCATTGTCTCCACACATGAGACCATCCACTCTATCAAAATGCATAAGCTTCATGGAATGTTGCCGAAGCTAGATATCTCGAAAGCATACGATCGCCTCAGCTGGGATTACCTTCTTGAAGCCCTGCGGGCATTTGGTTTTGCAGCTAAATGGATTCAATGGAATAAATCCATGATCTCCACTCTGTTTTTCTCCATTCTCATAAACGACACGCCATTAGAAACTTTTCGGTCCTTGAGGGCCATTCGTTAAGTTGACCCGATCCCCCCCTTTCTATTTATTATTATTGCAGAAGGGTTGGGATGCTTTCTCAAGGCCTCTAAACAATCCAATCAGATAACAGGGCTTCATCTTCTTGGATCAAACATTGACATGACTCACCAGCAGTTCGTGGACGATAACCTCCTCTTCAGTGCCGTGACTTTGAAAGAAGCCTCCCAGCTCAACCTTACCTTGGAGGACTTCCAAGAAGCCTCAGGTATGCTCTTCAACAAGCTTAAGTATGATATATATTTCATCAACACTCCCCACCCAACTCAATCTTTCTTAGCTAGAACCCTGGGTTTCAATATTGGCTCTCTCCCCTCCAAGTACGTGGGAGTTCCCCTCCTGTTCAATCCTCTGCGCATTTCCCCCGAGAAATACCTATGTGCAAAATTGTCTAGTAAGCTCTCTAACTGGACTTTTCAGGTCCTTAACTGTGTAGGACAAGCCACCCTCCTCAAATCAGTCCTGCAAGAAATGCCCCTCTACCAGTTTTCCGCTCTTATGGCCCCAAACTACATTTACTCGGAACTCATTTCCTTATTCTGACGATTCCTCTGGGGAGGTACTATGGATGATAGGAATTGGCCTCTAGTGGCCTGGAATAAGTTGTGTCTCCCAAAAATGATGGGGGGCTTGAGCTTGAGGGACCTAGCTATTCTTAATGCAACTTTAGGAGAAGAATCTGGTGGTGCTGGTTGAAAGGGGGACCATAACTGTGGAAGACTATTTGGTCTCAAAAGTATGAACATGGGAAAAATTAGCATGAAATCCTTCACACATCCCTCCATATTCAAGGGTCTGCCATGTGGAACCTCGCCAACAATAATAGAAACCTGATTTGCACACACTTCTTCTGGGAGATGCATGATGGGGAAACTGGCCGCTTTTGGGAGGAATCTTGGCAGTAATACCCCCGCCTCTCTCAGGTCCATTCTCTGGTGGATCTCATGTCCCTCTTCCATTCCTATGGAGCCATGACAATAAAATATTATTGGCACAACCAACCGGACAAGCATGGTTGGCACCAATGGAAAACTGCAGAAGATTGGCCTATAGACCTACCCTGCCAAGGGTCAGATCGGCTTGCCCAGTATCTCACCCAACAGAAAATCCATGCTTCCCAAGGCCCAGAAAAATTAAGATGGGGCCTCTTGACCTCTAAGGTCTTTTCAGTCAAGGAATATTATCTCCTTCGTCCAATGGCACCAGTCATCCCCAACACTCAGGTCTGGAAGAGAATATGGACCAGTCATCTTTGGCCGAAAGTGGACCACTTCCTCTAGTTAGCGGTTCACAAACGTATCTTGAATTGGGATCATCTCCTTAAAAGGGGATTTATCGGGCTGTCCATGTGCTTCCTTTGTCAGCAGGCTAAAGAAACCTAACATCACATCTTCATGGATTGCCCCTTAACCAAACAGGTATGGTCACAAGCCTTTGATATTTTTAGCCCCTTTGATGATGCCCCTGCTACCACTAGAGCCCTGCTTGAAGACTGGCCGACCCACATATTCTCCAACCCAATGTTACCTAGAGCACGATGGATCCTCCCTGGTATCCTACTCTGGAACACTTGGAAGGGGAGAAATAGTGCAATCTTTGAGAATCAAGCTCCTTTTGCCCCTCTCATTTGGTCTTTGACCCTCTCCAACATTAGGGAATCCATTCTCGGGACCCTTGGGACCCTGCGGACTGGGATGCGAGCCCATCCAATCTAGCCACCCTGCATCTTCTAAATATCTCCTCCAACCTGGTCCACCCTCGCCTAACTCAGGGCCGCCTTCAACCCCCCCCCCTCCCCCCCCCTCCCCTCCCCACCAACTTCCTTTTCCCTCCCCCCTCCGGGTTGTCTTCAACTTAATTTCGATGGAGCCTCCAAGGGTAACACCACCCAGGCGGGATATGGTAGCATCCCACGCGATGCCAAAGGAACAGCCCAAGAAATGTACGTAGGCTCCATCGATAAATATGTTGCAGAACTAACTGGGTTGGAAGTAGGATTGAATCTAGCAAGAAACCTCAGTTATAAGCGTCTATGCATAGTTGGGGACTCCTGGCACATTCTGGGTATGACCCAAAAAATCATTAATGGCTCGGATCCTCAGAAAATCGCTAAGAGTTGGCGGCTAGACACCCAACTTTCCCGCATCAAAGGTCTCATCAGTCAAATGGAATATACCACTATGAGCCATGTGCTCTGTTCAGGTAACAAGGTGGAATATTAGCTGGCCAATAGAGGCATGAACAAGCCAACTCATGAATTCTATGGAAATTGGAATGAACTACTCGCAAAAGTAGACTTGGACCCTGGCGAAGGCTGAGATCTCCAACGTATCATGGATGATGACCTTCAAGTCCCTGCTGGGGGTGTCCAATCACTAGGACAAGTGGGAGGTGGTTAGTTAAGGCACGCCCGATCCCCAACCACGTGACCGCCAACTCACCACTCTCCCATGTGCGAATGGTAAAGAGCCTCGGGGAAGGAATTCCTACAACAGGCAAGTCTATTTCTTAAGCGTAGGATGGACATCATCGAGAGAATTTGATTTTTGCAGGCGATGGTGAAGGTTGATGTTGTGGTCTGTGTAGAAGAGCATTTGCTGGCCCTCAAGCCCTGGATTGAGATCCTCCAGCTTGAGATGAGGAGGGTGACAGGCCCGTCAGGTAGTGGTGGTGAGAGGTTGGTAGCTGGGAGGCATCCTGGTAGCGACACAGGAACGAGCACGCTACACCAAGAGGCAGCCGAGGGTGGTGGAGGTGAATTCAATGTGGCGAACATGTCTTTGGATGGAAGGTCCGGGTATTCAGCTCAGGCGCCTACTCAAAATCTTTGGACTTCACAACAACAGTTCCACCATGGCCCAATCCTTGGGTGGTTCTGCCTTGGGCTCACAGAGCAGTCAGGTTCTCCGGCAATTCAAATTTGTGGGTGGTGGAGATTTTACACTGCCTTGGATTACATTGTGTAGATTGGTGGCAGCCATGTGGCCCTTGTCTATGAGGCTCAAGATGTGGATAGAGACAAGCTCAACCAAGGGTGCAGCGGTGGAGCGTGGGTTTCATGGGTTTATGGAATATAAGCAACTTAGTGTTGCAACCTAACTCAGCGTGCGGAAGAAGAGGGTGATTGTGTGTCATGCAAACATGGTCAGGCTCGGTGTGGTGGTTTTAGATGAGGCTTGGAAAACCACGAGGTACCAGGAGACTCAAGCTCCCACTCAGAGTCTATGGAGAGCCAGCATTCAGCAACGGCCAAGGCAGTTTCTCTAACCTAATCTCCAGGCCAGATTGACGCTTCGACCTCCCTTGAAGACATTTCCACTCAACTCCAGTAGATCCAGCTCAATCTCGACACCCTGCGTGAACAAAGGTATGAAGATCGAAACAAATTAGTGGCCTACGTCAATGTTGTTCAGAGCTTGCAGACAGAGACCCTCGAGACTCTGGAGAGTCTGTGTCGTTTATTGAGGCGCTCCCAAGACCACCTCCGAGCCCTAGAGACCCAAGTGGATCATATAACTACCATATGCACCATCAAGATATTATTTTCGCAGCTTCTCTGCTTGGCCCCCTACACCCACGCCCATGATGATAGTTTCGGTATGTTTTTTTGTAATGTTTTGTGGCTAATAACCAAGTGCTTCACTGATGCCTTGGCAAGCACCCAAGTTCTTACAGGCAATGCATGCCTTATGGGTTGACTAAATGTAATCAGGCCATGGTGGCTCCTACTATAAATTTTGTATCTGATATGATAATATAACACAGACTTTGATCAACCAAAAAAAAATGTTATATTTTATAATAGGGATTTTAGTGCTTCTATATGAAACTTCCCTTCTATATGGTTATGCAGTGGTCCATTTGAAATTTGTAAACAATTTTTGATTTTAATAAACATTTCACAACATTTCACAACATGTCAATCATCTTATCAAATTGATAGTCAAATATCCTAATAGAATTTTCTTCCAATTTACCTTCAACAACATAGTTGACTAGAAGAAACGAATCTCCTAAATATTTGACTATGGACCCTCAAAGATGTAGGTGATCATTCTACAAGGGATTCTAACCATTTCCAAAGAGTGACTAATACAATTGTAACTAGTGATGTTGATGCAAGTAATTACATAACTTAAGGAAGAGTAGATGAATGAAACAATGTGGTAGTGTTTCCTTAGTGGCATGTGGATTAGATGCATGTGATACTCATACATATGTAGATGCACATGATTAACTTGGATGAGAAAATTTTATGGACAAAAAGAACAAATATTTGATGGATTATAAAATTTGGGATTTGGTTCTCTCACTATAAGGAAATGATGCATTGATTTTTTATTGAATCTATAAAACTAATTTCATATATTAATGTGTTGTTAAGAGGTGATGCATGAGGATCATTTAAGTTTTCTCTCCTTGTGTAATAGGACCTATATTTTTCTAGATTGATCTACAAAGGAATGAACTCTTTTCTTTTGTATATCATGTAACATAACCAATGTAATAAAAAAAAATATAATTGGAGGATTTTAGTATATTTAGGGATGGTTAGAGATATTTAAGGGATTGGATTTGTTATTTTCCAGGAGTGGATATTTTTTCTTTGAATTCACACAAAATCGAAAGAGTAATTTCCAAATTGATCCTACCTCGGGATCTGCTAAGCGACGGGTGAAAGATAAAAACTAATTTCCTACTCACAATGTAAGAACAAGTAATGCAATAAATGGAGGAAATTATATAAATTTTGAAACCTTATAACCTTCATAGGCTAGCATAAATTGAAAACCCATCATAACGGTTGGAAGCCCTACTAAAACCCATAGATCTCACTCCAAAACCTTGATATGAACCCCTACACACATGCACAAACAAATAAGGACAAATTTTACCTCCATAGAAGGGAATTTAGATTTCACTATGAACTATTACAACAAGTAAACCATAATATCACATATACAAATATGAAATGGAAAAGGAAATAAATTTTCCATTCATATAATAACAATGGTACATAAAGATATTATACCTTAATCATAGTGCATACTCTCCTATGATATATTATTTATCCTCTTACCTCAAGTTATAGAAAAAACAGATTCATTTGAGATGCAAGAGAACCTTTTTATGGTGATATTTTACGAGAATTAATGGGCCATCTCTCTCTGATTGTTCCCCTCACCCTTGAGAGAGTCTCACTAAATTGGCCTTTCCTAGATCTGGGAGAATGTATCTAGATATGTGATTGTTTTTAAGGGGATTGGATTTTTTGTGACTAAAGGAATTATTATAGAGGTATCTAGGATGAGGCAACATATCATATTTTTAAAATACATCTCCCGTGAAGGAAGGCTAAGTATAGTTTATGTTTATCAATTTATACTCCTATACCAACTAGACACCAACTACACTTATAACTTGTAGAGACCATAATTGTTCCATAGTTCCTCCTACAATCCATAAATGGAATTATTTCCAAGGAAAAAAAGGGGTAAAAATGAGTTTTTATCCCATCATGGACTCATTCAACAACCGGTTTTCCCTATTTTGGATAAGTTGGAGCACATGTTATTTTGGATTGATTTTGGGCTTTATCGTGTTTCCTCTCTCTTTCCTATTGGAGTCAAGGGACTAACTAACGACCTGGTTCTGTGTAAACTCTAATAGTCTCTATGTCTATAGATATCTATAGCTTTTCCCTTTCATCGCCCCTTAGAGCATGTGATTATTCCAGATACCTATTTTGAGATGATTGCTTCACATTTCATTCATGGTACCGCAAGGGTGGTTCTGGTCAATCCAATAAGCATTAATTCATGCAAATGAGTTCCACATGATAACATGCTAAGATATATGTGGTTGTCATATAAATCTCTACATTACTTTACAAATTTCCGAGATTCTGTTTCATCTTTAAGTTCATTTTGAAATTTTTCTATAGCATTGACTACAATTTTAATAAAGAAATATTTTGGAACATCTCCATAAGGAATGTGATCAATCATATTGAAAGGGATGTTGTGCTCGAATTATAACTTGTTCCACAGTTTTCGAAGGAGTTTATACTTGGGTAACAAACGTAATTTTCATCTCTTTCAACTTTTATCACCGGCTCTCGAAAATGGATAGTTTTACATGGAAATATTATGTTAAGAAATGTTCCTTTAACTGCATAGCCATTATAGAAAACAAAACACTAAATGATCAATGGGTAGGCCTCTAAAATCTAATTTCTTAAATGTTTTCCTTCAAATACATTTTTTGGGCATTGTGAAGCCAAATTTTTGTTGAGTCAAAGTAAAAGTCATTTTTGTAAAAGACCCTTCTTGGGCTCCTTAAGGTCAAGAAAGGAAAAATGTTTTTTTGTTTAAATATCTCCTCCACCAAATCAGTTCCTTCTCCCAAAAGGATTACCATTCATCCTTCAAAGCTAGCGTCCAATCATAAGATAATCAAGTTGACCCTCATTACAAGGCTACAAGTCGGGTCCAAGTCAAATTGCTCATGTCGGCTCAAATTCACAGTAACCAATAAATAAGCTACTATTTCACCATTTGAAGGAGAAAAGTGAAGAATGTGTTGGGGTTCCCATGTTTTGGCCAGATTGGCAAGACCAAAAGATGAGACAACATCAGAACCACTTTCAGACCTTAGGATCTAGCCCTCCTGGGTCCAGAGAGGGATCTCTCTATATGAGCAAAGGTTTTTGTCTTTGAAGCTCAAAGTTAAGATATTAGGCTAGTTATGGGAACAAGGTTTGTTTGTTTGATTTTTTTTTGGTTGTTAGGAATCAGGAAAGAAGGGTTTAAAATGATACAAGGTTGAGAAAATAGGATTTTAGGTAAAAGAGAGATATTTCATGGAACATTCAAGACCATTGGGCAAATGGAGTCAGGAAAGGGTTTACTTGATATTCAATATGCAGGCTTTCAATTGGGCTAGTCATCTAAATAATTTGGATCTTAAAGATGATAGTGTGGCATGAAAGGTAGAAAGAAAGTGAAATGCAAGGAAACCTCCGAGGTGACCTTTCAGAAATCAGATCTAGGGACAGGACGTACCATTGAACAGCCTGTGATGCAAAACCTGAAAGGTAAACTCTTCAGACAAGAAACATTAAAGATTTGGAACATAAAGTTGAAAACCTGAGATCAGAGAGAGACTTTGAACTCTCAATGCTTCGGCTCCCAGCTTAAGGGAACTTATCAGAGTTTGACCAATATAAAAGGATCCTAGTGAGACAGGAACCAAATTCTAGACCTCCCAGTGTTCCCAATTCATTCAATTAAACCTGAATAAGAACATCTGAAACACTGACCTCATTAATTCATACATCAGCTAGTGATATATCTGACCACTACACTAGTTAAATCAATTGAAATCAATCCTCAGATACACATATAGCAGAAAAAAATTAAAGGCAGGGAGAGCAGAGACATAGGGTACCTATCAAGGGTAAATCCTATGCCAGATTTCTGATGCGTGCCACAAGAAATGTAATGAAATGAAATAAAACACAGAGATAGAAAACATCACCAGCTGCTTTAAATCAAGATCCAAGGAAATGTGCTTGTCATATTAATAGCAACACCAGTCATGTACAACATTGCCAATAGCTTGAATACTCAGACTGAAAACATCTTCCTCAGCCTATCTTACAACTTCACACAGAGACTGTGTCTCAAGGAAACAACTTGCAAATCTTAGATATCCGATCAACAACAACCTTCACAATGAGTTCCTTCATGAATTGTATAGCTAAAGAGAGCAGAGGAGGTAGGTGGAAAACTAAATGAAGCATTAAAACTCAGAAAAGAAAGAGGGCCGAAGCCCATTCTGTTTAAATTCTGTGCATTTATCTATGGCACTCTTTGGATGAAAGAGTGGTCTTCGTTAGGCTTCCATTTACTCCAGGTGTGTCTTTGATGTACTTGCTGTAGCACTCTAGTGCATTAATCAAAATGCAGATTAAGGATTTAGGTCTGCCATACTGTGCAACAAATGCATTCTGGCAGCATAGGACTGTCGTCAGGGCTGAGATCTCTTTAGGAACACGGTATAGAATGAAAGCAGCATGGGCACTTCGTCCTTTCACTGGTAGGAACATTCCGTTGATGGTGACATTGATATATATCATTTTCTGTGCATTGGACCTTCTGAGCGGTCCACGATGTCTTCAAACTGGTACTTTTCCCTTCTAAATCCCTGAAAAAAGGCTAAAAAATATTCAATTACATGCCTTAAACTCTCTGCTGCTCCAGTACTGTCTTTTTCTATGCAATTTGAGCTTTAATGGCCCCATAGAGGTTTTGCAGAGTCTGAACTCTGTCCTTTGATGAAATTTATGTTGCAGACACCTTTCCAGACATTTTCCTGTAATATCAGGCTCTAAATTCAGCTTCTTCTGTGCACTGTGCCACTACAATATTGCATATGAATCATGGCGGCTTTCCCCCTACCTGTAACCCTGCAAAACACGAAAACACATTAAGAAAAACATGCATGGGGAGGGTGGTGTGGATGACTGCAAAAATGGCAACATGGCATGGATGAAGACGATGAATGCAAAGGATACTATGGAGGAACACAGTGGATCAGCGAGAGATGATTTGGAGGATGGCGAGGTGGAAATTTTAATGTAAAACATTAAAATTTGACCTTTGAATGAATTATGAAGGGGACAGACGAAAAAAGTGATGAAAACACGTGGAATGGGTGACGTGGCGGGACCGGGTCAATGGTGGGTGTGCATTAAATCTGGACCGTCCGATCTCAGGAGGAGATCAACAGCTGAAAATGCATCGGGGGGCAATGGACAGTGGGCCAGGGGTCGCGTTTTCCTTGGTAATCGTTTGAGCACCTTGGGGGCACGAACACCGTCGGATGGCCCGCCCCAGATTGGACGATGTACAACAGTATCGTGCCGGATCTGTGGACGAACATTACTGCGCGATGGAGGGAGGTTTATGAATAGTGCGTGGAGCCACGTGTCATGCGATGAGTGGAATCACTCTGAAATGAAAAATACCGCCCACCTCCCAAAGGCGGTGCGATAGATACCGCTGGTTTCTACACAGTGTTTTAGCGCGGGGACCACCGGGGCGGATGAATATGGACCGTTGATTCAGCAGGTTAAATGGATGGTTGTGATGCGATTGGGTGGTGAAAAGGGGTGGGGACCACGGGCGCGATGGGATTGTGAAGAACGTCAGATCTGTGTATATCAACGGTGGACCTTGCCCCCGATACACATTTGCGATGAGCGCTCTTCAGGCTAGCGCCAGGTTCTAGCGCCCAGGTCATGTGGGGGAAAAAATTAAGGGGGCTGGCCTGAAGGGGGCTAAGACCCATACATGTCCAAATGTGGGTTTTTCAACCTTTTTCAATGCAATTCGAGGCCAGAAAAGGGTAACGATAGAGGGAAAAAGGGGAAAATAGGTCAAACAAGGGGTATGTGTAGGATTTATAGGGAATTTTGGGAGGATTTGGAGGGTAAGAGGGGAATTTTGACAAGGGGGAAAAAGGGTTAAAATGGGGCATTCTGCAAGGATACAAGGGGCAAATTTAGGCCTTTTGGAGCACAATTTTTTGCAATCAGTGAGACTTTTTGGATGGATACAGCAGTTAGGATATTTAAAAAGGCAGTGGATACACAGAGGCTTCAAGTATGAGATATTTTCATGGGAAATGTATCTCTTTAAGGCTCATAAAAAATTTAGCCACCTGTTTTCTTGCCAAAAATTTCATAGGTGGCTAACAGAATGCATTCAAAAAGTAAGAGAAATTATTACAGGACCGAGAAATGGAGAGGAAGCAAATAATCTTAGAAGACTATTATAGAGAGGAAGCCAAAAATGTGAATTTCATAAACAATTATATGGAGTCTGAAGTTCCTTGTTGCAGAGATTAATATAGAAAGGGTTGTGGCTATTGAAAAAGGAATGCTGAGATTTCTGAAGTAGGAAGGTTGAGATTTATAAAGTAGGAGGGCTGAGACTATTGTAGAAGGAGGGTCGAAATTTTGAAGTTGAAATAGAAGGAGCCAAGAACCATGATTGCAGAGACAATTTCAGGAGGAATTGTTTTGTTATATGGAGTATTTATATTGCTTTAGTCAAAGGGTCAAGTGTGTCTCAACCTGATTTAATCTACTAGAGAAAGAGTTGACTGGGTTTCTCCTTCATAGGGGTTTTTCCTTGGTTGTACAGTTACATCTCATGTTCTTGTCTTTTTGATCTTCATGTTGGAATTTATTTGATGAAAGGAACACTAACATAATCAACACATAATTTCACAAGTAAATTTCAAGATAAGAGAAACCAAATTGAAGAATATAACTCACATAATGCCCTAGATTTATCAACAAAGGAGAGGTATTGGACCTCATTTGAGTCACGCATGTAATTTGGTCTCTTCAAGAAGTATGAGGAAAATTCAGAGTGAGAAATAGGTGAAGGATAAGAAGGAAAGAAAGAATGTCTATTTGTTTGTCTTTTGCATCAATTATTTGTTTGGAAGGCTCGCACGTATGGGAATAAATCTATCTCTGTTCAGGTTTCGAGTTAGAGAAGATAAGAAGACCGAGTTATAGAGAGAAGCATTATTGTTTGGGTGGTTGGCCTATCACTTGGTGAGTTGTCTTGATCAAAGGTCTTGGAAGTCTTCCTTGAATTTATATAAGAAGCAGAGTTTTTGGGTTTTTCACTTGTGGAGGGGTTTTTCCCTAGCATGGAGCCTATTTTTTGTTGTTCTTGTTTGCATTGTGATATTCTTTACTGTCATTGTCTTGATGATGAACTCAAAATAATAATGATGATGATGAACTAACATTATATCACAATAATTGTCAATATAACAAGGGAAAACGTTATAAAAGAAACCATAATTTTGTTGTCCCTAGTTTTTCTCAACATCTATGGCCATGGAAGATTTTTAATGTAGGAATAAAAAATTGCTTGAAATAAAATGCAACACAAAACTAAATCATGCACCCGTTAGCCAAGCGCTTGGTGGGCTAAAGTTGAGTTGTACTTCAATGAGTTTTTTCTCGTATATGACTCCAGTTGTAGTTAATATTTCAAATCTAGATATATGAATGAAAGTACCTACCAAAAAAATGAAGGAGAATAAATTAGATGCAATAAATAATTAATAAAATAAAATAAAAATCATACCAGTGCCGTATGCCCAATTAATAGAGTAAGAGTTTCTCCAACTTCCCTGGATGAAAAATGATAGTTTATGTTTTCTCACTCAAATAAAAACACAATTGTCAAAGAAAGACAAATACTACATGATTTTGTTTCATGGAAAAGTTTGTTATTTTGTATAAATCTTTATGTAACTCCCAATCAGCCAAGACATACAAGACACATATCATACAAATTTGGTTGTCTCACCTAAACCCTTACCATTATGAGCTATTTTCTTCAGATAGTTATTCCACTTCAACATATGAATTGAAACTAGTTGTCCTACACATATTCATGAGACTAATGAGGCAACCTTAGACCAAATTTGACCAAATATTATATTTAATTGCATTAATAAATAATAATTAAAAATAATTGTGTGCATGAATACCTTAATGAGATCCTCTTATTTTTTAGAATAAATTGTTGGAGTAGTTTAATCTTGGAGCAACCCTCCCTCTACTCGACAAAGTAGAAATGAAATCAACATTTACTTTGTTGCTGCTATGTTGGATTAAGCTTGTTTTTCTCTAAGATTATCCAGATCCTAATTTATTCTCTACTGAACAGAGCCAACCACGTGAAGGTGGAAGCTCTCATGGCCCCCCCCCCCCCCCCCCTCACATCAATCTCAATTCCCCAATATCCAGTCTACCTACTATATAGGAAATAGTTGAAAGAAAGACATCAAGATACATAAAAAAACAAATAGCAAACATTGATTCATTCATTCATAAATCCATAAAATATTTCATCTCAATAAATTTTATCATAAAAAATATGCTTACATAATATGAAACAATGTCATGTGCATAAAGTGACATTTATAAATTATTCATTAACATATGAAATTCATTCATTCATTAATCATAGACACAAAATACTTCATTTAAAAAAAAATTATCATCAAAATACGTTTTCATAATATGGTACATTATGTTTCTAATGATATAACTATTACAATAATTTCTTTTTCTTTATTTTTGATGGCTTGCTCATGTATTCATGACATTGTCGAGGCTATCGCAAGAGGGACGGATCATCAATTGTAACAAAAAAGAAATGTTAAATTGATATTTTTTTTCTATTATTCATAATAAAAATAACATTAGAGTTTTATTTACCTCATGCACTAGTCGACATTGTAATTTAAAAAAGGAAACAATTACCACAATATCAAATCATAAAAGTGTACTTTTGTAGATACTTCTCATACAGAGCATTGATACTAGTCAAGACAACCAATATTACCTCCCATATTCACCAATAGCGTGTATGGAATCTATGAAGGAGTATGTTTGGAATTCATAGATGCCCCAAACACTACTGGTGAATACATGAGGCAATATTGGTTGTCTTGATCAATATTGATGCTTTGTTTGAGAAGTATTTGTAGAATTGTACTTTTCCAATTTTATATTGTGGTATTTGTTTCCTTTTTTTTAAGTTTTGAAGATCAGTTCTAGGTTTTTTTAATGTCTGTCATTTTGTTTTTAAATATGAATCACTAATGGATTGCAGAGATGCTAAAATGGTTGAAAGTTTTATTTTTCCATAACAGGACAATAAAGGAAATATGGAGATTCTAATGTGGACATTATGAAACAAAATAGTTCTAATATGGAGATTTAAATATTGACAATATGAATACCCGAATGAGATCCTCTTGTTTTTTAGAATAAATTTTTGGAGTAGTTTAATCTCAGTTTAGAAAACCTCCCTCCACTTGACGAAGCAACCGCGAAGTCAACATTGACTTTGTTGTCTCTCTATTGGATTGAGGGTGTTTTTCTCCAAGATTATCCAAAACCTAATTTACTCTCTACTAAACAACGCCAACCACATGAAGGTGGAATCTCTAACCCCCTACCCACCCCCCACCCCCCCCCCCTCCCCCGCACATCACTCTCAATTCCCTAGTACCCAATCTATGTACTATATAGGAAATAGTTGAAATCAAGACATTAAGATACAAAAATAAATAAATAGAAAACATTCATTCATCCATTCATTTGTAATTCCCAAAATATTTCTTCTCAATAAATTTTATCATAAAAACTATGTTTGCATAATATGAAACAATGTCATGTACATAAAGATACATATAACAATTATTCATTAGCATATAACATTCATTCATTCATTAATCATAGACACAAAATATTTAGTGGTTTAAGGGAATACATAAGAGGGGTTTGTATAAAATATTTATGGAAAAGTGTAGTCGATGATGTTTTTAGATGCTTAAAATGGGAAATTTAATAGCATTGGAAAATAACAATTGCACATTTATCCTTCAATATATTAGGTCTCATACAAGAGGAATGCATGAGCATTATTTTTGAAATCAGGAATATGAATTGTTGCACCATTTCAAAAACCTAGAAACAAATATTGATCATGATTAAAGAATGAAAGTCACTTTCTGAATAGGGTATCTGAATTAAGTTTGAAAATGCATTGTTAAAATATCATACCTAGTCCAAAAACTACAGTCACCATACTTAAATAGGACAAAGTGGTCTTGCACATACATATAATAGATCTAAATTCTGAAAAGGAGTATAGAATTCGAGAGATATGTTCGATGCATAGATCTTAATGATTAATATTGGATAAATGTTGGCATATGTGTATGTGTGTGTCATGAGCATAAGAATTCTAATATTGATCAAACTAAGAAAATACATAATATGAATAACCTATAGGAGCTCATACCTATGAAGAAATTTTTGCAAGATATTCTGAATATGGATTCAGGAAAATAAACTACCTTCATTAAATCTATACTAATTAATGTAGACTTAGTGTACCACTTGAAGGTAGAGAGACATGCAAATAGTGGAAGGCTACAAGTCTTATAAATTTCCAGAATTTGAATAGAACCTCACAGCAATATTATGAAATTCAATGATTATTGGGATAAAACATGAGACGAGTCTATACACCATCCCATGAAGCATCAAGATTAGTATTTATATAGACTAGTAGACATTGTTGGAATGGTCGCAATATTTTATACTCTATTTATTGTAACTAATCTATATATTGGTTTCATTTTCTAATATATATTAGTATAACAAAATTCCAACATATATTGATTGTCAATTCACAACAGTTTGTGATTATGATGAAAATTGAGGTACACATGAGTATAATATCCATGATGGGATGTATGAAATTTCCTCCACACCTTTCCCATCAATTATTATAACCTTGAATGGGCTAGCGCTTGTATTTCATCACCATCTCAAAATGACCCAGCAGATGAAAATTTACCATATATGTCATCATCACTTCACATTGTCTAATAGATGACCCCTTATATAGATTATATGCATGGATTTTTGGCATACCATCCCCTCTACCTAGCCTATGATTGATTGTGAGAACAGGTGAGAAAATTACAATTTATAAGTATGGGATCTTGTCAACAAAGTCTGAAAATTGTCCTTTATTCACTCATTTTCACAACCAATCATAGGATATGTAAAGGGGGTTTCCTTCCATAAATTCGTGCATATAATATGTAGAAAGGGTCATTCATGAGATAGTGTGAAGTGATGATGAAAGAAATTGTAAATTTTCTTCTGTCAAGCCATTTTGAGATGATGAGATAGACCAGTGCTAGCCCATTTAACGTTATAATCCTTGACGAAAAATTTGGGGACGATAATTCATACATCCCATCATGGATATTTCACACATGTACTTAAATTTTCATCAAAATCACAAATTGTTGTGATTAGGCATTGAAGCAAGAGTAGATAGCACCTAAATTAGGAGTGTGGTAGTCCATGGTGGACTGGAATAGGTATACAAATTAGTATATGGTTAACTTATCATGGGCACGGATTGTGTAAAGGCTTATTTTAACATGGGACTCTGAATATAGGCTTTTGGTGTTTGTAATGGAGTTAATTGAATTATACCACGAATTTATCAAATATATGGTATTCTACACCCTCCTTGTATCACAAAAAAATGTTTACATAATATGAAACAAAATCGTTTTAAATTTTTGCAATGGAAAAATCACAACTTTTTATAAAGATAGTATAAAGTTACATGTGCACATGCCATGAGGAGTTCAACCTCTCATTCAAAAATGTGGCACTCAAAAAAAGGAGCCTCAATAAGAAAGTGCAATCCTTTTTTTATCGTGTTTCTTTCTTTAATATGAAGTTAGCGGGGATGTCTCGATCGTGGCCCCTAGTTCTTCTGCCTTAGTATAATATTGCTGATTATTTTAACGACAACTATGCTACCGCATGTGGGGCTACATCAACTCTAATAAGAAAGAAAGTTAAATTATATCTATAATTATTATTATTACAAATTTTTAATTAATAAAACAATTAGTATAGTGTTCTTTACCCGCTTTAGTAGTGCAAGGAAAAGAATAATTTTGGATGTAATATATGTTCCTCCTCTTATCCGGCCCAAATATTTCCGAGGTTATGTCATACAAATGCCTATATAAAATACGTCATTTCGAAAAATCATATTAATGTTAGTTTAAAATAATCATAATCGTATGTTAATTTCATTTAGGTTGTAATTATTATTTAAAACGTGTCTTAAATACCCGAGTTTCTATTTTCACCGGGACATTGTCATCATCTACCAAAAACACAATCGGTAGTGATCCCATGCTAGTAACATAGAAATATCCAGGAAATCTCATTTCAATTTGTGTAATTGTATCATGTTTTGCATCCATAACATCATGTGTAGATACTAATATATGTTGTTCAAGGGGTGCAGATCCTGTTGTGGGTGGTTATGTGGTTGTACTGATCTCAATAACCAATGACTCACTCACAGGTGGAGCATCAGCACTGCTACCAACATCACCCGGAACCATAGTCATAGCATGAGGATCGAACTCTGCCAAAAACTTCTGTAAAATAAATATTTTTTTATAAATTATGAGATAACTAAATCATAGAAAAATAATTGGGATAATTAAATGAGTTGCTCACCCCATACCGATGAAATTTTTGTAGCAAGGTTTTTATTTCATTTGTCTGAGGATCAATCAGAACTAAAGAACTAGGTTTCTTGGTTGCTTTGAATTTAAGCTTCCTTATTGCTTGCATTGGGTCGACAGACATAAAAAATGCATCATCGGTAACCTCTTCCTCATGAGCATCTGTGGAATTATCTAAGGTTGGTTCTTTCCCCTTGTCACAATTTTTATCAAATAAGTGTAATTTTCAATTCATCCACAATTAATCATCGTTATATTAATAAGAAAACCACTATTTAAATATGTCTAAATTTATATACAAACGTCACATAGTAAATGAAAATCATAACATATAATAAAAATTTCTTACAATTTGGGTAAAATTGAATACATACCACTCCCATAATAGTATTATTTGTATTTATTCTATTCAATTGTAATCAATGAGAAACTCTTCCCCTAGAACTATTGATGTAATGACACATATGAATACACAATTTCCTTCACATCCCTCAAATATGCAATTGGGTTGTTTATTTTTTGTGACGAGATGTGTACTATTTAAAAACCCTGCAATATTCCCTACTTCTTTTGGCCTTCCATCAATATACATAATTGCACATTTATTTTCATCATTGTCTTTTAGTTATATATAATTTGTGGCCACTCCATATCTTCACATAATTTTGGTATATTAGACTAGTGGTACTCAATCATTGTAGTTGTAACAGGGTCCTACATACTCCATCACTTCAACTAATCCTTTGTAACATACATTTATGCTATTCATGGAAAATATCCCCAAACTATGTAATGATGATGGGGCAAGGTGGTATATCCTTTCATTGACAGAAAAATCAGTGTTCATTTTAAGAAGATCCGTGGGTTCCCATTGTTTCACTATATGTTTGTACCTCAAGTAAGCCTCGATGTCATCTATGCTCTCATTATCATAAGAAAATGACCCCCCTTTAGCAAGAAAATATTTTATGTGTCTATGGAATTTTATTCTAATATTTTCACCTCTAGTTGATCTCCACCTGCTAGACGATGTAGCAGATGCTTCGTCAATTTATTCTATCATACTCAAACTTTCATCACTTGACAAAGATAGATATGAAAAATACTTGTTTGGTTTAACATCCTATAACACTCCATCAAATGAGAGGAATTGTTAGTGAGTGTCATAAGGGATTTTGAGAAGAATCATGATGAAACTACAAGAACATTATATTATTACAAGTGGGTTATAAGTAAGTTCTTTGTGTTTAAAATATTCAAGTAATATTTAAAAACTTGAGAGCTTGAAAAAATATTCATCCTAACCAATGAGATCACTCAATAACTTGAGAAATCAACATAATTTTATATAATTTGATCTTCCATTACAAAAAATTACCCACATACTTCGATATGTTCAAGAATGTAACTGGTTTCTATGGAATAAAAGGTAATATTTTTGGATGTCGAGATTATTGAGATTTGTAGCTTGGGGAGGAACCCAAGGCCCTTGGGCTTTGCACCTAAGTAGGTGAGTGTGGAACCATGAGGAATTTCAATGATTTGACACATGGAGGTGTTAGAATACTTTGAGAGGAACCAGAGACAACGAAAATCATTGAAATATGAGTTATCTGTGATGAGATTTTCATTTTTATATATGGTTTTTGGGTTTGCACATGATTTGTTCAAGTCAGCTTGTGTAATTTTATGAGTTTTCAAGCCCACAACAACAGATTAGATGAATCCCTTGAGAAGTATATAAATTAGAGTGAGGATAAGCCTCATTATCACCAACCCAAGTGCAATTCATCATAAGTGGAGAGTATCTAAAGGTTATACATTTATAAAAGGTTCTAAATTTACAGCAATTCATCATGGAAGGCTCTTTGATCAGGTGATCAAATTTTCACTCAAAAATCAAAGTTCTCATAATCGCACGAAACTTGAATGACCATGTAGTGTTCGTTGTTCTGAATCTGGGGCAACTCGTTTCGTGGGAAATGGACTCCTATGGCTTTAGAAACGAGTTCTGCCCATTTTCATAAACAAGAAAATTTGGTAAAAAAATTGCCGAGTCAGTTGTTTGTACTGTTGACGTGGCATGATCACTGGGCAGGTCAACATGTTGGTCAATTGTTTTCTCCGGTGAATGTATGACTGCCAAGTGGCAAGTGTTGTTTGGTGCGTCTTGGTACGAGTTGGTAGGTTGTCATTGGTTGTGCTTAGGCTAATGAGGAGGAGGAATGTGGCTCAGCCTAGGGCCACCATGTGTCCCCCTCATGGTAGTGTAAAAATTTGGTTATGGTTCGGAGGGACCGAGCGAGGGTCAAACATGAGACCTCCACCCAACTGACATGCCATGCTACCAACTTTTCTACGCATTAGTTCTTACCCTATTGAATCTCCCCGTATATTTAAATTTTATGTAGTGCACCAATAGGGGGAGAGTGGGCCAGCCTCCAAAACATGTGACCATGACTTTGGACCACTGGTAGAGCAAGATGCGCTATCCATTAAGCGAAATTGTTAAAACTTAATCCGTATTTAATTAATGTTAAACTAGTGTTATGAAAAACACGCCATTACAACATTAATATCGACTTAATTAACGGCGTAAGCCAAGTTTTTTATCACTAATCCGAAGCTGAAAGCTGCCATTAGAAAAAATTAATTGCCCCATAATTTGCACCACCTAGTCGAGAAATTGTGAGAAAATTTTCCAAATTCTGGGTTGATTTAGACCGACTCAGGGGATTATTTACAATTTGTGGGAGCGAATAGTGGGAGAAATAGGATATTTCATAACTTCTCCACACCAAATTGGATGCAAAAGAAGCCAAGGTGCCATTTTTGGGCATTCTGACTTAGTGGAACAGTCTCAAAATCCATAGAGCACTCTAGTTAGGATTTTTTGTAGGTTGAAGCCTAAGGGGTATATGGATCAAGTAGTGTTTGCAGTGCCTCGAGGTTGTCGAAAGTAAGAAGAAGGCCTTGTAGTGGTTTTCCTCACCTTTCGAATTCATTTGCAGAAGAATTGTGAACTAACAGTGGTTCAATTCAAGTTTAACTTCTTTCATCATGAAGTTTTCATTATGTGCTCCAATGTGTAACTGAAGGGTGCACATGATGTTTTTGACTCATTTAAGTGGAAGTATGTCATCCTTGTAGGAGATGTTTTGAGTTGTTGCTCTTGTGAGAGTTCTCTATAGGAGAAAATTACCTTGTAGGGGTAATAGCCACATTTTATTTACATCAATCATTTATGTACTTCATTGATACTGAATTTATATGAGTGGTCTAGTCATGTTGACAGGCCCAGAGATGTAGCCCAGGAGGGATGAACTCTGTCAACAAACCTTTTGTCTTGCTCTTCGTTATGCCTACATGGATTATGTGTGTTACGTTCATTATGTTCAGTTGCATATGAAGACTAATTCATGTTGAAGAGACATTAAACAAACATGTTGCTATTTAAGACCCAATTTCATGCTTGCAAAGCGTCGACATGGTCCTAAGTTTGGTTTTATGTGATTCTAAGGAAGAGGAAAGAGAACACCTCCTTCAAATTCAGATCAGTTGATATCAGAGCTACAATTTACCAATTTTCAAGATGGGTTGCAAAAAGAGTCTCCAAGAGCTTGAGGAGCGAAATTTGGCTCTTCAAATGGAGAACATAGAGTTGAGAAGGATGTTGGAAATAGCTGAAGAGGAGAAGAGGCACATGCGCTTTGTATTGCAGCAAGTGCTTGATGAGAAAGTTGCAGAAAGTTCAACTCTTACACCAACAAGAGAAACCTCCAAGATAAAGTTGGTATGTGGTCATAGTTCAAATAGTGGATTTGGACCATATGTGGAAAATGATGCATGTCAATTTTGCAAGCATCTTCAAGAAGCACACCATATGCTAGTGGATAAAAGTGGGTGGCTAGAGTCATCTACAAGTTGGCCATCATCACCATCATCAAAGGTTGAGAAGATGAATGGTAAATATAAGGAAGAAATTAGCATTTCCAGTACCACTCCTTCCATATATGTGCATAAAAACACTTTTGCAGCATTCGAGCAACATACCAAAGGCATAGGTATGAAGTTGCTCTCTAAGATGGGCTATGAAGGTGGAGGCCTTGGCATAAATGACCAAGGCATTACCAATCCAATTTTGGTAGAGGAAAGACCAAAATATATGGGATTGGGATATGGTTGCAAAGAGTATGGAGAATGCTCTAAATGGCCTAAGGCACATCAAACATATGAGAAAGAGATGTCACCACCTTGTGACAACCATCGAAGCTGCAAGTCCAAAGACATATATAACTCTCAAGAGTGTTTTTCAAGGCATGGTGATTTTGAATACTTATGGAATCAATACCCTTGTACATTTTGTGATTATTTTGACCATTGTGTGGTTGTTTGTGAGCAATGCATGATAATGGTTAAATGAATGAACTAAATTTTGGGTATCAAACATAATGACTTTCTTTCGCATGAGAGAACTTCTATGTCTGCAAACAAGATAAGTTTTTTTTGTGCTCATTGCAAAGTGCATGGACATGACACTGAACGATGTTGGAAGTTACATCTGAAGCTTCATTTAAAGGAAGGTAAATAGATTATGCAACATGATTTAAGGGAAACAAAAGGTTTCCAAGGTGACTCGCAACAATCCTAAGCAACCTTCAAGACAAGATAGTGCAAGAAGAGAACCCACAAGCCTATGAGAGGCACGATTGGGTAGACTTATTGTAAAGTTGTTTTGTAAATTTTGTAAATACTTGTTTTCATTACCTGTTTAGGTACTTTTGTAAAGTGAACATTTATCGTCACTATGTTCAATAAGTAGATGTTTTTCATTCATGTATGTATTGGATTGTTATAGTCCACATGTTCAAGGACTTTTGTGAATGTACAAAATTGTCGTTCAAGTTGTCTACAAGTTTGTCATATGTTCACCTCTTCAAGTATTCAATTTGAAACATGTGTGAATAGAGTCTTGTGGTTAAGATTACTATGTTTTGTAGACAATGCCAAGCATATTCCAAAACATTTTTGCAGCAGTGTACTACTCATGTACAAATTCAACTTGAAGACGTTAAAGAAAAATTATGTTGGCTATGATTTCCAAGATGGAGTCAAGTTTGTCTTCAACAATTTAACTTCAGGGATGAAGTGCTTTCAAGCCATGAAAAGATTAGGGTAAAGAGCATGTTCATATTCCACTTAAAAGTGTTTTTATTCTTGCAACAATGTTAAGAATGTTGGCTCGATTCTTGATAGGAAAATAGGTCTTCATGAGGATGATAAGTGAAGTGCCTTGATTGGGGCTTGAAGGGAACCAACTAAAAATTTTGTAATTTGGACTGAGTTTTGTGGGTATTTTGAGTTCCAGCCTCTTTATATTGACTAGGGAAGTAAAATTTTGGAGTCCAAAAGTTCCTAGTGGGGAGGTGTGATCAGGTGATCAAATTTTTAATCAAAAATTGAAGTTCTTAGAATGAAACAAAACCTAACGACCACGTAGTGTTCGTCATTCTGAATCTGGTACAAATCATTTCGTGTGAAATGGACACCGTATGGATTCCCAAAGGAGTTATGTTTGTTTTCCTAAATAGGAAAATTTGGTAAAAAAATTGTAGATAGGGATCCCAGTGAACAGTCTGTAATGCTGATGTGGCATGCGGACTCGATAGGTCAATAGGTTGCTCAACCATTTTCTCCGGTGAATATATGACTTCCAAGTGGCAGGTGTTGGTTGGTGCATCTTGGTGTGAGTTGGAAGGTTGAAATTGCTTGTGTTTAAGCCAATGAGGAGGAGGCATGTGGCTCAGCCTAGGGCCACCACGTGTCCCCCTCATGGCAGTGTAAAACTTTGGTTATGGACCGGAGAGATTGGGTGGGGGTCGAACACGAGACCTTCGCCCAACTAATATGCCGCGCTACCAAATCTTCTACGCACTATTTCTTACCCTATTACATCTCCACGTCTATTTAAATTTTATACAGTGCACTAATGGGGGGAGAGGGGACAAACCCCGTGGGGCCAACCCCCAAAAAATGTGACCAAAACTTCAGACCACCGATGGAGCAGGAGGCGCTATCCCTTGAGCGCGATTATTAAACCTTAATCCAAGTTTAATTAACGTTAAACTGGTGTTATGAACAACGCTCCATTACAACATTAATCTTGACTTAATTAGTGGTAATCTAGGTTTGTTAGCATTAATCTGGCTTAAAGACGTCATTACCAAAATTAACTGTCCCACAATTTGCATCGCCAGTCAGAAAAATTGTAGGATAGTTTTCCAAATTATGGGTGGATTTGTAGGACCAGCCCAGATTTTGTGGAATTTGTGGAGCGAATAGTGGGAGAACTAGGAGATGTCATAACTTCTCCAAGTTTCAACCAAATTAGATGAAAAAAGAGGCTAAGGTACCATTTTTGGGCATTCTAGACTTAATGGAATAGGTTTCAAAATCCATAGAGCACTCTAGATAGGTTTTTTTGGGAGGTTGAAGCCTAAGGGGTATATGGATCAAGCAGGGTTTGGTAGCAGTTCCTGAAGGTGTTTAGCATGATGAAGACCTTGTAGGAGTTTTCCTCACCTTCAGAATTCATTTGCAATAGTTGTAACCAACAGGGTTCAACTCAGGCTTAAATTCTTTCAATATGAAGTTTTCATTATGTGCTTCAATGTGGAATTGAAGGATGCACATGACGTTTTTGACTTATTTCAATGGAAGTATGTCATATTTTTAGGAAATGTTTTGAGTTGTTTTTGTTTTAAGAGTTATCTATAAGAGAAAATTACTCTGTAGGGGTAATAGCCACATTTTATTTGCAACAAAATTTTAGGTACTTCATTGATACTTATATGAGTGGTTTAGTCATGTTGATAGGCACGGAATGTAGCCCATGAGGAGTGAACTCTATCATCAAACCTTTTGTCTTGCTCTTATTTATGCCTACATGGATTATGTGTTTTATTTTCATTATTTTTAGTTGAATATGAATAATAATTCATGTTAAAGAGACATTAAACAAACATGTTTTTTTTGAAGACCCAATTTCATACTTGCAAAGAGTCGACACGGTCCTCAGTTTAGCTTTATGTGATTCCGAGGAAGAGGAAATAGAACACCTCCTCCAAATTCATATCACTATTGCAAGATGCATTGTGATACGATCAATATATATTCCATATTATATAAAAACAATACTTTGAAAATGATGAAGGAATGCATTTGATCAAGTTGTTTATATGCATAGTGAATCTTTCATTTCGTTATATGATGCCTAAAAATATGAATTTGACTTACTGTATAATGGATAAAATGGTACTCTATAATAAATCTCATGGTTATATTATTTTATGTACAACTACATTGATGTTTACTTACTGTGAGGTTTACAACTACCTTGATCAACTTGCCACAATAATTTAACCATGATGTATTAAAATTTTTCCTCAACTTACAATATGTCTAACAATATATTGTAGTAAATGAAAATCATAACATATAATAGACATTGCTTACAATTTGGGTAAAATTGAATACATACCACCCCCATAATAGAAATATTTGTATCTAAGTTATTAAAATTGTAATCAATGAGCAAATATTCCCCTACAACTATTGATTTAATGACACATATAAATATACAGTTTCCTTCATGCCCCTCGAATATGCAATTGGATTGAAGAATGTAACTAGTTTCGGTGGAATAAAATGAAATGTTTTTGTATGTCAAAGCTATTGATATTTGTAGCTTGGGAGGTACTCCAAACCCTAGGCTAGAGGGTTTTGGATGAATTGGCTCACAAAAGTAACTTTTGGGCTAAGAAACCAAGCCTGTGGGCTTTGCACCCAAGCTGGTGTGTCTGGAACCACAAGGAATTTTGATGATTTTACACATGGAGGTGTTAGGGGACTTCGAGAAAAACCAGAGGCAAAAAAATGACAACACCACCCTCCTACTTCTACATTAGTTTCATATTGAAACATGTGATAGAAATTCAACATACAAATATGATGCCATATGCACTTTTATCATGGAAACAATTATGTTCACTCAAATTCAATACAAGCAAGATGATAAAAAATTTTATTTATAACCTAACACCACTTCATACATGACCTATAATCCAAAACCACCAATTATACCACACTTGGTGCTCCAATGATCTTGTTCACCATGGCATGATTCCATATTCTAAAATATATTAGTATTTTATATATTAGTCTGCATGGAATGATGTTAAAAATTTCCATATGCGCTGATTATGACAGGATTCAATTTTTAACATTACTCAAAGAGTTTTCACTAACTTTTGTCATCTCACAAGACCTGGTGACCCTAGACATATGAAATTCTCTTTATCTCCAAGCATCTCCTAAGGCTTTGTGGCCCCATTCATAACACGATCCTACAATAGATGGAAAGAGAAACGAGTGAATTCTTCATATCCTATCGATGATCCATATTATGGAAATTCTACTATGATTAATTATTTCTATCAACTTCCATGAATTCCAACACTAGAACATCCCTATCGACTTATAGAGTGACTATCATATCAAGCATTTTCTCAATGGACAAAAATAATGCATCAATTCATAACATGTATCTAGTCATACATCCCATGCATTAATTAAACAATCATATGTATAAGATCATGTGACACTTGACTATCATATGGATAACATAACCACATATATCTAATGTAACTAGATCCAACAATGCTTATCAAATAATAGAGTATATCATCTAAAATATGGGCATTCATTTAGGCACAAATTCATATCTTACTCACAATCAACTAGAGTGCATTAATTATATCATAGATGATATATACATTAAGATTGTCTCATTATAAATATAGCCGTAATGTGCATCATAAGCAAATTAAAATTTTATAAATCAAAATATTATGCCATCATAATATACATACATTCTAGTTTAAAAGTAATAATTGATATTCTTACACTTTCATGTATATGCACAATGCCTTGAACAACATAGAAATTTTCATCTCAAATCTACTTATCTATAAAAATCAATAATTGATAAAGGTGAATCTATGTCCATATATATAAGCACACTAGTGTGGACATATTATGTAATGTATCCATTGATTATCTAATTTATTGTTATGTCAAATATAACATATAAGTTATCGCACACGGTAAGAGTATGAGTAATCAAAGTAGACCAAAGGATTAAACAAAAAATTGTATAATGTGGATTTTCTCAATAACAATCATAAAAAAATCTCAAGGTAGCATAAACATATGCCAATGTTGGCCACACATCACATAATTGCAAGTCATTTGGGTGTTACATACACCCACCATTAAAGAATATTTCTCCTAAAATTATAATCAACAAAATTAAAACTTCATACCATTAGGGGAAATTTGAGGTAAAAATGGGTCTCCTAAGGAAATTAAAAAATAATGGTGGAAATAATAAAATAAGATTAGATTAGATTATTAAATTTTAGAGTGAAAAAAATAAAAAACCACTTTTTCAACTTGTATTTTCAACTTATCTCCCTATGGGTTTACTCATATTTCGAGCAGGAACACTCGTTGGATGCATAATTCGATTTCTCATTGAAGGAGTACCAATGTTGCATACTTTCGATGGACCCTGCTACACAAAAACTGAGAAATACATGAAAAAGATGATTGCAATCATGTTTTCATGTATTTCTCATTTTTCATGTAGCAGGGTCCATCGAAAGTATGCAACATTTGTACTCCTTGGATGAGGAATTAAATTTTTCATCCAACGAGTACTCCCAGTTGAAATTTGAGTAAAACCTTAGGGAGATAAGTTGAAAATACAAGTTGAAAAAGTAGTTATATTAATTCATTATTTTTTAATATTTTTACTTTTTTACCCCAAAAATGGTGAATCATCCCCCATGGTTGACATAATCATCTTGAATCATATTAGTTCTTATAAATTTTATTTTGGTTGTACATTTTTCTTAGTAGCCCATGTTAGAGCTCAAAATTTTTCTAATGATAGTACTTATTCCCCCCCTTGATCAAGAATCTCTTATTTACAATAGTTTACAGAGCATGCAACATATTTAAATCAATGAAAGAAAATAATAAGGTGCTTAAGAGGTTAATTCTTCATAACACTTAAGATATTTCATTACCTCAAATTCTTCTAAGCATGTTAGTTGCCACTTTAACATCTAATCAATAATTTTTTTTAATATCCAAGAACAATTATTTGATCTTCAATTAAATAGACAAATTTTAGTGTCACGCCCATTTAATATAATTCAATAATCATGAATTACCTAGTTTATTAGGAAAACATCATCTCATTATAGTGCTCAAGAAAATTCATCCAAAACCCCATTACAAATCATTAACCAAATCCTATATCCATTCAATTACAAATCGAGAACCTAGGGTTTCCTCAATCTGGTTTTTTTGTAGTGATTTGTTTGGGTTTGGCTAGCTCATCACTTGGGTTTTGGTTTTGAGCATAGATATTATCTCTATACTTGTGAATGAAGAACGAGACACCTAAAATGCACTCTTTCTGATATAAATCTATGTGCAATAAGATCGTATGATTTGTGCATCCTATAGTGAATACTTTAGGACGAATCTATGGAGGCATCTAAAAATATTTCTAGGCGATTTATCAAGCCCTAATTATAGATATACGGCTATAGATACTGCCTAAACATGAGTAAAATAAAAATGGAAACATATTCCTTTACCCTTCAACCAAGAGCCAATAGCCTTTTTCACCAGGAAGGAGGGTTCTATCCTTACTCAACGAAGAATGAATTGAGAAAACTAGTGCATGAAATCCGAATGGTGTAGAGTGGCTATAATGGTATTATTACATGTATTCCAATCCTTCAATTAGTATCGGGTAGATAAAATCAAGGGGTATTCCCCGATACTATGAATTATAATCTAACGGATAGAGGTGTCACAATATATATTACAATATCAAGAGCATTTGGAGAGAGGAGCGAAGGTACATTAGAGACCTCACAAGGCCTGCATCTCTCATCATGTTATTATTCATTATTATTGGGTAATAACGTCTTGAATATGAGCTCTAAACACATTCAAATGACATAACCTCTATCACGGGGACTACCATTTGAAATATTAGAGAGGCAGTATCTAAGTCCACAGATTCGATATTTCACCACCATAATTTATCACAGAGATAGATATATGGATTCCTTAGGTATGTGTATCATTTCAATGGGGACGGTCTGTTTCAAATGCTCAGTATCCCTCATTAGTGCACAATATCTGAGAAAATGCCAATAAAAAATGCCAAGAGACAACATGATTCCCTGAGAATTTGAGGACCGACTAACCATGAATATGAATGCAGTGTCGAGCTCCAAGAGGCAACTGAATTGGTTCCGTGAGAAACCAAACCCAGTTCCCTGGTTCCCACTTATGAAGATAGACAGGAAGCCAAAATATATGTCCTTAATGAGGTGTCGAGCTTTGAAATGTGAGTGAAATGGTGTCGTGATATCAACCAAACCCTGGTGCCCCGTTTCCCTCATATGCAGATCGATGGGAAGCTAAAAAAATGTGTCCTTAATGTGGTGCCGAGATCTGAAAGGCGAGTGAAATGGTTCCATGAGATCAATCAAACCCTGGTGTCCTGGTTCCCTCGTATGCAAGTCAACGTGGGGAAGCCAAATAATTCTTTTGTTAAATTGGACCCCGAACAAAAAATAACATATAATTATAAAATAACACACAAAATTAAATATAAATATAATATAACATATAATTAAATTAAAATATATTATATTAAATTAACAATTTATAAAATAATATAACATAAATATAATAAATTATATGTTATATTTAATTTCACTTTAATATAATCTTAATTTTGGTTATATATCATATTAATATATATAATAATCTTAATATATAATCTGATATGATTTTTTTGAAATTAATCATGTATTTTATGTGTTAAATGTGAATAGAAATTAATGTTGTTATTGATGCTATTATGGCGAAATGCCATGGTATCTTATGATTAAACATATGAAGAACCCCTAGTAAAACATGGCCACACAATGTGGAAAACAAAAATCCATTCATTAATATAATTAAAAATTAATAATATAAATATGATGACACCCAACCATATGTCAAGTGTTCACGTTGAATTTAAATGCACATGAATAGTTCTCTTAGCTATTTAATAAATTGAATAATACAATTAATTGAGATAATACATTGTTTGAATATAAAAAATTTGTGTTGGAGGGTTCATGGAAAACTAAACGAGGACCCGTTAGTTAAACGTTGTCATAATTTGTTTGTAAATGTATACAAAATAATTTTCCAATAAAAACCACATTCTCATTTCTAAGTAATGTCAACTATAACAATCATGGAAACTATTTCATTCAGGGCATCTTTATGCCTATTTTTTGACTAGGAGGATTATTTCTCAATCCATGAGAATGGAACACGATGATTTTGAGTCTAACTTGCTCATAATGAAGGCTATCGATGAGTGGGTTGAGGAGAAAGAAGTTACTAGTCATACAAGTATTGGTTCTAAAATGGGTTTATATGGTTAATCATTGTCATAGTTTATTTCTAAATGTATACAAAAGGGTTTCCCATGAAATACCATGTTCTCAGTTCCAAGTAACATCAACTACGACAACCAATGAAATTATTGTTTCCAAGGAATCATAGTGCCCATATTTCAAATGGGGGGATTCTCAGGCCACATGAATGGAACATGTGATGTCCAATCCAACTTTTCCCCTATGAAGGGTGATGCATGATCATCAGTTCAAGGAGAAAGAGGGCATTCACTAAGGGAGTAAAAATATGAACTCATAGACTAATCCAAATCTGTATCTACAGTGATTGGATATCAATAATTTACTAGCAAGTTTTCCACTATTTCAACATATATTAGGCTTTTGGAGATAAATTAACAAGGTGACCATTATAAGTTGATTTGTTACCATGGCCAAATATCATAAACATGCACAAGTCAATTTAACATATCATAAGCATAGTTTCAAATAACCATCAATAATTAATTGAACCAACACATATGGTCATTGTAGCTTAAAATTCACATCTAGGAGGGATATAGCCACCATGAAGAGGTTAGTTATGAACCAACAATAGGTATCAAGGTATAACATGGTAAGCACCCAATAACATGAATATTTTAGAAGGATAATTTCATCTCTTGACATTTATGTTATAATTTTACCATTTGTTTATTGAAATATTTGTGTGATTCATATATGATTCTTCAAACCCTACCATACTGTTAGAACATGTATCTACAATAACCATGTTAAATTTTAATACATGTAAGTAAAAATTGAAAAAATTCAACGTTGGCCCCTTTCACAGGTTAGTCTGTGTGGGGTCAATTAATTAAAGCATAATTTCAACTAATTGGTAAATGTTAAGTGGTGCATTGGTACTTAGAGGTAGGCTTGCAAAAAGTAACACTAAGCTTGAAATCAATGATAATTGCGCTCCTATCTAGCCATCATTTTCACATTCATGGGGACTCATATCCTTAAATATTGCAAGTAGGAGCATAAAAGATATATAATAAATTATGGGTGATTCATTGAGTCGTCATTTCTTTTCATATAAATGCTGCTGAAAATTATGGGGATGATGATGATGATGATGATGAAGATGACGATGATGATGATTTTAAAAATGATGTGGATGAAAAAGATGATGATGATGATGATGATTATGTTGATGAAGATGACAATGATGATGGTGATGATGATGATGATGATGACGATGATGAAGGGTAAGAAGTTTTCTCAAATGGAAGTGTAAGGAGTTTTCTCAACTTCTGGAATATGAAGTACATTATTATCCCACAACTGGTAAATAGTAATAAATAATTTCATCTCCTTGACATTTATATATGTTATAATTTTATTGTTTTATAGCCAAATTCTTTCTGTGAGTCATGTTTGAGTCTCAAAACTCTCCTATATCGTCAATGCATGCATCTACCATAACCATGTCAAATTTCAGTGCATGCGAGCACAAACTGAAAAAATTTCAATGTTGTCACCATTCTCAAGTCACATCACGACTAGCTTAAGAGACTTATTTAACCCTCACTACAAATCATTAGCTTATAAATGACAATAAAATATTATCATTTTTTTAGTACCATGCTGCATAATCAATTAATTATAATCTGAATTTTAACACCCAAACATTAATTTAGACAATTTTCTAAAAATCATTATGAGACCCCCTTGTGCTAACTCTATTCATTGGCAGTCATGGATCAACCTTACTTATTTTCTGCATGCACCTCTTTCCAAGTCGAGCTGACCCACCAATTTTTTGCACAGGCGCCTTGGCATGCCAAACACTTGACGCCCCATGGGCAACCGGGAACTCCGCCATCGTGCGGGTGTTTGCCCTGCCATGAAAATTAGTCAAGACAAAATATTAGCTCATTAATGACAACAAAATATTATCATTTTTTAGTACCATGCTGCATGATCAATCAATTATAAATTGAATTCTAACACCTAAACATCGCTTTAGTCAATTTTCTAAAAATCATTATGAGACCCCCTTGTGGGAACTCTTTTCATGGGAAGGCATTAGTCGGCCTTACTTATTTTATGTGGGTGCCCCTTTGCAAGTTGGGCCTACCCACCCACTTGTTGCATGGACGCCCCTGTTGGGTGGGCGTCCTAGCATACCCAAAACGTAACACCCCCATGGGCACCCTAGGCATTCCGCCTTTGTGCGAGCGTGCCTAGGGTGTGGGTGTTCACCCTGCCGTGAAAATCAATAAAAAAAAAAATCAATAGCTAACCAATGAGAACAAAGAATTATCCCTTTTTAGCACCACGTTGCATAATCAATCAATTATAAACTGACTTTTAACACCTAAACGTTTATTTAGTAAAATTTCTAAAAATAATTATGAGACCCTTTTGTGGGAAATTTGTTCATGGGAAACCATGGGCCAACCTTAATTCTTTTCTACAGGTGCCCCTTGCGAAGTCGGGACGACCCACCAACTTGTGACATGGGCACCCCTGCCGAGTGGGCATCTTGGCATGCATAGCATGCAAAACCCCCATGGGCGCCTGGGTACTCCGCCTTCGTGCGGGCACATTCAAGGCACGAATTTTCGCTCTATTGTACAAATTAGTGAAATTTTTTTATTAGCTCATCATGACAACAAAATATTATCATTTTTTATTTCCATGTTGCATGATCAATCAATTATAAATATACTTTTAACACTGAAACATTAATTTACCTAATTTTCTAAAACTAATTATGAGACCCCCTTGTGGGAACTCTATTCATGGGTAGTCATGGGCCAACATCACTTATTTTTTGTGGGCACCTATTTACAAGTCGGGCCGACCCACCAAATCTTCACACGGGCGCCCCTGCTGGGCGGGTGCCTTGACATGGCCAACACACAATGCCTCCATGGGTGCCTGGCGCCATAGCGCTCCCAACACGCGATGCCAACATGGGCGTCCAATTTCCCTGCCTTCGTTTTCTCATCAATGACAAAAAAATATTACAATTTGTTAGTACCATGTTGCATAATCAATCAATTATAAACCGACTTTTAACACCGAAAAATTACTTTGGTTAATTTTGTAAAAATCATTATGAGACCCCTTGGTGGGAACTTTGTTCATGGGAAGTCCTGGGCCGACCTTACTTATTTTATGCAGGCACCCCTTTCCAAGTCAGGTTGACCAGCCAACTCGTCCCACGGGCACCCCTACCGGGTGTACGTCCTGGTGTGCCTAGATTGTGATGCCCCCAGGGGCGCCCGAGTGCTCCCCCTTCATGTAGGTGCATCTAGGGCACGGGTGTTCGACCTAGTATGAAAATTAGTAAAAAAAAATCATGATATCATCAATTAAAAAAAAATATTATCATTTGTTAGTACGTCCATGTTACATAATCAATCAATTATAAATTGACTTTTAACACCTAAACATTAATTTAGTCAATTTTCTAAAAAATATTATGATACATCTTGGTCAAAAATTAATTCATAG
The DNA here is from genome assembly GCA_034641835.2 of Pinus albicaulis. Classification (NCBI taxonomy): domain Eukaryota; kingdom Viridiplantae; phylum Streptophyta; class Pinopsida; order Pinales; family Pinaceae; genus Pinus; species Pinus albicaulis. Next base: position 1,441,330,925 of record CM076578.1, on the reverse strand, counting down.
GAACTCATGGATTGACCTTACCTTGCATGTCTTCTTGACCGCCGTGTCGCCTGGTTCACCCTTCATCCAACTCGTCTAGTATGCCTGCTTAATGAACCATTAAAGTGAAAATTAGAAATTATGGTATAAACGTAAATGAGATTCTCTTTGTTTCAAGAATAATATATTCTTTACTTAACAAGGCCAACCATGTGAGGATGGAAGCTCATATGGCCCCTCCTCCCACATCACTCTCAATTCCCCATACCCAATCTATCTACTATAATATATTTGAAAGAAACAAAGTAACATTCGAACATAAAAACTAGGAAAATAAAAATTTAAGGTGAATGAAAGAGAACAAACCAACTGAAAACATATAAATACACACCTCATACTTTTCAAAATTTTGATATCATTAATATTATTCCTCATCCATCTCATCATCTGTATCATCCAATTCAGAATTCATGTACAAAGGATTCCCCATATCAGCATCATCATCATCATCATCATCATCATTATCATTGTCTATATCATCATCTTGAACATGCTCTTCTACATTTGGTTCAACCTCTTAAAGTTCTTCGTTCGAAACAATGTCAATATCATCTAGTTAATCCAAATTAATATTGTCTCGATTAACATATATTCCTTGAACTTCTTCGACATATTCATCTGACACTGCATGAATGCCCTACTCCTCTACAACATCTCCTACAATTTCATCTTCTTCCACTACATTATACTTTACGATCCTTCCTCTGAGATCATATCTAACAACATATGACCAACCCACTTTACTTGGAATGAATACATAAAATACCTATTCACATTGGCTTGGAAGAACATATCGCTCTAATCCTAGCTCAATATTCATTGTATCAACCATGGTAAATCCGTAAGCATGCTAAATAATAGTTCTATCAGGGTCACGTTCATGGATTTCTAGCCTAAACCATTTGACATCGAACAAAAATATTTTGAAGGATTCAAAGTCGCACTAAAGTATATCATGCAAATACCAATAGCATCAATTCTCATAGATTTCTAGATGTCTGTCACCTCTAGAGGAAACATTGATAACTTGAAATATTGCAGTTATCCCACTATCATAATTTTTCATCTTTTCATCCAACCTTTTAATGCGAAATTTCCGGCCATTGCACCATATTTTGTTGTGGTGTTTCAACTGCAATAAATCAAACAAACAAAAAAATTTCATTTTTAATTTATAAATGCATATTTATACTTGCAAAATTTTAAAATTAAGAAAAAAGCATGCCATATGTTGCATCAATATAATTGTAAAAAAACTAATTAGTATGGGTGAATATGCTTGCTTGATAATATTTTAAACCATATGATAATTCAATTTCCCTCTATGCAATATTGGTATCTCCACTACATTGAGCGTCTTTGACCAATGAAGGCACACCATACCATGACAACCTACCATTATTATATTGTTTACATTGTTCAATCCATATCTTCATCCAATATTTATCGTTCACAATGTATAAATGTATTGCATCCCACTCTGAACCGGTTGTATTATAATAAAACAATTCACATATATATAATTAGTTAGCATGTTATAACTTCATAATAATGGATTATGAAGGAAGTCTAAAAATTAAATAATTATGATATACATAAAAAAAAATCAAATGTGCTATAAATATCCACTATTTACTTACATATCACTTTGCTCATTCTACCTTTCCCCAAAAGGTACCCTTCGAAATTTTCCAGTGATTTGACATCCCAAATGTGATCCAATACATTAATATTTTTTCCTATTTCATCACTATATTGATGAATATAAGCCATGGTTTGATATACCATATATCCCTTTACCATAGAAACCTCAGGACATGTTATTTGTTTGACCAAAGCCTTCAGTGATTTCAAGTGCCTCTCAACCATCCACATTGATCTTGTGTGTACAGTTCCACACTTTTCAATCTCCTTGACTTGATGTGTAGTGTTCTCGTGTATTGAAATTCTAGAGGTAGATGCTTTTTCATTTCACAAATTAGACGAGGAGTTTTTTTTCTCCGATACTTATATATTCTTTATCAAATTATTTAGATGAAAACCATCTAGAAATGAAGCAATCAAATCACAGGTTTCAACAGAAAAAATATAATATAGTACAAGATGACAAGAAAAACACATGCAGTGAAAAATATGCGACACAAAAACTTATTGAACAAATTACACTTTGCACATAAATATCCACTTACCTCATGTATTTGCCTAGATCATATATAACTTGTTTGACAATGACTTGTTAAAGTTTTCTGGGAGAGATAAAGGAAGAACATACTGTAACAAAAATAATGATCGATCATTATATTTTCCAAAATTAGTAGAAAAAAAAACACTAATTAACAAGATGTTTCACCAATGAATAAAATATATATACACCAAAATAATTACATTAATGAACGTATGCCAATCATGAGTTTTTACCCCACCTAATTCAACTTTCTTTGTTAGGTTATTCTTTATGTTTGAAGAAAATCCAATTTCTAAATTTAATTTTTTTAATCACCTCTTTAACATGCTTTCTTTGCTACTTTGTCAATAACCATGGAAGGGTGCTTATATTTTGGCCATCTCCATCGCTATTTGAATGAATGGCACTTTTCAATGCATAGTCAACCTCCTTAATTTCATTACAAGTCTTGACAATTTTTTCTTTATCTCTCCTTCCATCTAAGATTTTCCATAAGGTATCTATTACATTCTTCCCAATGTAGGTGGGTTTATTGAATTTCTCGGAAAACTTTTCATTCCTTGTGGAAGTTCCCTGTTATTAATCCCTTCATGACCTACAACATGAAACATAGATAAAGATATTATAACAACAATATAACCTTTCAATTAGTACAGTGAAGAAAATCCCATAAAAATATAAAATAATCCAAACATATAATGTATAGTGATACATAGAAAATTCAATCCATACGTTGAGAGACTCTATTCTATTGCAACTTCCATGCACGAGGTGTCATTCTCCGTGGTATTACTCCAGTCTCTTATTTTCCATTGAAAATATGTTTTTTCAGTACTTCGGTACATATGTTTCTTAGAAAGGAAGTTCCTATACTCATCAAACACCTCCTTTCCTAAGCTTTTTGAATGACAAGATTTAATATTAGGACCATAAAATAAACAAGAAAATTTACCCTTTGCTTGAATACTTGAAAGAGATGGAATAATTTTTATATCAATTACCTTAAGTATGTATAATGATGGTTGAACTATTTAAAAAACATACTTGAAATGAACTTCGTAAAATTAAACATTATTAAAGTGCAGGGTAACATTATAACATACCACATAAATGTGTTAGCCCTGGGACATCATGAATTTTCCATAGAAGCATTTCATGGTATTAAAACTCCCTTTATGCAACCACTGATATAGAGATATCATACATAGTGACACTATTCCATAACTCCACTAACTCATCGATAAGAGGCTCAATATATACATTCATATCTTTGACCTGGTACTTACCTAATTTATTGAACATATAATACATAATTACTACATATATGAGTAAGAAATTATAATACATAATTATGAGGAATAATTCAACATATATGAGTAAATTAACAAAAACATATAGGACATAATTATGAAACAAACAATACAAATGAGAGTTTGTTGTACTAAAAAAATTATTCTAAACAAATTAATACCTGGAACAATCATTGTCAAAATTATGTGCTCCCTCTTTATTGATTTTCATGGAGGAATGATATTGTTGATAACAAAAATGGGTCACATCAAGTAAGTAGATTTGAACTCTCCAAATGGATTGACACTGTCAGCTACTAATGAAAGCCCAAGATTACAAGGTTTTATTTTAAACTCTGGCCAATTTTCCTTTATATTCCTAAATGCAGATCCATCAACAAGCATTCAAAGAACAACATCTTCACTTCTATTCCTGGAATGGTAATCCATAAGTTTTGCTACACTTTTGCACTTGATTGATTTTCACAGACGTGGAATTACGAGAATATAAAAAAGAACCTTGTGAGTCACCTTTTTTGTTAATTTATCAGTTTGATATCTACTCTCATCACATTTTCAGCATTTGTCTTTCAATGAATGCTCTTTATAATAGAGAAAATCATCATTAGGGAATGCATGAATAACTTGATACTCCATTCCAATATATTTCATAATGACATGTAAATATCGGCATGTACGAGGTAAAACCTTTGACAGTGGTAACAAAAAATAACCTAATAATTCACAACATAAAAAAATAGTATTGGTTAATGTACTAAACAATATTATTCGTACATATTTCATCCAAATGTTACAGATTAATGAAATGATGCAGATCAATGTACTCACAGTAAAAAAAACATAAAAAATAGTTGATTTATCATGTATATAGTACTAAATGTCACAAAATGTATTACATACCTTAGGGGTTCTGTCACACATGTGTTTGAAAAACCATTAACCACCTTTAAGTTGACCAACAACAATAGAGAAGAGAGGAAATGTTTTTGAGCCTTCATAAAGAGGTTTAGTTTCCATCTCAAGTATAGGTAAATCAAAAGCACAATCATCATACTAGTTGTCATCATAATCCATTCCAACATTATTAAATGTCTCCTATATCAATATATTTGTCTCATCTTCTTCAACTATGTTATCAATGTCATTATCTTCTTCCATAGGATCATTAACTTGATCCTCAATATTAATCGCTCCATGTCCTTAAACAGGCGCTTGTACTACAAGCACCTCTTCCTTGTCGAGCAATGCCCTAGGGGCTGATAATATACAATTACAATCAATAAAGTAATATTAGTCTATATAGAAAATATTGAAACATCCATCTAAAAACAGTTACAAATATATATATATATATATATATATATGGGAAAAAAAGACAAAAATGAGGAAGAGAAAGACAACTTAGTTGAGACTAAGAAATGAATAAAACAAATCAATTATGTTGCTTGAGAAATTTATCAAGATATTTAAGAATATGTTGAAAAAATCTAAGAAGTATGTTACTTTTCTTGACATGTAGGAAGTGAACCACTTTATGAGATATAAAGTCGCGACCATAATAAAAAAAACATATTGATCTTATTTTTCACTCATCATTGTAATGTCATATTTTTCATAATATACTTTAAAAAATCATTAATAATGCTCCATAAAAACCCATAATTAACCTCTAAATATTCTAGGCCAAATTATCTCCCTAAACAATGTACATTAACCCCCCAACACCTTAACTCCATTCCCCTAAGCCCTTAAACCCCTAACCCTTAATCCCTTAACCCCTAACCATTAAACAATAACTCCTTATCCCTAAGCTAATAAATTAATTAACCCATAACTCAGCCTAACCCCTTAAATGATCCTAACGAAAATAATCAAATGATATTTCTAATCCACATCAAGATGACGACATAGTTCAAACACCTCCCAAAATAATATTATAAAATGCATTTACAATAGAAAGATAATACATTTTACAATACAAACACATGCAATATAAGATACAATATACATATGAACATTTATAAAAACAAACTACAATACAAAGACATATAATAAATAACTTATATTCATGTCCACTGTCACCGTGTCCATAGTCTCTACAATGGTTTTTAGTATATTTTATTAGAATTCTCTTTGGCCTTAAGCCCCTGAATTTCTACAAGGGAAATAACACTTTCCATCCTCAGAAGCCCTCGATGTCGATCCCACGTATCCTTGGTCTCCTTGAGGAATGTTATGTGACATTTTTTATCACCAAAATTTCAGTGATGATTTTGATCAAAAATTAACCTCAAGATAAGCCTACAACCTTTCAAAACAATCACAACTAATATATATATCAACTATGTCAATGTTATATGATGTTAGGGCCCCCCCACACACACTTATATTTAATATAACTATAATAGTATATTTAATTAAATAATGTTATAATCATATAATATTATATTAATTTTAATATTAATATATTATATATTATATATATAATCTTTAATTATAATATTTATGTTATATTTAATTTAGTTAGTCAAAATGATCAACATAAAGCAGTCCCATATTAGATGTTGTCAGTGCAAAAACCCATTCATGGTGGAATTGAACGTTATACAATTATTATTTACAATTTGTAGCAAATTAGACAACACATTTTCATATTGGATATAACATAAATTATTCAACGGTAAAAGAACTATCATCGGTTATTAGATGATAAGAGAGATTATTGAAAAACGTCTAATAATCGACGAGATAGGGAATTTTGCCAAATATTCGACCTGTAAAGAAATTTCGTAAGATATTCAATAGTAGTTGTGATTTTAGAAAAATAAATCATTTAACTTCCAATACTTTTTCCGATTTTATCCATTCCGTCGGAATTTTCGCCCAAATGTAGTAGTAAGAGCTTAGATGTTGGATCATGTCATAGTAACTCTAATTTCATGTTTACCTTGGAGGGCTTGTAAAAGCGGGTAAGTGTGGGATGGGGTAGTTAAATGATCATTTTCTAATGGTGGCATGGATTCATCATTTTCTTTGTTTCACGCCCTGGTCCCTAGTTTTATACATATTCTTGTACATTGGTTTTCAGATTTCCCCCTTATTTAGTCATTGAATCAAGAGACTTGAAGCTCTATTTTCCTCTTTTTGGCCTTTAATATACCCTTATCCTCCCTAGGAGTGGATCACTTAGGGGAATCTAGTCCTTTCCCTTTGTTCCCATTCTGATCTGGCTACTTTCATTGATTGTTTAGTTGTTTAGCTGAGACTCTTCTCCTCTCTTTTTTTTTCCATTATTATCCTTCATTCTATTGCTTCATTTTCCTTCTCCTCTTGCTTCATTTTGAAACTTCTTGCAAAGTGACCATATTCATGGAAAACTTTGCATTTAAAAGAAATCTTATCATAGTAAACCTCTTGAATATGGGTCTATCTGTCTATATTTAGGGTTTTACTATACCCTTATAAAAATATACCTCCATGCATATACTTCCACAAGAGAAGATACCCTCTAGTTCCTAAGCTCAATCAATGTATTTCCCAAGTGCATTGTAAATATTTATGAAAATAATATCATTCAAGCAGTGCAGGGCCAAAAATTGAAGCTTTGCCCAAAGAGGGACGATAGATGGAACATCACTTTCAAGGTTAAAATATAGGCTCCATCGATCTAGATATAACCCTTGGCCCCCTCGTGAAGCAATACCCACTTCGAAATATCAAGTCTCGATCATCCTTGTTCTCGAAAAAGAAGGTAAAAAAAAACCTTTTTATGTAGAAATCCAAAGTGACAGAACATTTGATCATGGGTTTCCAAGTTTTTTCAACCCACAACCTCACATAACATGAGGAATGCTAGATCCCCATGAATTAGCCTATTAATCTACACTCAAGGAGTTACAAGGTTCGTGCTCTTCATTGTCTTGCAAAACCTCTACCTTTGGAATTTCTTCTAGCTTCTTCCCAAAACAAGAAGAATTTTCCTTCTAGTACTATGGCCCATTTACAACCAATGAGTTAAAATCATTGTTATCTGAAGCATGGGCTACGAGCGGAGACAGAGATCTGCCTAATCTGGCCATCTGACTGCCCAAAAAAACATTGTATCCACTGAAACTCTTATTAGGTCTTTAATATATCCATTAGCATTAGTTCACCTTCCAAGAAATACTATAAAACTAAGATATGTTAAGGGAAGTCATTTTTCATATTCCTCTTTCTAGTGACATATATATATATATATATATATATATATATATATATATATATATATGTATATATATATATATGTATATATATATATGTATATATATATATATGTATATATATATATGTATATATATATATATATATATATATATATATATGTATATATATATATATGTATATATATATATGTATATATATATATATGTATATATATATATGTATATATATATATGTATATATATATATGTATATATATATATATGTATATATATATATGTATATATATATATATGTATATATATATATGTATATATATATATATGTATATATATATATGTATATATATATATATGTATATATATATATGTATATATATATGTATATATATAAAGAGAGAGAGAGAGGAATATTGGGATAAATTTAATATTCTATCTAGGGGTTAATGCTCATTTTCTAGTAAATTAGTTTATTTATCTATTTCTTCATTGCATGACAATTTCTCTTTAAGTTTTGTTACAATAGTAATTTTAAAGTGATCTCTATTTTAAAAAATGAACTCCCATTTAGCCTCAAATGATTCACGCAAGAATCAATATTATTATGACACTCTAAACTTCAAGCCCTTAGTAAATTTTATTTAAATTCAAAGTGGTCCTATGATTTTTTTTCTTTCTTGTTAATTATTATATGTTTGTACATTAAATATGTAATCATAGTGTTACCTTTAATGGGTGGAAGCCCAATATCTAAGAGGATGATTGGATATGATATATTTCTTTCAATTTTAGGATTATAAATTGTGAAATGTTTTTGGATTTTCCTCCACTTTTTCTCTCATTAAGGCAACCCAAGCTTAACAACTATATATGATATGTAGAATCTCAAATCAATCAAAAATAACTTTCTACTTTTCCTAAATCCATATATATGTCATTTTTCAATATTCCACAAGAAAAAAATAGGATTTCCATCTTCCATTAATTCGTTTCAAACCAATGTAGTTCCAATTGAGTTGGTTATGAAGGTCCATTCCAAGATACTTGCTCTAATTAACTTTTGCTAATATTTTTTTCATATGCAATTTTTTCTTGGATTTGATGATTAGAACCTTACTCTTTTAATATTCACTTACATATCAAAGCTAAATCATAAACCTAAGGGTTTTTAGTCACTTGTCATATCATAGAGGCTCCTCGAAAAACAAACAATATCATTAATGTAAATAAAAAATAAGTGTCATGATTATTATTCTAATTAAAATAGTGTCAACTCAAATCACTTTTCCTAACCATGTCTTTAACGTGTCAATATAAATATAAAAAATAAAAATAAAAAAATGATCCCAAATAAATCGTTTTCCTCGACAGAACGTGGGTTTCTCCGAGGATTTATATTGCCTCAGATATTGTCTAGCAAATTTCGATCTTTCTGTCTGCGCTTTTTTCTTCGATCCGAACCAATATGAAGATCCCAATGAATTGGGTGTTTTTGTATGATCGAATCGATTAATGCGAAGAAAACTAAGACGCCAGGTCCTAGGAGTCCAAACTACGCTCTTTATTAATTCTTCATCCATATCCATATCCCTATACATTTTTTTGTGGCGAGAGTAAACTTCAATTCATATTCTTTCAGAAATCATATCATATGATTATTTCTCATTTTGGGTTGAGGAACAAATGTGATTTGATCCTTATCGAACTTACTCTGATCCTTATCGGACTTACCCCGACATATTCCTAACCTAGAAAATGGAAACTCCACCCGAATACTTTCTAAAAGACTAGAAGCTAGATCAAGATCATGCTTAGCGAATTTATCGAGAGGAATCCAATTCTCTCTATTTCGTTCCGATATAGACCAAGAATCTCGAGCCGCTGATCCGACCAAGCAACCCAAAATATGGGGAAGTATGGTCAATTACTTCATAGTTGTTTCGGCAATTGAAGGTTCTAAATACCATTCAGACAAATAACAAAACCTTTTCTTCCATAATTCCTTTTTGGTAGATAGAGGATTCACGGGAGAATTCCTTCTAAGCGTATTTTGTATAACAACCTTTCCTACTTTGTAGATAAGTATTTCGTCATTTTGACCGGATCCAACCTGATTATCCATAGATTGAAGATGACAGATTTGACTATAAATAGCATATCGAATTGTATTAGTGTCTATAACTTATTTCTTTCGGGTAATACTAGTTATTAAGGCTTCATTGGCCAGTGCTGCTAGATCTCGTGCATCAGAATCTATGGTTATAGATCTAAATTCATCGGGACAGGATAACTCTTTTTCCGAGTATAATCCCTTGCTACATAAAAGAATAGGAAATTCCCTTTGTCGCTGTGGGATAACAAGCATTCGAATATTGATCGAGGTATCTAATCGATTTGGGCTATTAGAGCTGGATCCACTCTTTGGGGGATATGAGTTGAAGCAATAAAAAGAATATTTCTAATAGAATCTTTCTCACCACCCCTAGAAATATAGTTCAATAATAAACCAAGGAAAGAGTCAGTGAAGCCTAAACCAAATAAATGGGTAATTGTGTCATTGACATTCAGTTCATGAATGTTTGGAATCAATATTATACAAGGAGACATTCTTTTCGCCAATTCGAAGGTAATATGGAAATGGTCTATTGTGTCTCTCCAAAAAGTATTAAACTCAGTAGGAATACGTCCAGGATCAGGGTAATATAAAAACTTACCATACAAGAGCTTCTTCAGAGATATTCTTATTAAAGGAACATATGAGTCTGCTGCTAGACCTTTGATCAAATAGGATCGGCCAGTTCCCATAGGACCTATAAGTAAAATCCCTTTGGAAAATAATGATCCTGAGTGGAATGAGAAAGGCATTTTGGGGTTGGGTTGACACAATATTTGTGAAGAGGTAATCTTCTGATAAAAAGCAAGGAATATCCGGTTTTCTACTAAACAAAATGGATTTAACTCGTAATTCATTAGACCTTTTTAATAAGTGTGGGCCAAATATCGTAAGTGAATAAGCCCCGACTGTCCAGTGATTTGATCTCCAAATTCCTTCTTGAGGAAAATATGACTTACAGTCATATTTGATTCAAATTTAGAAAAGTTTTTAGGTTCCTATTATCCTTTGCATAATAGGAACAGATGATAGAGAAGAGAAAGCCATATAATATGGAAATGCGATCCCGTCATAAAATGCCCAGTCCCTGGGATAGTATAAGGGATATACTATAGGATAAGCTATTTGATATCCTTAATAGGTATATCCCCCTATGATATTAATACTATCTCCCTATCTTGGTTCCTTTGTTATCTCATAGGGTAAGTTTGTCAAGGATCGGTCATAAGTCAAGGGTAAGAAGTAAGTCGAGGTTAGAGGTCAGAGGCATAGGTTTTCAAGGCTGAGGTCAGAGGCATAGGTTTCAGAGTTCATTCCAAAGGCAGTATAGAGGTGAATTCTTAGTTTCTAGTTCGGAGAGTAAGTTGAGGCAGGAAGGCAAGGTCATAAGTCGAGGAGGGTAGTAAGGCAAGGTGATTGCGTGCGGGTATTGAGCATAGTCCTCCTCATCCATCATCATGGGAGCTTTGATTAGAATATGAGACCTATATGTATGCCTATTCATTCATACTGAGATATTACACTGTATAGGGCACTAATTACGGATATAATGGTAATGAATCTACATAACTAAGCTCAGCTGTAATGATGATACCTTTCTTCAACTGGTTCAATTACAGTCAATCCACATAATGATTCCAGCTGCATTAGACATATATCTATAGATGTAAGCTGTGTTCCTTATTACTCCTATCTAATCCATGTATTGACCTTAATCATTGCTTATATTAGGGATAATACGTGTGATGAGAGTGGTACTAATTCCATTATATCTGGGAAAGCTTACTAGTATGGATTGGTATCACATGATTACTTTATGCTATTACTTGATATCAAAAATAAAAATAAAAAAATAAAAAAAACTAAGAAATATCTTACTTAACCCCTACTTTCTCATAAAGCTTCACAACTACAACCCACAACTCAAAATCAAATCAACATTACTAATTTCTTGTATAAATTATTTATAAAACAATTTTTTTTTTAAATCAGTCAAACAATATAGAGTGATTTTATTACTTCCACACATCGACAATTATCTTAAAAGAAACTAAAAATGATCATTAATTCATACAACTTCTTTAAATCAATGTATTTTAAAAATCATAATTTTTTAATTATAAATTAATTTCTTTGACAAAAGCAACTTGATACCACTGGAATACAAGGACACAAACAATACTTTAATTAACAATTATTTATTTTATAATTTTAACTTAAAAAAAATAATTAAAAATTAACTAAAAATATTTATTTAAAATTATATTTAAAATATACTCATTAAAAAAAAAATATAATAATAATAACTATCTTCATTTTTTTTTTTAATTATCGTCATTTCTCCAAATAACCTCAACAACTTATTTGAAACAATTTAATTATATTCCATATTTTTTTCCTTTAATAATACGTCCATTCTCCAAATTACCTCAACATGTTGTTTGAGGCCATATAATTATATATCTTAAAGATTCTCCCCCTCGCCCTCGCCCTCCCCCTCCTTTTTACCTATCATATTAAGGTATTCACTTGTTCATATTCCATGATTTTTTTCATTTTAAAAGAAATTCAACCAAAAGACTCCATATGTGCTAGGGAAATCCATTCCTCGTGTCCATAAAAGGGAACTTTTTCATGTGATTTTTGTTAAAAGGGATCTTTTCCAATCCTCGTGTCCATAAAAAGCATAAGTGATTTATTTGAACGTTTCTTCTGGTTTGATGGCTTCCATAAAAAAACAAAGCACAGATGTGATTATTTTGAATACTTTCCTTCTTATTAGTTTGTACGGTAGATTTCTTCAAAAAACAACTTTTTGAAATGGAGATATGTTTGTCTTTTGATTCATCAATAATTATTACTTCTTTAATAATTATAAATTATTTTTATTAATTTAAAAATTAATATATTAAATGAATGCTATAAGCTTACTATATCTATATGCACAATGTACTAAATTACAAGTAGTACTGCTTGATGATAACTCTCAATTGAGAAAAATATAATACTTTCAATACCAACTTAAGAAAAGCATGTAATGCTCTATACCAAAGTTTTAATTGAAAATACTAAAATAATTTATATAATTTAAATATATAAATTTATTAAAAATATAATTTTAATTTTTAATATTAAATATTAAAAAATAAAAATAAAAATATATATGGTTTATTAGGTTAGGTTTGAGTAGTTTAGACTAATGGTGTTAATGCTATTTATTTCTATTCAAATCTCAATAGATTATAGTGATAATATAAATTTATATATATAGATGATAATGTGTTATAATTACCAAATTCTTTTTGTATTAAAAAATGAAAAGAAGAAAAATCAATTTAAACTACTTTTTAATTATGCTTATAAATATGTCTATTTTGAATAGGGCTTTTAGAATTTTAATTTAATCATAAATAATTATTTGGTGGATAGTAGAGATTTAATCTCTATATAGTATGCTAAAATATTCATAGTATTATTCAAAAATCAAATATTGAGGTTTATTTCAAAAGTAGTTATGCATTTTTTCCCCTTTTAATTAAATTGCAAAATTAAAATAATGTCATATGAACACTACATGAAATGATGGTGGTTTTTTAACATATGGTTTTGAGAAACCATGGTATTGGTTCTATGATATTATAACAAAACCTAACATTTTTCTTAACATATATGTTAAAATTATATATTAATTATTTTTATCATTAACAATAACAACAACAACAAAAACAATAAATAAAGTTATAATTCCTTCTCTTTTAGTTTTAGAAATTGATGAAGTAAATGTTTTAATGTTTATTATAGAGGGATGTCTATCAACATTTACTAGCCATTTAATTTATATGATTGTGCTACTTTACCTCGTATCTCTATTTACTAATTAACCATTATTTTTAAAACTTTACTTTGATAAAAATATTAAAAGATATGATATTATATTAATTGGTTGTAATATGCTATTAAGTTCACTTAAGTTGTAAAATGCACTATATTTATGGATGCCACAAATTTGTATTAAAATTTAGAAGTCATTCATTCATAATATATCTTTATTTATTCATCAAAGTTTAAGATTTAATGAACATGTTTTTGGTGAACTTTTCCTTAAGGTTAGATTTGTAGTGTTACCTATTCTCTCCTTTATAAGGTGGCATTGCAATTACCCTATTATAACCCCCTTAAATTCATCTAAACCTTGAATTTTTCTAAGAACTAAGTGATCAAATATTTTGAGGTGCAAATATTTTTAACTAAGAGAAAAATTACACTTAGATCAATTGTATCTATCTAGAAAAATTAATAAACTCATTGTCTTCTAAGATAAATATAAAGTAGTGTTATATATTGTAAATGAACAACTTAATTGTAATTTATTATTATTTAACAACAATGAGGTTTATTAAATTGGTATGTACATAGATATCTAAGGATGATTGATTTACAGTGACCAATGACAAGAGGTCTTGGCATGTATAGAGAATTCTCTCAGAGCAACATTCATGGAACATATGTGACGAGAATAGTTGCATTAGATTCCTTTTCTTACTCCCAATGTTTTTTTATATGATTTGCAACTTGAATGTGTGTAGTTGATCTTTTTCTTTCTCTTTTTAGTGTATTTGGCCTTAAAATTCTTCCTAAAGTCCCTATTTATAAAAGGTTGAATTAATAGCATTTTCTTAGCTTCTAGTCCACTAAGTAATCATTTATACAATTGTAGAAGACTCTCACATCTCCAAATAACAAGTTAGAACATAAAAGGTTCCATGGTAAGGGTGAGAAACTTCCATATATCACTTACTTCCTGCATACTTGAGATGAACTAAATCCAAAGAGAAGGCCTAGTGATGAGTCTAAAAATGAAAATAGAAATACCATCACAAAAATTTAGATACATATAAAAGAAATAAAATTAAATTTTGTGACAACCTAGGATATTTCCAGACAGGGAACCAAGCATGATTAATTTATCTCACTTCAATTCTGTTCTTTAAATCTTTCTTATTGGGGATTAAAACATGCTATTACCTCGTTGAATGAGTTTGATAAGTTTCATATCCCTAATTGTGGAATTGAAACTTCTGAGTATAAAATTGATAAAACCTATCATTAAACTTGCTAACTACCCTTTTTTCATTAAGCTATGACATTGATTTCATTTTCTACTAGATCTCAAAGTCGTACAACTAATCATAGGATATGAGTGAACCTTGTGCTTCCTCAAGTGTCATTATATGTCTACATATGTACTTAAGCGGCTTAGCACCTTTGTTAGCCATTCCATTTTCTTCATCACTAAGTTCATTCTAACTGTCATGATACAGTTGGAAATTTCTTTAGCAACATAATAACCTCTAAATGGATATCAACTACTAATGTAAGGAAGTTTAAAAGGACTTGTAAGCCTCCATTACCTATCTAAATATGAATAACCTATATTTCCCCGACCTCAAATCATTAATTTATCATTTTTAGGGTCTTAATATATCATTATAGGAGGAACCTATATCTCCATAAACCCACAAATAATAGGTACCCAATGAAGTTAAGTTAGCCCACCTCAACTATAACCTATTTCTTTGACCAAATAACCTACCTAAACTTCCCAGGGAGAACCTAGCTCAACTAATCTCAGTCACTTAACTCACCCAACTAGCTCGTAGTTCAAATAGCTCAAGTTACAATCTCTCCTAACTTAGGTCACTTAAACTCACTTAAGTAGCTCATAGTTCAAATAGCTTCAAATCACCAAGCTCTCATAACTAACTAGATCAACTACTGAAATGAAATCGAAAGATATAATAATAAGTGTCAAGCCTCTAATAACAATTACTTATTCATTCAATATAGAAAATATGTGATCACAAAGTGAATTTTCCATTTTTTCTCATTTTCTTAAGCTTTGCTATTGATAAATTCCGTGATTTATGAGTTCAGTTGATTTTGTTTTCATCCTCTTTTTAAAGCTTTGATGATGATAAACAAACAGTGTTGAAGAGTTTTCATGTGAATTTCTTTTGTTGATGGTAATTTTTAAATTATGTGATATCTTTTTAAGTTTGATTTTAAGAAAATAAATAGTGATGAGAGGATTTTTTATTAATTGATGATAAATCAAATTTATTTCCAATGTGTTAAATTTGTTTAATATGTATATTCCCCATAAATTAAAAAAAAAAATAATTTTCTCATTTTCTCATTTTTTTCTTAATTCTTCGATTAGCTAAGGAGCTTTAAGGGACACCCTTGGTGGAGGCATTTTTATTTTCGGTATTTGTGAGTACCCGAAAATTCATTCAAAAAAAAAGAAAACTAATTTTGTGAGTGGTACTCCGCTAAGAGTGCTTTGACAATAACACTATTATGCCATCGCTCTACCCAATAATACCATAAATCGGCACACCGTGTGCCTCCTTTACGAGGTGAGTTTAAGAAATATCCAATTATGTTTCATTTTCTGGATTCTTCGCTATGCAAAGGTGTAGAGGAAACTTCACACAAGGAAAGCTCCATCCATGATACATGTTGTTGTTTATTTAGTATACCTCGCACTTTCTAGTGAGAGATGGACAATTGTCAATTCAATATTTTTTAACCCAACTAATATTAAACTTGATATCAATTTTTTAAATTGTTGATAACATATTAACCTAGCATCGTTTAAAGTGTAGAGTTAATAACTTGAAACAAATACCAAATTTAATATTTAAAAACGTATGAAAATCTATTCACTATGCGACCTATACTCATTAACAACTCTCATAAGCATCATTTTAATATATCACAAATCTATTTAATGTTAAACACCTATGAAAAGCATCCCCATAATGGAATTGTGTAATTGAAAGAAAATGTGCATATACCCACCCAGAAGGGTTTTATCATAATAAATCAACAATTTACAAGTAATGATTTGAAAATACATTCATAGTTCACAAGATATACGTTAACTATGCATCAATGAAGCAAGCCACCATGATGAAAACAATTATAATGATTTTAGCAGAGGTTGAAAGTCTAGCCCTTGCATATGATTTTAAGAAAAACACATTAAATGTAAATTTAAATATTATTTTTCATTTTCAAGGAGGTGTCAATTATGATTTATTGTTGCAACATTCATTCTTTTTGTATCAACAATATATGCATGGATTGCATTACATTATGTTCAAATATGGGGCTCGACTAACTTGACATCGATTTCAATTCGTAAATTATGTGAAAATATATGGAAGTTTCTTTTTCTCCTACACATGCCTTCTCCCTCACCACAATGTAGAGTAAATTATGTGTAGAAGTGTGAAAGGTGCTTGCTTACCAACACATACCTACTTCTCCACACAATTACGTATGTGTGAGAACGATAATGTTTATCTTTTGTGTAAATGCTGATTGTTTGTTTCATTTGTGTTGGAATCACCTTGGCCTTTGTCCAAATTTTCTATTATTTGTCAATCTGTGTATTTGTGAATATATATTGTAGGTCGCACTTTGCTAGTATTATTCTTGGGAATTTATGGGATTTATTTTTATTTTTATTTTTATTTATTTTATTTTTTTATTTTTTTTATATAAAGTAGACTCAAATATTTGTTTCAATATTTATTTTCAATGACAACCGCAATAAATTAACCGGAATTTGTGATTATTTAGATTTTTCTAGTTACAAGATAACTATGAGCTTCGATGGTTGAATTATTTTCAATTTTTGGATAGCATTGTAGAAATAAGTCAAAATTTGTAGATGTTAATGAATTTAACTTTAAAAAAAATAGACACAAATTTCTTCCACTAATTTTTTTAGAAGGAAACATACAAGAAACACATGCAATCATTCAATTACAATGAACACAATTTTTGATCGGGGAACCCAAATCGAAAAGCTTCCTTCGTTTATATTATATCGTATGAGAATAATGATTCATTACAATGAAAAAAACTTCAATGCTGAAGCTCAATCCGCATTGCAATATTGATCTACTCCCCGAGTCTACTATGGCCGTCACTTAGCCAAAATAGGCCTTCTTCTTTATCCTATTTCCTCGTTAAATTTTCGCTCCTAAATAATAGGGAATCTTTTATTTCCTTTCTCTCCAAAATCCCAAGAGAAAATGGCTCACCCATTATATTCAAACACCCAGACACTCACTAGTATACAACAATGATTACAATTATGCCTTTTTCTCCATTTCACTAGGCAATCCAAATTGATGCATGACTAGGGGATAATTTTTTAGTAAGTTTCTCATTAATCGAGTGATCATGAGTTAACAACAAGCATAACTACTCAATCGAACTCAAATTGACTCCATTCTAGACTACAAACCAACAATCCTAGTTTCACCAAATGTAGTAACACATTTAGATATCTATATCCTAGCCATCAACTTGCACAAAAATTTACTTTCATCCCATAAACTTGAATTGATCAATTTAACTAAAATGATTTTTCCACGTCACTCCCGCTAACTGCATGTCAACTTATCTTGTCAAGTGGAAATTCAAATTTCTCCACTCGACTAAGGCACAAGTCAAACGAAGCCTTTTATTGCTACAATTTAACACTCCTCTTTGCAAGAAAAGGATTTTGAGCAACCCCAATATGAACCTTTTGGAACTGAACTTTCTCACAAAGACTTTTCAAGATGTTCGTATTCGGTCCATTTTAGGAATGTACTCTAGCACAAAATCCTATGCACACAATCTTCTCGAAGATGGCACTCGAGCCGCATATTCGAAAGAAGATGGTTGGAAATATATCAAATTTTACATGAGTTCCATATATCTTATATATTCACATGGTGATCTCCTTTGTCTATGTGAGAACTAGAGCTCGAACCCGCTCCTAAGCTTCTCGCACTCGAAGATGTCAAACCATCCTAGTCCCTCCTTGCCTTCCTCCGGAAGGCTCTATGTGAGTGGGGTGCCCACCAGCTTTAGGCATTTCCTTATTCTCCACACAAGTTGTTTCTCGCTGATCATCCTTCGGAATGTCCTATTTCCTTTGAGAAAGATCCGACTCATGGATCCGATCGAGGCTCATCTCTTTCATCTAGAAAATCCTTCTCCGTGTATACTCATCTATCACTCTAGAGAACTCGTCATGGCTTTCTTCTCATCAAACATCACATCCCTCCTCATAATAGTCATCCCGAGTGAGGGACATGTACAACCAATAAATATGAGGTGTCTATTTTTATTCCCACAAAGATCCTCCGTAGTGGGGCTCCAATTTTTCTTTCTATATTTGGAGACTTGAAAATAGACTATGGATCCAAAAATACGAAAGTCAGAGGCATATGAATTCCTCCTAGTGAAAGCCTCTTTAGGTGTAATCATTCCAAGAATTTTGTGAGGGTTCCTATTCTGCAAGTAAACAACTATATTGCAAGCTTCTACCCACAAGGATAGTGGCATTCCTTGGTCATGCAACATTACTCTAGTAGCTCATAAAATACTTCTATTTTTCCTCTCTACAACCCCATTTTGTTGTGGGTTGCGGGGTCGAATAAACTCCCTTCTTATACCCTCCTTGGAACATAATTATTTTAAGGAATTAGAAACATACTCTCCTCCATTATCACTTCTCAGGGATTCAATTTTCTTTCTAGTCTCATTTTCATCTAAGGCTTTAAATTCACAAAACTTTGAATAAACCTCATCTTTCTTCTTCATGAAATGGATCCAACATTTGTGGGAAAAATCATCAATGAAGATACCATAATACTTTTTCTCTGTAGTTGAGACCGTGGAAAATGATCCCCACACATCTGAGTGAACTCGCTCTAAGATGGCTCCAGATCTGCTATCTCGTCCCTAGAAGGAGGATTTAACATATTTTCCAAGAGTGCATCCCTAAAAAATATCATGTTGATCAAGGGTGCATGCTGGAATTCCAATGGTGATATGTTGCATTATTTTCAAAGCTCCATGGTATAGGTGTCCCATGCACCTATGTTAGATCTCTCCAACATCTTTGCCCTAAACATGTTTTTCCTTGCCACTCAATGCAACGCATGCATCCACATCTACCTTGTATATATTTTTAACCCTAACACCAATTCATTTTACTTGTCCAGTAGAAACATGATTCAAATATTCCTTCCCTCTATTGAATTTCACATCATATCCTTTATCTTCAAGTACAATTACAGAGACTAGATTTTTCTGTTGGAAACTAGATCACTACTGAGAGGGGGGGTGAATCAATAGTGAGAATGGTCTGGTTTTATGAAGGAATGCAACAGAGCACACATATAACCATAAATACAAAGATGTAGAGGAAATAAAACTTCATTTCATTAATATCAAAGAATTGAAATTTTCTTACAAACAGAATGGAAATAAACTAGCTAGGGTGATGGTAGCTTATCTCTGAGAAGAGATGTGGTGGCTACAGACCTCTGAACTATGTTACAAAACAAATGACTGAAACATGCTTACAGGAATAATAAAAATGAGTGGAAGAGGGCATTGGTAGCGTATCCCTGAGAAGAGATGTGACGACTACATGCCTCTCCAATGTGTTACAATGAGGCTCATAGACCTATTTATTGTTTATAAATAATGTAAAACCCGAAACATCCAAAAACCTAACCCTAGAAGATGAAGCGCCAAAACTGTCAGCCCTGTTTTGGTAAATTGGTGTTTCAACTTCTCGGGGATGTAACTTTGGCATACGATCTTCGTTTGATGCGCTCAATAGCTCATTAGAAAGATCTATATGAGGAGTACAACTTTTAGTGTAAGTAACATTGGTACATGGACCCATGTTACTCTTGGGTTTTCCAAAAAACGTCGTTTAGGGCCTCAAATTGCTCCAGAAGTTTAGGACCTGAAAAACTGCTAAAAATAGTAAGTTGTGCTGCAACTTAAAAATAGAAAGAATTGATGGCGAGGGTTCAAATGGAATAGGTGGGTGGCCACCAATATCCACCTGGATCATCAAGGCCCCAAAACGGCTCCGAGAGTGTAGGACTCGAAAACCTGCTAAAAATAGTAAGCTGATGGAAGTGAAGAACTGAAAGAGTTGATGGTGTGGGTCCAAATGGAATAGGTGGGTGGCAACTGATATCCACCTGGATCAGAGAGCACATATAAAAAAATTATCCAAAATATTAATCTTTTACCATGCAAAAACTAAAACACAAAATCATAGATCAAAGCATCAAAATAAACATGCAACCATAAAATAAATCAACATAATGGACACAAGTATGTCTAGTAGAAAACCCTTCCATGAGAAAAAAACCACCCTGCTGTTGTTGCACTGCTAAATATATTTTATTAATTGTTGAACAAATTTTACATGGATCAACTTACTCCTATAAGTAGAAAGACTTGACGTCTTTCACAGTATGCTTGCACCTATCTGATAGGAAATTGTTTCTCTCACGGATCTACAAACTACCATTTTTTGAAGTCTACCATGCTCAACAATCCTCACTTGGTTACTCTTGAACTAAAAATCAATTCTACATACTTTGATCTCCTAGTAGCTATCATGACCAACGAGCCTCACCTAGTTTCTACCAAACTATCCAACCATCATTATATGGAGAAATATCTTCCTTCTACTGAATCCGCCAAGTCACTGTATACTTTGAAGCCTCCATGCCTTCACTTCCTCCATGTGAGCCTCGTTTCACAATATTTCAGACTGGACCCCCAATCCATTCAACATGAACATCACAACAAAACCATTATTCTAAATCAAAAGCTCCAACAAAAACTGAAGAATAAAATAGGAGAAAACAATCTCCAAAATACTCCACAAGCCACCACACAATCTCATCAACCACTACTCCAATCCATACTCCATCTTCTCACACACTACAACATTATTATGGTTGAAACATACTTCATCTCACTATTGCTACAACTATAAACTGCTTTAGAAATTCTACAATACATTCCTCACATAGTTTTCAAACTCTTCTCCAATATCACACTCACTCAACACACACAACACATCCAACCAAAATATCATTGAGATATGTCCAATATAAATATGAACTAAGGTTCTCAACTCAATAATTACCAAGAACTACTAAACTCAACAATCTTGTTCATATTCTTGAATTGATCCAGATACAACTCATTGACTCGATCAAGAAACTGAATCCACTTGCCTTTTTGATATTTTCAAATTCAATGAGATTTTGGAGGTCCCATGAACTTTTCCAACCACAATCCGAAAAATTATGAACAATATTATCGCCAAAACACAAAAATTAGCTGACCAATATGAGAAATCCAGAGGGAAAATTGTACAAATCATTAGGGCAATTTTGAGGTCTAAAATGGGCCTCCTAAGGAAATTATAAAATAATAGTGGAAATAATAAAATAAGATTTGATTACATCATCAAATTTTAGAGGGAAAAAAGGAAAAACTACTTTTTCAACTCATATTTTCAACTTATCTCCCAAAGTTTTTAATCAAATTTCGAGTGGGAGTACTCGTTGGATGCAAAATTTAATTCCCCGTCAAAGGAGTACCCATGTTGCATACTTTTGATGGACCCTTCTACACGAAAAATGAGAAATACATGAAAAAATGATTGCAATCACGTTTTTTAATGTATTTCTCATTTTTTGTGTAGTAGGATCCATCAAAAGTATGCACCATGGGTACTCCTTGGATGAGGAATTAAATTTTTCATCCAACGAGTACTCCCGCTCGAAATTTGAGTAAAAACACTGGGAGATAATTTGAAAATACGAGTTGAAAAAGTAGTTTTATTATTTTATTATTTTTAATAATTTTACCCTTTTATTTAAAAAATGGTGAATCATCCCCCATGGTTGACATCATCATCTTGAATCCTATTGGTTCTTATAAATTTTATTTTGGTTGTACATTTTTCTTACGAAGCCCATTTTAGACCTCTAAATTCCCCTAATGGCTCAGTTGCATGGATGACACTAGATGCATGCGGCCGGAACATCAAAATCACTCCCACAAGACTATCGTGCCAGTGACTGGAGATTTTCATTCGCTCCCACAGGCTTGGCTCCATGCAACTAAGGCTAAAGATGAATAAAACCAAAGGATGTTCAGTCCAAAACCTTTTCCAGCTGATGGAACACCTTCTTCAACATCTTATCACTCCTCAAAACCTCCATTTCAAGTCTGAAACTGATGAAATAGGCTAAGAATGATTCAATGACATGCATATGACCACCAACACAATGACCATGTTGACATTAATTCCAACACTACGATTCCAACAAACTCCCCCTTTGGAATTTATGTCAACCTCAACAACATGTGAGGTTGAAATATACAATCCAAAATGTCTCCCCCTTTGACATCAATGGAAAAGGGAGACAATGAAGACAATGCCAATAATGTATCAGATGAGAGGAATGATCTCCTTATCAAACATAACATCATGTTGATGCAAGGATGATGTAGACCAAAAAAATCAGCTTCCTATCATATATCTAAAAATGTCATGCCATCTCTAAAAATGAATATGCTCCCCCTAAGAATGTAATGGGGCTGCAATTAAACTATATTTGTTGTTGAAATAAGCCTCCTTTCTAAGTGCAAGAGACTACTCCTCATGGCCATGAATCCAACTAAGTTTGAGCAATGATATACATTGAAGTACAATACATATAACACGTCATGGAGAAAAAACATAGTTGTGAGAATTGCATAGGACTAACATATGACTCCTCTACACCTATAACCAACCATGACTCTATGGACCCAAGTTTACATCATGCACCCAATCTAGTGGGGGTACATCCAATATATGAAAAATAATACATGACTTGGAATCCCATTGACCCATACATAGTAAATTACAAGACATGCTAGTTACCATGGGTCTCTCCATAAGCAAAGTTCCCAAAAGATGAAATAATTATAATACATGGATTTTACATATGCACACAATGGTGATCTCTTCTATACATGCCCAGAAAATAAAGTATCATGAATACATGGCAACAATGAGCATCAACATATGTTCCACATGGAAATAACAATACAATGAAATACGTGGCATGTGCATCAAAACATAAGACCTCCATCAAGAATCTCTCAATGTGTACCAAGAACATAGAAGAACTAGCAATATCATGTGTTAGTACATGGCCACTCAACACCTTGTACATCACCATCCCATCAAAAAATGTCTTGCAACAAAATAATGATAACCAGTAGCAACCACCATGATCCACATGTGCATCAACAACAATATCAACTGATCATAGAAGTAATGTCAAAGAAATCTTCAACATCACAAACTCTCTCCACATCAGAGAAAAAACCAAGCAACAACATCAATCATACCAAAACATCATTAGCAACCAAAAATACACATCCTCATCATATGTGAGCAACATATCATCAATGAGGCATAAGCAAGAAATAAGTGAGCAACAAACTATCACCGGAAACAAACATGTATACTTCGTATATGAGCAACAACATAAATATCTCACAACCAACGTGTATGATATCAAAGCACCTAAGAAACACCATTCGATCTCTCTCCATGCAACAAAAACATGTGCTTCAACCATATTTTTAAACCAATTTTTGGTCATCTAACCTGTTACTATTAGATGGACTAAAGTACACCGTGTAAGACCAATTTTACCATAGTAAAATTTCTTTCACTATGAAAAATAAATTACTAATCCATAATTTATTAAGTTGTTTCTGGTCTAAACAGGAAACCCCATGAGGAATAATTGAATAAATCCTTATTTGTTCGATTTTCCTCAAGGGATAATTAATTAAACCATTGTTTAATTAATATTCCTAGTCATATTTAACCCAAAACAGGAAAATTAATTAGATAAATCATTATTTATCTTAATGTTTTCTAGGAATAATTATTTAAAACATTATTTAAATAATATTCCTTGTTAAATTTGACTAAACCATTTATAAATAATTGAATAAATCACTAATTATTTAATTATTACTCAACCACATTCTTTAAATAATAAATAAATCATTTATTTATTTATTATTTCTAAATAAAGGGATTTGACCAAATTCAAATTATTTTTCCCTCCATCAAAAATAATAAAATATTCCATAAAATTTGGATCTAGATTTGGTTAATAATATTTTAATTATGCACCAATATCTAGACTAACTCAATATTTTGTTATAAATAGAAGGGCTTTTCCATTCATTCACTACCTTTTTTTGCCTAAAGTTCACTCTGGATCTATACTTTTGGTGTGACTTTGATCCTCCATCATTGTCATATTTTTCTACTTTTTTCTTGTGAGCTCCCTTTGAGTTCCTTTTTTGTTTGGGTTTTCTGCACCATCAAGAGAGAGAGAGATCTTAGATCTAAAGTGTTGAGGACATACACTAACCCATCCCATTGAGGGGGACTAGTAACATCTTTCTATGTTCCCTTCCCAGGTGTCATAATACAAAAAATACTTTAAAATTTTTTGTCTTCTTCATTAGATGCATGGAGCAACTCTTGCTTATTATTTGTTGTTTAATGTCTTCAACTGCATAGATCTGGATTTCTGTAGCATTTGTTCTGATCACTAACTGTAGATCTAAGGAAATTGACAACCATCTTTGATGTTAGGGTTGTTTGTTATGCACAACTAAAGTGAGCTTTTTTCATACGCTTGCGATTAGAATTCACACTAGCAACTGGAAACTCCACAAGGGTTTATAATTACAAACGCTATCATTTTTTAGATCTCTGCATGACCAACTGCTTCAACCCCTAGGGTTTTTCTTCAGCTTCTTATTTTGAATTTTTTTATGTTGTTTTTTACCTTTAAAACCCTAAAACAATCAAAATTCTAACTTCCATGTGTTTATGGGCCATTTGCGCAGGTAATAGGTATCAGCCACAGCAGAGACGACACTTTTTTTTGAAATCTGCTCCTGAAACAGCCGGAAGTACAGGTCACACTTTTTGGGCCAAAAAATGCAACCTCAACTCTCAGGAAGCAGGAAACAGCCTAAAAACTGCGACCTGAGCAGAAAACATGTCAGAAACTACGACCTGTACTTTTTGCGGGAATTTTTCTGTGATTTTTCTGGGTTTGTTTGGGCCACTGTTCAGGGTTGTTTGACCTCCCTCTTCACCCATATTGGACCTGTACTTGCTTAGTTTTACTCGTCAAAGTAGGAACGAAGCCCCTCAGGGCTTTAGTACGCTTCCACCTTTTTAGGAGGAGTTTAGCTGAAGTAGGTCCTCTGAGATTTCATTGTTTTCAGCCTTTTTAAAATCTGAACCTTTACTTTCAGATCCATTTTAGATTTTTTATTTATCCATCCAAAACAACTCTTTTGATTTTTTTTGGTCCTCCTTTAGGGTCCCCTCCATTTCCCTTCATGTTGTAGCCTTTCGCCACCTTTTTTGTTGCATTTTTCCCTCTGGTTTTTTGTTGTTTTCTGCCCCTCTTCCCAGCAGATCTGACCTTTAGATCCCTACCCCTCCTGACCTTAGATCCATTGGCCATTTTGTGTTTTTTGAATAGATTTTTCCCACCCATAGAATATTTTTTGGGAATCACTCCTCCTTGGGTTTAAATTGATGCATCTTTAGCTGTTTATTTTACTGTCGCATTCAGTTTCCTTTATTGTAATTTTTAATTTTATTTACAATTATACAACATATTTTTTATTTTTTTCTCTACACACACCTGGGCTTAATTAAAATTAATACACTTATCACATACACGCACACCCTAAGTGAAGAGCACCTGGTTTCCACTGCCATGCCAAGACTTAAACATTGTAATCAATTAATCTTGCACATCCCTGCCCTTGTTTACCTCTCTTCCTAAACATTGTAATCAATTGATCCTGCACCTCCCTGCCCTTTTTTACCTCTCTTCATTTTTGTGTTATGTGTATCTTTACCATCATTGCACCCCCAAGGAATTTATCCTGGAGACTCCAAGGCCTTCATCCTTAGTTTCCGTTAGGAAGACTTACCCCACAGTGTGGGGTTCATGTTCGTCCTCCACCGAGTCCCCATTCTGACTCTTCTTCTGGTTCATCGAGTTCCCCTTCTGGTTCTATCCCCGACTCTCCTCCACCTTTCACCTTCACCATGTCTGGTTCAGGACCTACCACTGGTGGCAGCCCCGGCCCTAATGCTGGGAATGCTACTAGTGGTGCCCGAATAGGAACTATTCCGGCTGCTCCCTTGCTTCCTTATATGGCGAGCCTAAGCCTTCTCGAATTTAGCTAGTTGATTAATGACCCCATACACCATGATACAGGTTGGCCTACTATGCAAACCAAGCTTCCTTCAAACACTCCATCACCGATGACTCTGTCTGTCTTCAGTTATTCCAGCATACGCTTACTGGAGAAGCTTTCAAGTGGTATGTTGACCAGGCCGCCTCCTCTCATACTACTTTTTCGACCCTTGCTAAGGCTTTTCTGTCTTACTTCCAACTCCCCCTTCGCTATGACATCGGTAGCAAAATCTTGACCTCTTTCCTTCAAACTTCTGCTACCTGCCTATCTAACCATATTCAAGAATGGCGCAGAAGGAATAGCCTATGTCGAGCCCCTGATTTTGAAGACCGTGTCTACATGGCCTGGTTTCTCAGATCCATTTTGCCTACTATTGGAAAATATGTTGCATCTCACTTTCCTCAGACCAAGGAAGCTGCCCTCTAGTTTATGTTTAAATATGACCTTATCTATGCACAATCTTGTTATGTTTATACCATCTTACCTGATCTCCCTAGACCCGGTGGTGCCAACGCACTAGGGGCATCTCATGTCGCCGACGGTACAGTTGGATCCATTTCACATCCGTACACTCATCCTCCCATGGCTTATGGTTTCCCTCAGAGAGGGGCCAACTCCTCTAGCACTTTCCCCCCTCCCGTCAGCATGTATCTAGGATACGAAATGCCTCCTCCTTTTTCCCAACTTCTTTACCCCATTGTTTCACAATCTCCTTATTATCGGTATTAGTAGCCTGGTGCTCTAGATCCTCCAACACTAGCACCTCAACCTCCCTTTCCTTCTCAAACTCTGCAACAGTAGCCACCCCCCCTCAAGGGAAGGTGTATGCACAATAGAGTGTGACTAATCCTCCTACTTCCAAAAAGAAGAGGAAAGGAAACAAAAACCAATCTTCCCCAGGTAATCCAAGAAACAATCCCCAAGGGAATGCATATAACACTACAACCTAGCAACAAGGCACTCAGCCCAAGCAGGACAGGCCTATTCACATGAAGAAACCTTGTTCTTGTTGCGGTGTCTATGGTCACTATACCCATGATTTTCCTCTTTTACCTCAAATGTGTCAGATGTGGAAAGCTCAAGCAGCATCCCGAGGAAAACAAACCTTCCCTTCGGTTCCTCCCAATGTTGCCCTTATCCAACCAGCTGTGTTTACCAATCCTTTCCCCTAGCAAGGATATGTGGTTTCCCAACCCCCTGAAAGTCAAGTGGTCACTCAACCTCCTCCATCTAGAACCTCTGATTACCAGATCCTCATGATGAACTCTAACCAACCCAATACCGTTGACCTCAAACTTTAGACTTGGTCCCGTCAGTACATGCAACCCCCCGCTACGTCTGCTACCATTAGGAGAATTTTGAGGTCTAAAATGGGCCTCCTAAGGAAATTATAAAATAATAGTGGAAATAATAAAATAAGATTTGATTACATCATCAAAGTTTAGAGGGAAAAAAGAAAAAATTATTTTTTCAACTCGTATTTTCAACTTATCTCCAAAATTTTTTACTCAAAATTTCTAGTGGGCATACTCGTTGTATGCAAAATTTAATTACTCATCCAAGGAGTACCCATTTTTCACACTTTAGATGGACCCTTCTACATGAAAAATGAGAAATACATGAAAAACATGATTGTAATCACATATTTTCATGTATTTCTCATTTTTCGCATATCAGGGTCCATCGAAAGTATGCAATACTCCTTTAATGAGGAATTAAATTTTTCATCCAATGAGTACTCCCTCTCAAAATCTGAGTAAAAAATATGGGAGATAAGTTGAAAAAGTAGTTTTATTATTTTATTATTTTTTAATATTTTTACCATTTTACTTAAAAAATGGTGAATCATCCTACATGGTTTACATCATCATCTTGAATCCTAATGGTTCCTATAAAGTTTATTTTTGTTGTACATTTTTCTTAGGAGACCCATTTTAGACCTCAAAATTCCCCTAATGCGAGCCCCTATCTTCAGGTCCCATAGAGCCTCTTTCGACACCCAATGGTCCTTTACAGATCCCTCAGCCTAAGGCAGTGGTTCATACCAAGACCCCCAAGGGACCATTACACTGAAACGCTGCTTCCAGCAAAGCTGCGCACTCCTACAATATAGTAGATGACTTGGCACAATCCCCTGTTGCCATGTCAATGCTAGAAGTCCTCTAGTCATGCCCTTCTCAACAAAAATCTCTACTAATTGCTATGGGCACTGTGGATCCTTCAGATGATCATTTTATTATCTTCAACATTGAGAGGTTAGAACATCCCCCCCTTCCTGCATCCGTTGACTTACAAATCCCTATCAAGATACAAAATGCCAATGTCTCCTGTTGTATCATTGACAAGGGGGCATCCACTTGTGTGATGTCCACTTCTATTTGGAAGCAACTAAGATCCCCTGAGTTAGCCCCTTCCACTATCACCCTCCGTGCGTGGGATGGCCACTCTTCCCATCCCTTGGCATGTTCCGCAATTGTCCTATTACTCTTGCGGGCAAGAATTTTTGTGTTGACGTTGAAGTCATTGATTCCCATTTAGACTACAACATTCTATTGGGTCATAGATGCACTTATGCGATGTCGACTGTCCCATTTGCAGTTCACGTTAGATGTGATTTCCTCATAATGGAAAGATGATCACCATCAACCAGTTGACATATTACGAATTGAATTCCCAGACTCTCCAAAGTCCATTATCTCTTCGGTGGCCAATAAAAAAGCAATCAAACCTCTGACCAGTGTCTCACCTGGAGTCTATAAAGATTCCTCTTTGCTTGGTTCATTCCCTAGTCCCCCCACCTATATATGAACTCATCGCCGAACATTTGCATGATGCACCTAACCCCGTCCGACCTCAAACGATCGGTTCGACCTCGAAACTGTACCGCCCTCCCAAACCTACCCTTAGCACTAATGGCCTTCGTAATCCCCCCTCTCAAGCGTCTCTGGTCCATAAAGGGTCCAGCGGGATCCAACTCCATACCTTGGAATGTCCCCATGGCCTGAACTATCTCAGCGTCCTACTCTCATTACCCTTTAGTCGTACATTGTTTCTTGCTCCCCCTCCTCGATATATTTTTGTGCAACGTAATTATGGCTACTTTGTCTCTTCCTAACATGACCCTAGGGATCCCAGTTTGGTACATTGATCCCCTAACCACTATCCCACCTAGTCAGCCCAAACATTATACTGCGTTGACCCCAGTCCACCCGGTTTCCATGACCCCTCCCTTTGCTTCTGTGCCTTAGCCACCTCAACAGGAACCTACTCCTATTGGGAAAGCCTCAGGTGAGTGGGGCAAAGCCCACAAGAAGGAACCTAAGGACAAGGCTACCTAGACAACCCCTACTCCTCAGCTTCCAAAGTGTACCCCTTCATGTGCTTTGTGTGATGTTTTTGGTCATGCCACCCATACCTGTCCTGAATTGCCTACTCTCAAACCCATGGTCAACGAGGCGTTTTCTAAGTCTGATATCCCAGAGGTCCATGTCACTTTACCCGATTCAGCCCCGAAAATTCTTTATGCACAAATCATCCTTGTGATTTTTGTGATTTCCATGGCTAATATAATCACCTTTGTCCCCGCCTCGAAGACTACCACATCTCTTTGGAAGTGGTCCGCCAATTTGAGGCCAAGCACAACGAGTCCACCTCTCCCTTATTTGCGAGTTTTTCTTTGGCATAACTAGAGGACACATCTACTCCCATTGAAATTACCCCTCCTGATGTCGAGATGACAGGCCACCATTTTCTACTTATCATTATCTATGAGATCCATGATGGAAGACTCCTCTGGGACTTCCCCTTTTGTTTTACCTAACCTCCCTTCAATGATCACACTGGGCTCAACATGATCCCTCATCTACTTGTTTGTCGGTCACCCCCTGTGATGATGCGCATGTGAACCTTTCTTCTCATGATGATGATTCAGGTAGCTTTGTCGTGCAATGTGGTATCCCTTCCACCAGTCACCCCATCTTCCATTCTGATGAAGACATTATAAAAGTGATGACCACCCCTAACTTTCTATGGGATGATATGCACCATCGTACATACTTCCACCCACAGAAGTCCCATGAATAATATGATGTGGAAACAAAAGAATTCATTCCCGATGAGGTCGATTGGTTTAGAAATCCCATCCTTACACCTGATGCTTTCAAAGAAGGAAATATGGCCAATATCTCTCCTACCATTAAAATTAACATTTCTGATAAACCAGGGGTAGAAAAAAACATTACCTTGGGTGCCCAATTCACCTCGGAAGAAATTGAGGCTTACACCAAGTTATTCAACGAATTCCGCGATGTTTTCACCTGGTCCTATTCATAAATTTTTGGAATTGATCCTGCCATTATTGAACACCATATCGATACATGGCCCGAGGCCAATCTTTTCCGTTAAAATTTTACACCCATTAATCCTTCTAGATGAGAGGTTGTCAAAGAAGAAATTTATAAGCTCAAGCAGACTAGTTTTATCTATCCCATTGAATACACCACTTGGGTGTCCAATCCAGTTCCTGTTCTCAAAAAACAAGGCACCATCCATGTCTACACTGAATTTCATGACCTGAAAAAGGCTTGTCCCAAAGACAACTTCCCCACACCATTCGTATACCAAATCATTGACGAGTGTGTCGGACATGAGGTTCTATCCTTGTTACACTACTTTTTGTCACTGTCCATGTCCTCCTCGTTCCTTGATCCTGGAGGACTCATATAGTGACCCTTGTGTACTTTCCAAGCATGGAATACATACCCCTATACCACACTTTGTCTGCCAATTCATCTCCCTTTACAACTTTTCTAGAAGATCCCTATAAAAACCTGGTTTTCAAGGTTGGCACTTTGTCCCAGTGTCTGACCCGCGTTGATAGCAGAGAATTGCACTGAGACCCACATCGATTGGTGCTCTGTCGTATGTCTGACCCGCGCTGATACTATTTTGGAAAGTTTTTTAAATAGAAACAAAGTTTCTACAACTAGAAGCTTCGCAAAGCAGAGAGTTGGAAGTTTTTTTTTTAAGGTATGGCCGAGGAATTCCCCTTTGGGCTTCTTGTTCCCATAAAATAGGAACTACTCCAAAGGATCAGATTTTTTCCCATTATTTGAGGGCCCATATCCTCCTTCTCCATTGTTATATAATGAGACCTATTTCACCTTTGCTTCTTAGTTAGTGAGTTAGATGCAACAATCATAGACAGAAGAAGCAATTATAGCTTTGAGAGAATATAGCAGAGTGTGATTGTTTTTGTGTGTTAGGAACATATTGAGATCTTAGACCTTTGTGTACTAGGGTGTTTCAAACGTGCTTGGATATGGACCTGCTAAAGGAGAGCCTCAACATCAAGGCTTGGTTGTAAACTCCCCTTTTATTTATCATAATAAAATTCAACTGATGTTTATCGTCCACTCTTGTTTACATTTATAATGAAAATTTTAGCTTTCCTTGATCAGTTATATGGGTTGTAATTGTTTTATTTTTGTCGTGATTTACACTTGTCGAGGTGTCTTGACTATCTTTACAGGTAATCATACATTGGTAGCAGCGTGTATCGAGCTTAAGAAGAATGCCAAATCAAGAAGCTTCGACAGAAGATTATAAAATAGCATCAGAACAAGGTAGGTAATATTCCTTGCTCTAAATTTCATTTAAAATCTAGGAAGGTAGATGTTAGTATGTTCCTATAGATTCTAGACCCACCCTAGGGCTAAAGGGATCGCCTCTCTCTGCAGTGGGGATTTTCCTACACAACAATCCTTCATGGATGGTTTCTCCGGATACAACCAGATTTTTATCCGTTGTGCTGATCAGCTTAAGACTGCGTTCATTAGTCCATAGGGAACCTTCGCTTATAGGTTCATATTGTTTTTCCTTAAGAATTCCAGAGCCACTTTTCAGCGGGCCATGGCATAATTTTTTCATGACCTGGCTCATATTATCCTTGCTTATTTAGACAACCTCACTGCGCGTTCTAAACATCAGGAAAAACACCTCCATGATTTGTGTACCATCTTCCTCTGATGTTGCAAGTATAATATCTGCCTCAACTCGTTGAAGTGTGTCTTTTGTGTTACTGTTGGTCGTCTTCTAGGATTCATTGCACTAGTACAAAATGGCTAATTTGTTACGAAAAAAATAACTAAAATTTGTATATAAACGACTATTTTTCGGTCGGTGACCAATAGTAGCTAATTTACAGTATATTATAACGCGACCAACTTTTGGTCGTTTTTAGCGTAGTCATTAATTGGTTATCTCAATTTTTTTATCAAGTTGTATATTTGGTCACTGATTTGGTCATTGATTTAGTCACTGATTTGGTCACTAATTTAGTCATTCATTTGGTCTTTCATTTTATCACTGATTTAGTCATTAATTTGGTCACTGATTTAATCATTCATTTAGTCATTGATTTGGTATTTGATTTGGTCATTAAATGTCACAATTAATGACCAAATATACAACAAAATATATTACTATATGATCACCCGAGAAAACCAATTAATGACCAAAGAACTATGACCAACATGTTGGTCGTGTTATATGATACTGTAAATTAGCTACTAATAGTCATATATATGCAAATTTTAGTCATTGTTTGAAACCAATTAATGACCAAAGAAATGTGACTAAATTTTAGTAGTGTTATAAGATACTGTAAATTAGCTACTAATAGTCGTATATATGCAAAATTTAGTCATCATTTGTAGTCACAAATTTATCATTTGCAGTAGCCATTTATTCATTATATAAATGACTAATTTAGTAGTTTATATTCGTTTCATTAATAATCATTATAAATGACTAATTTAGTCGCATATTCATTTTATTTGTGTTCATTATTAATCAACATAAATTAATTTGTATGATTTAAAAAATGTCATACAATGTCCATGTTCATCTAATATGAAAACACAAAGTCACATATTTTAATTACAAAACTAAACAACATCAAGTGCAACTATAAATAATTTCAACCACATAAATTATATTATATGAAATGTTAAAATATTACAATATGAGTTTCCAACTTTATATTAGTTGGATTACAATTTACACATGAAATGATGTTTCATCACTTCAAAACATTATCGTTGTGTTGTCAAGGCATTATAGGTGAATTCACCAACTCTGAAGACTTGATCATCAGTCTTTATATGTGTGTCTTATGTGAGATATTGGTTCTAAGGGTATCACCAAACCAGTTCTCCTCTCTTTTTGCATTTGTCGCTCCAATGTTATTTCTCTTCTCTTTTTTCAATTCATGCTTCTTACCATCAATACTGATTTCATTTTCTGAAAACAAAAGAAAATACAATGCATTGTAAGAAATGAAAGACAATGAACACTAGAATATAACATAAATTAGACTATAAATAGTTTATACAACATATACCTTAACATCAACAATGTCAAAGCAATTTTCCTTCAGCATCATTTTCTACAAAATAAATGTCACTTTATTCTTTCCCATTTCTCAACATGCTACATATGATAAATTTAAAATCACATAAAACCAAGAGCAAACCCTTTTATAACCAAAATAAACAAACAAATAGTGCCTCTAATAAAACTTCATTATAATATTAGCAAATGAAAAGAGAGCTAGTGGACCATTTGTGTTGTTTGACTTTGCCTATTTTTGTTATAAAGTGCTCAAGCTTCAGGAACCAAAAAATGTGAGCACGAGCTAAAAACTAACCAACCATTCACTAGTCAACATGAGAGATCACAAATAAACCACAAAATTGATCAGGCATTAAAATTGTGAGCAGACTACCTTGAAATTTTCTTCTTGAGAAATACTTCAAAATCCCCTCGTTTCTAAAAAGCTTCCTGGCTATGTACCTCCATCCTTGATTTCCCTTGCTATATCTTGAATAAATAATATCCCTTCAACAACCAATTTTGCGAGAATCCTACCAAGTAACTCAAGAGCCTTGTGCGCATCAATAGTAGCATCCTCCAATGAAAATAGTACAATCTCCAACCTAGAAACATCAAAATTATATATAGTTATAATGTTGAAGAGTGTAACTAGGTAGGTCTTCCTTATAATGACTATGTAATTATGTACTTATGTAAAGATGAAGTCAATAATAATAAAATGACTTTTTGGTTTACTTGCTTCATGGGTTTCATGAGCAAGATTCTTAGTATAGGTCTATAGACTTCTTCTTGATGTCTATTAGGTACATAAGTGTAATTAAGAGTCATGTAAAAGGCGTGAAGAATAACCTCGAAGACGTTGCAGAAGAATGGCTTACAAACGTTGAAGATATGCCTATGAAGTTGGCCTACAAACAAATGTTAAAGTCAGCCTACTTAATGGCTATAAGGTTGGCTTAATTATTTGGCTAGAACTACTATATATACCCTACATATGCTACGGTTAAGAGAACATATCTGCGGATGATACTGAGGTTATACAACGTGCAAAAGAAGAAAATTTTGTGGATTCTACTGAGGCAATACAACATAAAGAAGGGAGCAAAGATTAAGTTAACATCTGGGGTAGAACACATTAAAAGAAAGAACAGATTTGCAGATCTGTCTCTGAGGTACTGCAGATATTTAAGTAACAATTACAGTCATGTTTGAAGTTAACAAAAGGTGGAAGAAAGAACAGGAATTACGTATTAGTTTGAAGGTATAACAAATCAGATCTAAGGACGAGATTGTCTACGTATAAGTCTCAAGGTGACAACGTTTGAAAGATAGAAAATACAAGAACAATTTTGATTGCAGACTTATCTAAAGGAAGAACTGAATGATACACCTTCCAAGGTAACTGAAGGACGTATTCTACAAAAGAAGCTAAAGGTTAGTAATTGCTGAAGTAACTGGAAGATTGAGATATTCACTAAAGGATATGATTAAGTTATCTCTGAGGAAAGAATTGTAAAAGTCAAAAACCTCAAGTAAGGAAGGTAAATCAGAGATTTACCTTCCTAACTTATTGCAAAATACTCAGTTACAAGAAAGATCAATTTTGTCTCTACATTTGTATAAGCACTTTGATAATTGACTTGATGAAGGATTTACTCAGCAAGCTCACAAGTAGTTATCAAGAAGAGAATTTGTATTAATCTATAGCCCTTAAATTATCAACATGGTATCAGAGCTATGGTTATGATCAAAGGTATTTTGAAAGGACTCGAAACATTCTAAAAGAACGTATGTCAAAAGGGCTCAAATCATAGTAAGATAGTACAATAATTAAACTAGGTGCAAGTTCACAAGAAAGGTCAATCTCAATGGCATCACAGTGTTGAAATTACCTCTGCCTCAATTCAGTACTACTCTTATAAGATTATTTCGATACCACAGCAGTGAGGAGATTGAGTTATAAAGGTGTATTTACAGTTAAGGCTCGGTGTGACAAAAATCTATCAGTATAATTCGTATTACAGTGAAGATATTCAGTGTTATAATCACAGGTCAACTACAGTCTCGGTATAATCAATCACATGATAAGTATGACACTACAATTTGGAACTACCATAGTAAAAAATCTATCATTGTTTCGTGCTACCACAGTGAGAAAGGTCTCACTGGTTCGGTGCCATCACAACTTGATGAGAAGTATGCCATTTCAGTTTGATGGTATTATGACATAGGGTCTCACAGAAATGGTCAATAGAAGTCAGAGACATGTACAGTGAAGTATTTACAATTGAAGCACAAAATAAGGTCAAAACAGTAATATGTATACACAGTGAAATATTACATTCAAGGATCTCGAAATAGCTGCTTACATTGAGTTTGAAAGAATCTAAATTCTTTCCTATGAAGTTGACAGTGCAAGAACCAACTAAAAGTAAGAACTAGTTTAGAAGGTATAACAAATAAAATCTAATGACAATATTGTCTATGTATAAGTCTGAAGGTGACAGCGTTTGAAAGATAGTAAATACAAGAACAGTTTTGATTGCAGACATATCTAAAGGAAGAACTAAATGATACAACTTCCAAGGTAACTGAAGGACGTATTCTATAGAAGCAGCTAAATGTTAGTAATTGCTGAAGTAACTGAAAGATTGAGATATTGAATAAAGGATATGATTAAGTTGTCTCTAAAGAAAGAATTGTAAAAGTCAGAAACCTCAAGTAAGGAAGGTAAATCAAAGATTTACCTTCCTAAATATATTGCAAAATACTCATTTACAAGAAAGATCAATTTTGTCTCTACATTTATATAAGCACTTTGATAATTGACTTGATGAAGGATTAACTCAGCAAGCTCACAAGTAGTTATCAAGAAGAGAATTTGTATTAATCTATAGCCCTTAAATTCTCAACATATAATTCATAATCGCACATGACCATACACTTTAGCAGTCTTGAAATAAACTCGAACTTGAATAAGAACAAACACAAAATTTCAATTTTGTGGTTTATATGATAGCCATTTGATAATAGCTCACTCAGCATCCATGTTTCAGGCAATATTTGGTGTCTTTTTATGTGGAAAATTTTCCAATGGGGCTAGATGTTTTGACCTTTTCTATTTGGATCTAAGCTTAATATGAATATGTATTGGATTTTTGTTTTAAATGAAAACATAGGTTCTTCTTTTTCCTTTTTCTGTTTTTCTCCCTTTACATATATATGTTGTGAATTTGCGTAATTTTAAACAAAATAAACAGTCATGTTAATATGTTTTAACATATTTCAATTTTAAAATTTATAGGTAGAGTTTTGGAGGAAGCATGAGAATTCTACCTACTTTAGCCAACATTCTTGATGCTTGTGCTAATATATATCTGGATAATAGCAACCAGGTTCAAATGGATATTAAACCCAAATGTTACAGTTCTTTTCACCTTTTGATTGGTGTAAGCAAGCATAACAACAATCTGAAGCTCTTTCTTTATGGTGCATCAGATCCCATTTAACTGTTGCTCCGTCATAGTCTGTATGTGGTTCTGCATGGCATTCAGAAGGAAGTGGCCTGCCAGGTATGATTCCATCTTCTACAGAAATAATATCAAACTATGCATCATGCTTTAATTGCACCATTTTAAGCTAGGATTCTCCAAACCCTTGTTGCCCTTGGAAAAATTGAACAAAGAAACAATATAACTCATTCAAAAATAACACACCTGAGAAAAGGTGGAAAAGAAAACACATGTTAAAACAAAATACTTTGAATTTTAACAGCTCTTCACTGCAAAATGCTAAATTCCATTCTCCCACATGTAAGTAATCAAATTGTTAAATTTAGAAAAAGAACAATAACCTTAAATATGATGAAAAAAGGAACCTAGAGAAATTGTCAGGAAACCATAATCCTCAAGTCATAAACTTAAAAATAGATAATACTGCTATATGAATACTTTGTAAAACATGCTCTCAAGACATAATGCAATGAAGAGGACAACATAATTTGGTGATGCTAACCTAGTAGTCAAAATCCCAAGAAATCAAAAGTGCAAACACCAAACTAAGATTGCCCATATATTCATTACTGATCTCAGTTCCATCCTCCAACATCTTTCCACAATCCCCGCTTGAAGCTTCGGGAGGTAATGAGAATCCAACTTCCTCCAACACATGGCCCCAATGAGTTTCCAATACTTTTGCCACCATCTCTGTTCATGGGAACCCCAATACATAATGTATAAACACACGCCCAAATTTGGGAGCTGTGGACCAAAAGGAGCAGGGAGGAAAAGAACCTGATGTCACAAAAAAATACTATGCCATCACAACTAACGGACAAGCCATCAGTTGAAGTCACACAAAATCTGAATAGAAAAAATGCATACCAGTATCTTTGGCTTCTGTGGAGGAATTCACACTGGCTTTCATTGCTTCACGTTTCTTAGCTTCTTCAAGCTTTTTCATCCGCCATTCTTCAAGGGCTATCACTTAAAAAAATTTAAGCATTAACAACATATTGATGTAACTGCCAAATTCTAAAACAGTCAATATTTAACAGTCAATAGTTTGCATTGTTACTGAACTAGGTAACACTTTAATTTTACATTATTCCTCAACTAGTGAGTTAACAATTTCTAACTTTTGAGGAATCCGGAGCTAAAAATTCGTTGACATTTAGATAATGAGCAAATGTATGAGCTCCCACATGTCAATTGTTAGAAGCTATGTGAATGGTGGAATATATGCAAGAGCACTCATAGCATATGGCAAAGGGCGTTCATGATGTTATATTCCCAAGGGTGAATGATATTGATCCTTTAATTTGATTATGTGAGGTCTCTAAGCACTTCAATGATTTATTATTCCCTAGTACCT
The DNA here is from genome assembly GCA_034641835.2 of Pinus albicaulis. Classification (NCBI taxonomy): domain Eukaryota; kingdom Viridiplantae; phylum Streptophyta; class Pinopsida; order Pinales; family Pinaceae; genus Pinus; species Pinus albicaulis. The sequence goes on along the minus strand of CM076578.1, from coordinate 1,441,291,595 downwards.
CTCAGAGTTTCCCCGATATTCGATTGCCTCCGGAATTCAAGGAAAAGCTCCTAAGAGGTAATGAGAACTAAACTTCCTCCAACACAAACGGCCCCAAAGTAAGTCTCCAATACTTTTGCCACCATCTCTCGTCTTAAGGGAACCCCAATACATAATGTATAAACACACGCCCAAATTTGGGAGCTGTGGACCAAAAAGGGACAGGAGGAAAAGAACTCGATGTCACAAAATACTATAACCACAACCACCCGACAAGCCATCGCCTGAAGTCACACATAATCCGAATAGAAAATGCATACCAATATCTTTGGCTTCTATGGAGGAATTAATCGGCTTTCATTGTTTACGTTTTCAGCTTCTTCAAGCTTTTTCGTCCGCCATTCTTCAAGGGCTATCACTTAAAAAATGTAACTAATAACAACATATTGATGTAATCGCCAAATTCTAAAACAATCAATATTTAACAAATGCCAATAGTTTGTATTGTTACTAAACTCGGGTAACACTTTAATTTTTTTACATTATTACCTTGTCTAGTGGGTTAACAATTTATAACTTTTGAGGAATCGAGATTAAAAATTTGTTGAGATTTATATAATGAGAAATGCATGAGCTCCCACATGTCAATTGTTAGAAGCTATGTGAATGGTGGAATATATGCTAGAGCACTCATAGCATATGAAGTAGGGTGTTCATGATTTTATATTCCCAAGGGTGAATGATATTGATCCTTTAATTTGATTATGTGAGGTCTCTAAGCACTTCAATGATTTATACCCTAGTACCTCCGGCAGAATTTCCCTTGATATTTGATTGCCCCGGAATTCAAGGAAAAGCTCCTCAAATCTCCGTTATGAAGCAAAAAGGGAGCTTACAAATATTCCCTAAAAATTGGTTGTCATTTAATAATAATCCATAAGATGGTTGTTCTTTCATTATCCCTTCATCTATTAGTGGTGGATAAAGCAAACCAGTTGAAGTTGTTACCGTTTGAAATCATGAAGCACCGTCGTACCCTTAGATAGAATGGATTTGACCGGATTGCTTCCCCAAAGACCACACATAAAGAGATTAGATATAATGGAAGTATCCGGATTGCTTCCCAAGACCACATAAAGAGAGAGATTAATAAAGAGTAGCAAAGGTGACCTCGAGCCATAACTATCGAAAAACTCATTTATTGAAAGCAATGGTGGTTTGGTGAAGCTATTATTCGCAGCAAGCAAATGTTATGATAATTTTTTTCCACTAACATTAAATAAAAGCATAAAATAAAATGGAAATTGTGAATCATCTTCTAAGTTGATTGCCTCTCAAGCTTAGAAAATACAAGTTCCCGCATCTACCCAAAACTATAAGAATTCGACTAGTCAAAATATTTTGACACAAATTGAACATCTACCCCTAAATCCTCATGGAAGGTTCCATTTTGGAGTTTTCTGTAGAGCCCAAATAATATGAACACGAGGAAGTGTGTGATAAGATCGGCAGGAATATCTCCTTGAAAAAATAGTTAAGCTCCAATTTTTCATTGTTTGATAAACCACTAGTAGGCTTAGAATCAATATAATTTTTTTCCAAGGGTGTAGTCCAAAATGGATTTGTGAACACATGTATAGTGCTCATGGAAATTTCCTCACCTCCTTGTGAATCTCATGAGTGAGGGAGTTCCTTTTTAAAACATCTAGCATTTCAAGCATGGATTGTTTGCCAATCTTTACCGGGATAACTTCATTTAAAATATTTGGAAACGGGAAATGAAACTAAGTATAGAAAAATTTTCAACCCTGCAGCTCCAATTTTTCACCGTTTTCTGATAAAGGCAACGTTTTAAAGATAGAAAATACACAAGAATAGTTTTGATTGCATACTTATCTAAAGGAAGAACCTAATGATACAACTTCCAAGGTAAATCGATGACGTATTCTTATAATAATAACCAAAGGTTAGTAATTGCTGAAGTAACTTGAAGATTAACATATCGACTAAAGGGCTCAAATCATAGTAAGACACCAATAATTAAGCTTGTGGTTCAAGTTCACAAGAAAGGTCACTTCACCGCTACTGGCTTAAAAGAAGCGATCTCAAGAATATCTCAATACTGCTGCATCACAATGTTGAAATGGCCTCCGCCTCAATTTAGTACTACTCTTATAAGATTATTTTGATGTCACAGTGAGGGAGAATGAGTTATAAAAGGTGTATTTACAAACATGTTCTCAGACAAAAAAGCCATCGGAACTGTATTACGTTGAAGATATTCAGCAGTTATAATCACAGGTCAACTACAAATTTCGTATAATCAATCACATGATAAGTATGACACTACAATTTGGAAATACCACAAGAAAATCTATCATCGTTATGCTACTACAAAGAGAAATATTCAACGTTCGGTGCCATCACAACTTGATGAGAAGTATGCCATTTCAGCTTGATGGCATCACAGGGTCTCGTTAAATGGCTACCGTGGTTAGAGACATGTACAAGAAGTATTTACAATCGAAGCACAAAATAAGGTCAAAACAAAGAATATGCATACACATGAAATAGCATTGCTTGAGGATCCTTTAATAGCTTCACATTGTGTTTGAAAGAATCCTAATTCTTTCCTATGAAGTTGACAAGAAAAGGAACCAACTAAAAGAAAGAACTAGTTTGAAGGTATAGCAAATCAAATCTAAGGACAAGATTGTCTACGTATAAGTTTGAAGGTGACAACGTTTGAAAGATAGCAAATACAAGAAATGGCTGATCATGGACCTATCTAAAGGAAGAACTCGAATGATACAACTTCCAAGGTAAATCGAAGGACGTATTCTGGCGAAGAAGCAAAGGTTAGCAATTGCCGAAGTAACCGGAGGATTGAGATATTGACTAAAATAAAAGAGAGCATTTGCAAGATTGAGATATTGAATAAACAAATGCGTTAATATGTTTTTAATATATTGCAATTTTAAAACAAATACACAATTTTAAAATCATACTAGAGTTTTGGAGGTAGCATGAGAATTCTACTTGCTTTAGCCGCATTCTTGATGCTCGTGCTGAATATATATCCGGAGAATAGCAACCAGGTTCAAATGATAGTAAACCAAAATGTTACACTTCTTTTCACCTTTTTCTTGGTCTAAGAAAGATAAAAACAATCGTTAAAGACTTTCTTTATGGTGCATCAAACCCCATTTAACCGTCACTCCTCGTCATAGTCTCTGGAGGTGGTTCCGCATGACATCTGTGTATGAAGTGGCTCCACAGTATGATTCCATATTCCGTAAAAATAATATCAACAACCATGCATCGTGCTTCTAATTGTGGCACCATTTTAAGGTAGGATTCTCCAAATCCTTTCTTCCCTTGGACAAATTGAACAAAGAAAAATATAACTCATTCAAAAATAACACACCTAGGAAAAGGTGGAAAAGAAAATAGATGTTAAAACAAAATACTTTGAATTTTAACATTTTTCACTACAAAATGCTAAATTCCATTTCTCCACATGTAAGTAATCAAATTATTAAATTTAGCAAATACAACAATAACATTAAATATGTCGAAAAAGGAACCTAGAGAAATTGTCAGAAAACCATAATCTCAAGGTACAACTTAAAAATAGATACATCCATATATGAATACTTTGTAAAACACGCTCTCAAGACATACGCAAAGTTAAGAGGACAAAATAATTTGGTGATGCCAACTCTACCAGTCAAAATCCTGCAAGAAATCAAAAAGTTAAAAACACCAACCAAGATTGCCCATATATTCATTACCCGGTCTTAAGTTCCATCCTCCAACATCTTTCCACTATCCTCGCTTGAAGCTTCGGGAGGCAATGAGAATCCATCTTCCTTCAACACAGGGCCCCTGTGAGTCTCCAATACTTTTTCCACCATCTCTGTTCATTGGAACCCCAAACAACGTAACAATTCAACCTACCATCATCGTACAAGCAACAACCTAATTTGTCCTACAAAACAAAAAGGTTGTGACAAACACGTAGCAACATACCTATCAGAAGTATAAACGGGTTTGCTGTGAAGCCCGCAGAATTTCAAGCCACAATTGGAGGGCCTACCAGTCCAATGAACAAACCAAATAGTCATACACAAGATGCCAGCTAAAAATGTACTTTATAAAGGAGAGTGTATTGTTAAACATTTATATTGAACTCCAGTAAAATGGAGAGATGATATTCAGAAAGTTGTACCCTACTCTACCTTCAAGATTATTAATTGGAAGCTGATAACAAGCCTTTTTTCCATTAGTTTTCTAAAATTATCTTGATTTTTGCCCTGAGATTACAAATAGCTACCGTTTATTAAGGTAAACATTAAATAATACTTGATGCATTCACGATACCCGGAAAGAAACGGGGACTATATACATACACCTATGTACATACACACCTTGTTAGAAATAATTAGATATTTTTAACAAGATAATTCCTCTCTTTCTAGGTTCTAGGTAGAATAATATGGAAATTTATGCTCGTAAGGTTGCTTTTCAAATTACTATGTTAGTCTCTTTGGGAATAACATGGCACTTATCGTAATTTTGCTTCCTAAATTACTGTGTTAGATTCTTAGGATATTTTCTAGGCAATGGAACATATGCACTAAATTCTTCTTCTGGTAATTGCTGCAACGAAGCAAATGACATATACAAAATATGTAGTGTAATTGGGAGTCCTAATCACCAGACATGGTCTGAAGGCTTAAAGCTTGCCAATTCTATGTAGTATCAATTTCCTCAGGTTTGGAATCTTTTATTTTTGTTGTTTAATAATTATTTTTGTTTATTTATTTATTATTGTCTGTAGTTATTTAAAAAAATTCTATTGTTTGTGTGGGTATTCTAATTTGCCCTGGTATAATTTCTTCAGACTTCCATGGAAGTGTTATGTCTTGAATGTTTCAATTAAAGTTTGTGCCTGCCTTGGTTTTCATCTCTAACATTAACATTAAGTACCAGACAGTATATGCTAAGTTATTTTAATTCTAATGGCATAGTTTATTTCCACTCATATTTCGACCTTGATACCGTCTGCAAGTGCCGAAGCTATTGATCTCATGGCTGTAAGTTGGTTGTACTTTCACTGCAATATTCTTTTTTGTTTTCTGTTTTTATCACATTATATTTTATTATATATTTGGTGCTGAGGTTACATCGTGGAATTTTGCAGTCACTTTGTGCATGGGATCCAACCAAGAGGCAAACTGTAGCTAAATCACTCAAGCATCCATTTTTCCAGGTCTATTTAATCGATCAAAAGCATTTTTCATTTAAGTATTGTTTAGATTTTAATTTCTACCCTTCAGATTCTTTAAGAAATACAGTTTTTGAAGATTGAAAATTTTTCTGGTTTTATCTAAGACTAATCTGTATTCTTTTTATGCCTGCATGTATATACCCCCTTCTCTGAGAGTAAGAGAGCCGATCTCAAAGCAGCGCTTTTTAGGTGACCGATGCTACTGATCTATTCTTGTGTTAAAGTTTGCTATGTTTATTTATTTATTTTTTTCTGAGGAAAATTTCATGGGAAAATCCAAGGGTTACTTCCCCACATTTGTGGATGACATCTTTGTAAAAATCCCTTAGTATATAGACTAGTGTGCCTAATCCAGGATGATTCATACTGGGCATCTGTTGTCACAGAACTAGCAGCTGCAACTGGTTGAGCTAACTTGTTAGCCTTAAAATATGCTATGGTTATGATTAAGTGTATAGTATAATTTTTCTGGTATTAAATTGTGAAAGTAGTTCTTTTGTAATGCTAAGCAGCTAATAAAGGAAAGAGAGCCCCTGGGGCAAAACCTGGTAGGCAGAATTTTGAGGTATTGGGTAATATGAAAACATCAAGTAACCCCTCAGCTGCAAAGATGTATCATTTTGTCAATTCAGGTAATTATTTTGAATTAAGGCAAGAACCAATATTTTTTTTGTAGGTTGCAAAATTTTTGTAGTCAATTTCTAAGCAATTATCTCACCCTTTTCTTTATGAATTCCAGGACCACAACACAGATTTTCTGTGGAAAAATAGGTATGTATAAACACACGCCCAAATTTGGGAGCTGTGGACCAAAAGGAGCAGGGAGGAAAAGAACCTGATGTCACAAAAAAATACTATGCCATCACAACTAACGGACAAGCCATCAGTTGAAGTCACACATAAGATGAATAGAAAAATTGCATACCAGTATCTTTGGCTTCTGTGGAGGAATTCACACTGGCTTTCATTGCTTCACGTTTCTTAGCTTCTTCAAGCTTTTTCGTCCGCCATTCTTCAAGGGCTATCACTTAAAAAAATGTAAGCATTAACAACATATTGATGTAACTGCCAAATTCTAAAATAGTCAATAGTTTGCATTGTTACTGAACTAGGTAACACTTTAATTTTACATTATTACTCAACTAGTGGGTTAACAATTTATAACTTTTGAGGAATCCAGAGCTAAAAAGTCGCTGAGATTTATATAATGAGCAAATGTATGAGCTCCCACATGTCAATTGTTAGAAGCTATGTGAATGGTGGAATATATGCTAGAGCACTCATAACATATGGCAAAGGGCGTTCATGATGTTATATTCCCAAGGGTGAATGATATTGATCCTTTAATTTGATTATGTGAGGTCTCTAAGTACTTCAATGATTTATAATTCCCTAGTACCTCTGCAGGAATTTCCCTTGATATTTGATTGCCCTGGAATTCAAGGAAAAGCTCTGAAATCTCTGTTACGAAGAAAAAACAGAGCTATAAATATTCCCTAAAAATTGGTTGTCATTTAATAATAATCCATAAGATGGTTGTTCTTTCATTATCCCTTCATCTATTAGTGGTGGATAAAGCAAACCAGTGAAGTTGTTACTGTTTGAAATCATGAAGCACCTTTAGACCCTTAGATAGAATGGACGTGACTGGATTGCTTCCCCAAAGACCACACATGAAGAGATTAGATAGAATGGAAGTATCTGGATTGCTTCCCCAAGACCACACATAAAGAGAGATGAATAAAGAGTAGCAAAGGTGACCTGAGCTTGCGAACTATCGAAGAGCTCATTTATTGAAAGCAGTGGTGGTTTGGTGAAGCTATTATTCGAGCAAGTTGAAATGTTGCTAGATAATTTGTTTCCACTAACATTAAATAAAAGCATAAAAGAAATTGGAAATTCAGGAATCATCCCTCTAAGTTGATTGCCTCTCAAGCGAGAAAATACAAGTTCCTGCATCTACCTAAAACTATAAGAATTTGACTAGACAAAATATTTTGACACAAATTAAGGATCTCCAAGCTACTACATTCACCCCAACCCTCAGGGAAGGTTCCATTTTGAGTTGTCTGTAGAGCCCAAATAATCTTAACAAAAGGAAGTGTGATAAGATCAGCAGGAATATCTCCTTGAAAATAGTTGAGCTCCAATTTTTCATTGTTTGATAAGCCACTAGTAGGCTCAGAATCAATATAATTTTTTCCAAGGGTGTAGTCCAGCGGATTTGTGAACACAAGTACATAATGCTCATAGAAATTTCCCAACGCCTTGTGAATCTCATAAGTGAGGGAGTTCCTTAAAACATCTAGCATTTCAAGCATGGATTGTTTTCCAATCTCTATTGGGATAACTCCATCTAAAATATTTGGAAATAGGGAAATGAAACTAAGTCTAGAACAATTCCCCAACTGTGCAGCTCCAATTTTTCACTGTTTGATAAACCACTAGTAGGCTCAGAATCAATATAATTTTTTCCAAGGGTGTAGTCTAGCAGATTTGTGAAAAGTATTATGTAATGCTCATGGAAATTTCCCAGCTCCTTGTGATTCTCATGAGTGAAGGAGTTCCTTAAAACATCTATCATTTAAAGCATGGATTGTTTTCCATTCTCTATTGGGATAACTCCATCAAAAATATTTGGAAATAGGGAAATGAAACTAAGTCTAGAACAATTCCCCAACTATGCAGCTCCAATTTTTCACTGTTTGATAAAGGAGTAAGCTATAATGCGACTTTTCGGAGATTTCCGATCACCCGAAAAATGCATTATTCCGGTGGACGAAATAGTGGGCCCCAGGAGCTGTTACCCTGCTCGTCACCACGACGTCCAAGCTCTGTTAGTCCTCCGCTACCTGTCTGTGAGTTTTTTGGGATCGAGGCAGACAATGTACAATCCTCTGAAAATAAAAAACTGCTCTGATGGCAGTCATTACTTTAGTCTAGGCTTGTTTGAACTTTGAATCTCTTGAAAACAAAAAATTGTTTCCAGGAAGGATGCCATGAACAAGCACGCCATGAATTTCCAAGCTAGACGTAGTTAAGTGCAGTCTAATCATTACAATGAACGTTGAAGAATGGCAGCAGGCAGTTGTGTTGGAATGCATTTCTGAAAAGTCATCATAATCAACATCCACAAAATTTTGGCCCATTATGCTTGAGTCTTCCACTTCATCTTCATTATCGATATACCTGAAACAAAAACAAAAATTTGACCATGAGTGGAGTGTCTATTTCAAAAAGTTGGATGTTTAAAAGAAATACACACAATTCACTCCTAAAAAAAAAACAATATGACTATATGATTAACCATGAAAATCTCCATATTTTCATAACCCATTTCAAAAAACTTGGATGTTCAAAAACAATATATACAATTTGCTTAAAAAAAACCTATGATTAAATGTGAAAAGTTTTACTACAAAATATGACTAACTGAGTTTGATCTGTGACCGGACAGAGACCAGAGGTCTCCTTCCCCATCACCAAAAAACCAAAAGGGTAACCTTCCATCACCAAAAAAACCAAAAGGGCTAACTTCCATCACTCCCCAAATAAAACCTAAGGCTCACTTTTCTCTCCCAACCAAGGAGAAAACGAATTTACAGACCTTAATATCAAACCCCAAAATTTATGACTAGCCATTCAACATAGATTCCACCCACTTTTATCTAAACTTTTAAAGACCATGCTGGAAGGACCTAATGGCACTTACCTTGGATTGACTGAAGTAGGCCTTGGTAGTGCTATGTATCCACTCTTATAAGTCTGAAATCATTTCCCCAATATTATTTCTCAATGCAACTGAAATCAACAAATGGTGCACTGGTAACAGATTTTGGCAATTAGAATTTAGGGGAAACTGAACTTTACCTGATGGAAAATTTCACAGGTGGTATCCCCCTTTTCGTTGCACCAGCGTTGTAGGCACTTGCGATGGGAAAACTGCACACCAGTATTCAAATCAATGAGAATTCGTAACTTGAAGTATAAGTCAATGTAAAATATAAAATACAGACTGAAAAGGTTTTAAGGAGAAGGAAATTAGCCTCTCTCTCAATCTCAAGGTTAAAGTGAGCTAATTGGTACCAGGCCAGATAATACCAGTTTATAGGTACACGTTTATAGGTATACTTATTTAGAGAGTTCACAAGGTTCAAAGTTAATAATATTTATAGGCATAAAACTATTATAATTATATTTAAAGTTCAATATATTAATTATATCATGTTATTAGCAAGGATTTGATTATGGGTAGAGAAAATAACAACCATTCTCCAACATCAAAATATTATGAGATGTCATGTTACTAACATTTATGATTATTAATAAAAATTTAAATCTGTGTAGAGAAAAACCATTTCCCAACCATCCTAAATAAACCCAATTAACTAAACAGAAAATATTTTATACTGTTGTAAGTGGTTTTTTTAAATGTCATAAACCCAAAACTTGTAAAAATTCAACAACCTTGACACTTCCAGAGTAAGCACAGGGGACTTCAAGGTTGAATATTTCTTCCTCCTCTTGCCATATTCTACACTCTGTAAGGCCTTGTGGGGATTCTGAGCTCCACCATATCTCTTTCTCTTCAGAATCATCTGAAGCTACTATGATGGTTATGGAGTGATCATCTAGCCTATCATATATAGGACAAGCACAACCCATCACAGCAATTTCTGCATTAGCAGCAGTAGACGAAGAAAGAACATTGAAGAGAAGAATATTCATTCACTAATATTTGGTCAATAGAATATAGGCCTAGTTGAAAAGTCCAAAAGGTTTTTCCTAGAAGCATTATAAATTTGAAATATAAAGGACCTTGTAGTCATTAGACTAATACCCTTGTATATGTCTCAGATCAAAGAACAGAAATGAAAACATCTTGGCATCCATAAATGTGTCAATACAAAGGAAAATTCAATCTGCAAAATATGAAGTGTTCCATGACAATTATAAACACGCCTTGATGTTACTTTGTCCAAGACTATTTTCAAGGACATAACTCTTATGTTGATCACCATCTGAAGTTGCCACTTAAAATGTTTTTCTGATCTCATAAAGGGCCAAATGAGATAAGTGTTTTTGGTCTGCAAAAACAATATGGATTCATTGTTATAAGGGCTTCTTAATGCACCTCACAAAAAATACGATATCCAAGACCTGGGTTTGATATCTTATAACATGAATCCAAGAGTTGTACAATATTTTGGCATGCCATCTCAAGATATGTTTTTCGGAGTAAAGAATGTCTTAATCCTGTGATTAGACAAATGAATCTTACGAAGTCAAGAAGTTACACCCTTATCTTGTATTAGTTCTTGGAGATATTAATAAAAGGGTCTAAATTGATTCAGGGAATCTTATTAACAACTCTGTTGCATGGGTCAGATCTCATTAAGGAATATGCAATATTGATTCAAGATTCATAACCTAGACAAAGGCTCATGTTCTGGCCTGTTTCAAAGACTATTAATATGAAGTCCATACAGAGAAAAGAGTTTTTGATTGATTTCATAAGGTTGAAGTATCTTCAATGTCTGGGAAGGACCTTTTTGAAGATTGTTTGTTTTAGTTGATGAAACAAGTTCTTTTGAAAGACTTCTAAGGAATTCATTAGAACAGATTTTGTTGACATCATTCTACAACCAGACGAAGCACTTCTTTATTGACTTGTAACAACCTCATCACGCATACAGCAGCATGGGACCACATGACACATTCTTATCCTACTATGGTTTGGATGATCTGTCCCATCATCATTAGCACATGACAAGTTCGATGACCTGACAAGTATGTATTAAAGTGCTCATATACTGTGGGAAAATGTTGCAAAGTCACCACTTCTCAATCATGAAGACACAAGCATGCAAGTTACAATTCGATAGGGACACCTCTAAGTATGGGTTTTATTTGAAAGAGCAGAGATCTAAATTTCTGGAATACTAATACCATATATCGTACTACTGTGTATATACCTGAGCAAGGGTTTTTGTCAAGAATGTAGAAGATGCCTTGCATTGTACTAATCATGATTATATTTTCTAAGATATGTTACTGACATCAGAATGCCATTAGCTGTTTAGTATATGACAAAGTCTTGATCAACATGATTTGGAAGGAGCTGAAAAGAAGAGTCATAACTCTTATGAGACATTCTTGGAAGATCTGATAATCCTAGGGTTTGTAAACCTTAGGTGATCTTGAAAGATGTGATTAAGAAAAATCTAGGGTTTGTGGACAAAACCATAGACCAAAAGTATTGAAAGATGATGATTCCGCTGGATGAAGAAACCCTAACTCATGAAAGAAAGGAAAAGCAAGCACATGCATTAATGGATGGTGAATATGAAGAATTTGTAGATAAATTTCATGATTTCTGCAAGAAGATAAGGATCAAGAGGAAGCTAACAAAATCCTCAAAGATAAGTACTTTATATCTCTCTTCCTTGATTATTATTATTTTTCTATTAGTTAGCATCTTCTCTTCATTTATTTTTTTGTGTTATAATCATTCTTCCATGGCTTCCTAATGATGTTTGCACGTACATTGTGAAGGCTTCCAAGACTCTGGCAGTAAATGAAAGCACTAGGAAGAACGAAGAAAATGATATGGCAAGAGCATTCTCCCAGGACAGAGCACAAACTCAGCTTGAGTGATTTGTGCTCAAGAGGGAGAATTGGATCAAGACATCTAGAATCATGCCAGATTCCCAAAAGAGCTTCAAGTTCAAAGGGAGCAAACAAGCTAGCAAGTTTGAAGGATGTCATGATAAAAGAAAGTGTGTAGAAGATCTGAAGAGAAGTTTGTGGTGACTTCCAAGTGAATCTACAAGATTTAGCATGCAGCAGATGGCAGCATAAAGACTCATGCCAAGAGGGTTCTCCTAGTAAGAGGGAGAATACTATTCTCCAGTTTTCAGGTACACTTCTATTAGAATCATTATCACTATGGTTTCTGCTAAAAGTTGCATCAGATGAATGTAAAGACTATTTTTCCTTGATAAATAAATTCAAGAAGAAGTGTACATAGAGCCACCTCAGGATTTTGAGGGACATGAAGGAGTCTCTTGCTTGTAAACAGAAGGATTTATGGATTAATGGATCAAGGTTGATCTTGTCATCATATGACTTCTTTCTAACATGGGAAAAAATACTCACGTGATAAAGGGAGCAATTAAGCCTTGCTTCAGCTTCAGAGGGAGTTGATCTCTTAGTACAAGATGGACCTAGATTTGATGCATTACCTCCTTGGTCGAAAGAAGCATACTATTGAGATCCCTCAAAGACTCTTGGGATGATAAACTGTTATTCAGATCGTCAAACTAGATAGTTGATATGCTATAGTAACTAGAAAGTTGCAGTGACAAAGGGAGAAACTAGGATTGCCACAACAAGATCTGTTTTAGAGTAGCACCCAATTAGGGTGACCGGAAAACAGTTATGACGATGGCTCCAACAAAGAAAGCATATCAGTCTATGGTTGAGCCAAGATATGCAACTCAGCATGTGTTGAAGCACCTACATGGTACAATTGGACATAGATTGAAGAAATGAAGTACCGTTGCAGAGATACACATATTTAAATTGGCCAGTGAGTGCGAGAAATAGAAAGAGTAGATCAAGATGTTGCTTCGCTGTGAATTCTTGGATGAGCAAGAAGCAGACATATATTGCACTCAGCACTGTAGAGGCCAAGTATATTGCAGCTTGGTTGGAAATTTGTGAAGCAATATGGCTTTAGAAGCTATTTGCAAGATCGTTTGATCAGGTCTGCACAACAACCATGATATCAGGTCGAAGCATAGCGAGATCTAGTACCAAGACATGGTACAGAAGTGAGCAGTGTGGCTCCAGCACTATTCTACAATCACACATATTGTTGACAAAGCCTCTATCCCAGGATGAAGTCTGTATACTTCAAGGACAAGCTTGGGGTGATTAAATATGCCTCTCTCATCAAGAGGGAGAGTTGATGTGATATCATCAGGGGACGTCATTCTCCCTGGGTCAAATATGTTGACCAGGATTAGGGAGAATGGTCTGGCAGAAGATAGTCATTCTTCCTAGGTCAAGTATGTTAACCAATATTAGGAAGAATAGTCCTAGATGCCCAAAATTATTCAACCATAAAGTTGAGTGGGTGCCCTTCAGCGTCAGGCTTAGAATTACTCCCCAGATACCCCATTTAGTATCATGGCCTAGAATTTCTCATGCAGAATGAGGTGTTTGGATTTGGGACAAGAATTAGTTAAATGGATTGAGTGTGTCCATAGGTTTTCACCATGGGTCAAAGAGATTGACCAGGATGATGGTGAAACAAGACTAGTTTGTATACCATGAGTTAGAGGCATCAACCAGAATTATGGTGACTAGTTGATGCTAATGATATACCATGGGTTAGAGATGCTAACCAAAATTACGGTACCTAGTTGATGTTGTAGATTTTACCATGGGTCAATGTTGTTGACTAGGATTATGGTAATAAGATAGTGTTGATGTTGATAATGAGTTGTTTTAACCTTTTCTTGGAGAAATTTTTCAACAAGAGAACATTTGGATAGTCATTATAAATAACTCCCTAGCTAAGAGGGAGTGTTGAATTTTGTAGTTGTGGACAATATTAATGATTAATGTTTTAGTCCTTCAAATATATGTAACAATAAATATAAGACACATTCTTCAAGCCGGCTTCAAAAGAGAAAAGTTTTGAATTTGTAAAAAAAGAAATTTTGGCTCTATAATTTGTAGGGCTAGATTGTTCTCTGTTGTATATAATTGCATTTTAAAAATTTTTCAGCGATTTCACAGTACATTCACCCCATATCATCATAAGCAATTATATATAGAGAACATTAACATCAACAATGCATCAGAATAGTAAGGAACATTAGAATAAAAGCATACACAATGGAGACACTAAGATTTAGGTCAGACACTAGGGCAAAACCCCACAAGGGGGAAAAACCCAAAAATCAATTCTTCTTCTTCTTCTTATGAATTCATCAAATGTTCAAATAAGATACAATTACAAAGTACAATAATAATAAGACATAAGTCTTTCAATATCAAACTCATTAGGCCTCCTAAGGCCAACCCTGGATCATACAGGATCCTCAAATGATGGCAACAGACAAATCTATCAAGGAGCCCTCCCCTCCACAAGACACTTGATAAGGTTGCCTCCACATCATTTGAAGTTAGCATATATCTCTTTCACGATCATATCACAGATATCACAATCATAAGGATCATTGTCTTGCATCATTGTCATAAGGACCAATGTTACTCCCATACATGAATGTCATATCATTTCCATATCTATCATTGTCATAAGGATTGCAATACATCAATGTCGCGTGACTTCCATATATAACACTTTCATAAGGACTTCCATACATCAACATCGCATCACTGCCATATCTATCATTTCCATTAGGATTTCCATATCAACGTCATCTCACTGCCATATATATCATTTTCATAAGGACTTCCATATATATCACTATCATAAGGAATGCCATATCAATGTCACATTATTATCACAAGATCTATAATATTTGCCAAAAAATCACAAGGACCAGAGATAAGGGCACATAAACCCGTGACATAGGACTGCTCAAGAAGGTTGCATTGATCTCCTAACAGGCCACATAAGAACGGGACTTGAAGGTCACATAATCAATGCCCTAACTGTAGAGGGTTAGGGCTATTTGGGTTGTTCCAAGAGGCTACTTCACTTCGCTAGAACAGTACCCACCTTCTCAGAGATAGGCTGCATACAATTAAGATGAAATCACAGAGAGAAGGCCACCTATAATACAAGGAGAAGGTCGCATATACTCTAAAAGAAAAAGCACCCATATTCATAGAGAAAAGGCCATATATATTCATAGAGAAAGGCTTCATATAAGCATAGAGATACGTTGCAGATATCCATATAAAGGTTGCATATATTACAGAGATAAGGCCGCATATATCCATAAATATAGGCCATATAATTGGGATCATATTTCCACAGAGTTACAATAAATGAACAATATCTTCTCAATCAGTATATTACTTTATCAATAATTGCAGTAATAAGCTTTGCTGCAGTCATCCCTTTAAGCTTTACAAAATGGGGAATCATCATGTAGAAGCATCTTTGACTTCCTAACATGGGTTTTATAGTCTTATGCTCAATGCATTCCCGGGCCCTTGATAGCTGGTCGGCCAAATTCCTATCAGCAGTTGTCTGAGGGCCTGATACAGATCACTAAACATTAGCCATCTTGATGCATAAGCTATTACGAGAGAAAGAGAGCTCTATTTTTCTTTTACTAGTGTTTTCTTAACACATTAGAGGAATATATCTTTTCGAGGAGGAACTAAAGGCACACTATGATATAAAGAGAATTACTTTCTCAAGAAAGATCTCAAGAACTTGTGAAGTAACATCTTGTATTCAGAGAATTAGAAAAAATAATTGTTGACAGACTAGAGGCAGGAAATTTAGTTAATACAATAAATTCCCAGATTTAAGCTTCAGTTTCCACCACACTCCTAATCGCAAAGGACTCATTGTAAAGAACTAAAGAGTAGATCCCTGTTATGATCAGATGGGTTTGTATGAATCAACAACATCTTAAAACAAACAGAGCAAATACAAAGCGAGGAAATAGAAAAATATAAAATCCAACTGAACAATAAGAGAGAGATATAGTTTCAACCCACCTTACCACTTTCGATGGCTGTCCGTTGGGGAGATGATGTGAGCGAGGCCAGGGCCTTCTACTAATGAACATCTATCTGTATTTCTATAAGTGGTGGAAGTTTGTTCCCCGAACCTATCCAGGGAGGAAAATCCTCCCCAACTGATTTCTTCGGAACTCGCCCGATTGTTGAAGTAGACACGAAATTCCGATCCACGTGACTCTGGGTATGCAAATTTTGTGAATTTGCTGCTGCTCGCCTCTTTATATAGAAAAAAATCCCAGCCCTAAAAATTTAATCACGTTATTAATTTTTCTCAAATATATCAAAACTCTCAAAACCCTCCCGCCAATAGAAAAAATTTGGTACCAAATAATCAACACATCCTATTTTCATCTAGTTTTTATCTAAATTTTAGAACCAACTATAACAATTCGGTGCCAAAGACCCAAAACCTCATTTTCCTGAACCATTCTGGGTAAAAACAACTAGTTTTCCTCTGTTCTTGGGTTTTTATACCGGTGACAAGTTTGAGTTTCATATATATTTTTAATGAAATCAACCATGCCCTCTCCCTGACTTCGAATTTTGACATACGTCGAATGTGGCATGCCCTCAAAACCTTGTCTTCCTGAACCAGTCCTGGGAAGAACAACTATTTTTCCTGTGTTCTTGGGCTTTCATACCAGTGACAAATTCGAATTTCATATATATATATATATATATATATATATATATATATATATATTAATGAAATGAACCCATGCCCATGTTCGATTTCGACTTTTGATATCTGCCAGACTTCGATTTTTCCAATGTGGCATGCAATCAAACGTTTTACAAATCTTCAAACAATTTTTTTTTTAAATAATAAAAATATTAATTTTAATATTAATATTTATTATTTTAATAAATTAATTAAGGTTCATATCAAATGTTAAATTGGTGTCGCACAATATATGTATGTTAAGCATATTATAAATAAATTCTATATGTGTGTGAGTATTTATAGCTTGAATAGGCTTAATGGTTAAGAGCATGTGTTTCCTCCTAAGAGATCATAGGTTCAAAACCAGAGGGGGTAGAGTATGTATGTCTTCGTAGACTTAGCAGTCAAATCGCTACGCAGAGGTGGGTCCCTTGTCCCACAAACAAGGGGGTCTCATACACCAATTTGGTGTTTGGATTGGTCGACGTGAACTTAAAATTAGATTATTATTATTATTATAACAAAGGTTCATACACTCTCCAATGGGAGTGAGGTTTGAGCAACACGTGGAAGGTGTCTCACATGAGTAAATACAAGTGGAGCGAGGATGAGGGAGTGTCACACCCTCGAGTTAGTGTCGCGACGACCGAGTGGTGGGGGGTGCAACGAGCGCCCAAATTGGGTATGTGCGAAGGCAATGTGCAATAGGGATGCCATATTGGCGAACACCCACCTTGGGCGCGTTGTGTAGCGGTGGGCAGAGTCGTGCATTTTGGTAGACGCAATGAGAAGCAACGTCAAATGGGTACTGTGTGCCCCATAGCAAGCAGACGAGTCAAAGGCGTTAGGCGAAGTCGTGTTGGTGAGCACGTTTGGTGTTATGGGAGCATTTTGTAGTGATTGGGAAAGCTAGGCGAGACAGGGCGTAGGCGGCTGATCAGTCATCGAGGCGAATCAGGAACCCATGGTGGCAAGGGGAATGATGGGTATGATCACTCTGAGGTAAATGAGGTGTAGGGTATCTAGCATTAATGTTTCTTGGAGAACTGTCATCCAGTACTTATCAAAAACCTAATGGAAAGAGTATTGGACACAACTAAAAGAATTTAAACACTGCAGATGGATTCAGAGAATCTTCTAGTGAAATGTAACACTTCGATATCAAAATTGCAATTTTCCATTTATGGCATGACACAATTAAAAATTATTGACATAAATTACTAATTCATATACTTGTTGTACTGGTCATATTTTTATTCTTGGACTATAATAGTCATTTACATTAATCATTATTAATTTTGTCACTTATTATCTAGTCATATATTTTAATCCTAGGCTAAATTAGTCATTTAAGTTAGTCGCTTTTAGTTTAGTCACTTATTATCTAGTCATATATTTTATCCTTGGACTAAATTAGTCATTTAAGTTAGTTATTTTTAGCTTAGTCACTTATTATCTAGTCATATATTTTATTCCTAGACTAAATTAGTCATTTAAGTCAGTCATTTTTAGTTCGGTTACTTAAAATTGCTCAAATTTAGTAGTATTTCACTTGAAATAATAGCGGTGACCAACTCTTTTAGTCACCTGGTCATTAATTTCATTATTTTTTACTAGTGTTGTGTCTAAAGATGGTATAATGCTTGACCCCTTGAAAGTTCAAGCCATTCTTGAGCTTCCTATTCCTCGTACCTTACGCCAGCTATAAAGCCTCCAACGCAAAGCTAATTTCCTTCGATGGTTCGTACATGACTATGCCACCACTGCACATGGGTTCGTTAGACTCCTTAGATCTAACATTCCATTCATTTGGGATGACTATGCTCAAGAGTCTTTCGATGCCCTGAAACATGCTCTCACCTCCACGCCTTTGATTCGTCCCCCTGACTTTGATAGGGATTTCATCCTATACATCTCATCCTCCACCCATTCGGTTGTTGGGGTCCTTATTTAGGAAGATGAAAATGGAATCGAGCATGTTATCTATTATTTATGTAAGATCCTTGTAGGCCCCCCTGTGTCCTACTGAAATGAAGATAAATTGGTGCTGGTTATCATTTTCTCGATCCAAAAACTTCGTCATTATATCCACAAGCATTCCACTAAGGTTGTGACTAATTCCAACCCTATGGCCTTCCTATTGAGTCGTTGGATCATCAATGGGAAGTACGCCCATTAGATCGTTATCCTCCAAGAATTCAATCTTGAATTTTTCACACCGAAGAGTAAGAAAGGTTTAGCCCTCGCTAAGCTCATTTCTGAATTATCTACTGGTATGCAAGATCCACCAATTAATGATGATTTTCACGACGAACATTCGTTTGCCACTACTTCAGATGACCCTTGGTATGGTGACATCCTCACTTATTTAAGAACCCAAAATTTCGCCCCCCATCTTGATCGTGATGCTCGACAACGTATCTGACACTAGGCCCCCCGCTACCTTATCATTGGTGATGACCTTTATCATTGCGGTGTAGATACTATCCTTCATCCTTGTATCACACATGCTGAAGCTGAGAAAGTCCTTAATTCTCGCCATAGCATCGCTTGTGGTGGCCACCTCTCTGGTCTCGCTACTGCCCAAAAAATCATGCGCGCTGGGTATTTTTGGCCTTCTCCCTTCGGTGATTGCATTGAAGCAGTCAAAAATAGTTCCAATTGCCAACATTTTGTCCCAAATAATAAAATTACTTTCATTTCGCCCCTTCCGCTCCCCTCCATCCTATCATCTCAGCTGGTCCCTTTTGTAAGTGGGCCATAGACTTTATGGAGTGTCAACCTACATCTGCTGGTAACCACAAGTATATCATCGTGGTGGTTTAGTATTTCACCAAATGGGCTGAGGCCATGCCAACGTTCAACAACATGCCAACTAACATAACCCTCTTTTTCTTTAACCATGTTATTGCTCGATTTGGAGTTTCGAAAAAATTTGTCTCTGACCATGGCCGACATTTTGAAGATAAGATATGGCGTGAGCTATCCTCTCTGTTGGGCTTTGAGCACCAATATTCATCTTCCTATTATCCCGAAGGTAGTGGCCAAGTTGAAGCAGTCAATAAAATCCTTAAAACTATGCTTCAACGCATGACGAATAAGCACAAAACCAACTGGCACCTTATGCTCTTCCCTAATTTATGGGCCTATATAAGTTATGTTAAAACTGCCACTGGATTTACTCCTTTACACCTTGTTTTCGACGAGGAGGTAGTGCTACCGATCAAGTCTGAAATCCCTTCCCTTCATCTAGCCGTCGAACTTCTCCCTATAACCCAACCTTTAGAACAAAGACTTATCATGCTCGAGCGCGCTTTCGAAGACCGTCATGTGGCATTGCAAACCACCGAGGTGGCCAAGAAGTGCACCAAAGCTCAATATGATCGCAAAGTCCACCCTCGTACTTTTCATGAAGGTGATATTGTTCTAGTGTATGACCAAGCTCATGATGTCCTCGATCATGGGAAGTTTGACTCATTATGGCTAGGCCCTTACATCATCAGTAAGAATTTGGGTAAAGGGGCATACACTCTAGAGGATTTCGAAGGCAACCCTCTTCCTAATCCTCGTAATGCACTCTATCTTAAGAAATATTACCCTTAGCATTTCCCTCCTGAAATGCATGTTTTATTTCTTTTAGGTAGCTATCTTTTGTTTTTTGGTGATTAGATACTTCACCTGGACACATTTTTTACAAGAAGGGTCACTTCACCGCTCCTCAAAATCAAATTTCTTGACTTGCAACACTTGTACTTGGGGCACCACCTTGCCTTCATACTTGTCCACGCTCATGTCAATTTTCGTCGTAAGTAACCATCTTGTACTCATGTTTTTATGGTCCCCACAGGGCCTATTCTATGTGGCAACATCATCGAGTCACCCTTTTTTAGAGCATCCGAGTTGAGTCATCATCACATCCATGGAGTCTGTCCCAATCCTTTTGTATCCCACCATAATCCTCCATCTATCATTGCTTTGTTCCTATCTCATGTTGCACATTTCGGCCTTCATCCATGCTATCCCTTATCCCTTCCAAAGTCAAGTCAGTAGCTGCCAGGTCATCCATGCCCTTTATGCTGTAACAAGGGAAGTCGTTAGCCCGTTACTCAGTACCCCTCATTCCACCATCATCCCCGGTGTCAGTCTATTTTTCACTCTACTATTATCCCTCGTACATTAGTTGAGGATCCCTTATTGCCTCACCTATGGCAGACCTCCTTCTATCAACATCAACTTATTCATTACAGAAGACACGTCTAGAGGGCGGTGTACCTTGGTTCCATCTTCCACTCTTGTTTGGTGCCTCAGATCAGGAAAAGGGAACCTTTATTGCCCTTTGACTTGATTTTTTCTCATCTCCAACTCCTTATGGCATGATCGAGATCCATATACTTGATGGTTTCATGATGTAACAGATTGTATCAGTGATTCCTGGGTGTGTGTGTGTGATGTTTCAGACCTCATGAGGGGGTGGCCCTTCAAGTAGTCCCCCACATGCCCGAGTGACCTCTCTACTACAACCTTGGATGCAGCTCCATATATTTGATGGTTCCAACCTCAGCCACCTACAACACCTTTTAGTTTGCATGTATCATTCAGATTTTCAGAGACCTTTCCTGTTTTACAGGGCCTCTTTGGTTGTAATTATATCTCATGTACTCAGATATTATTGTATAAGTCCTGGTTTTTGTCCCATGAATAGTATGTATGTGGGATCCATTATCATGTTTTTATCTAGCCCATGTTTATTCCAACATGTACTATATATTTCAATTCCTTTTTTGTTGGATGCATCATTATTCTTTGTACTTTGTTATCTCAGCGGGCATAGGTATGCCTCCCCCGCCTCATGTAGAACGAGTACTCACTCATAAAAGAGACTTGTCACACCTGTAAGTCTCGTCTCCTGAGGGTCGTGTCCTCTCGTGCTTTAGTCTACCTTATATTTCTCTCTCTCTTTGACTCCCTCTTTGGTATCTAGTGATTGAGTTCTTACAACGTACTTCGCTCATACGATTAGCTCCTAATGCTTGCACGTTGGGGGGAAATCTGTTACACCAAATTTTTGGCCATCCAACCTATTACTATTAGATGGAATAAAGTACACCATGTAAGACCAATTTTACCATATTAAAATTACTTTCACTATGAAAAATAATTTAATAATCCATAATTTATTAAGTTGTTTCTGGTCTAAACAGGAAGCACCATGAGGAATAATTGAATAAATCCTTATTTATTCGATTTTCCTCAAGGGATAATTAATTAAACCACTATTTAATTAATATTCTCGGTCATATTTAACCCAAAACTAGAAAATTAATTAGATAAATCATTATTTATCTTATTATTTTCTAGGAATAATTATTTAAACATTATTTAAATAATATTCCTTGTTAAATTTGACTAAATCATTTATAAATAATTGAATAAATCACTATTATTTAATTATTACTCAACCACATTCTTAAAATAATAAATAAATCATTTATTTATTTATTATTTCTAAATAAAGGGATTTGACCAAATTCAAATTATTTTTCCCTCCACCAAAAATAATAAAATATTCCATAAAAGTTGGATCTAGATTTGGTTAATAATATTTTAACTATGCACCAATGTCTAGACTAAATCAATATTTTGTTATAAATAGAAGGGTTTTTCCATTCATTCACTACCTTTTTTTGCCTAAAGATCACTCTGGATCTATACTTTTGATCTGACTTTGATCCTCCATCATTGTCATATTTTTCTACTTTTTTCTTGTGAGCTCCCTTTGAGTTCCTTGTTTGTCTGGGTTTTCTGCACCATCAAGAGAGAGAGATCTTAGATCTAAAGTGCTGAGGACATACAAGAACCCATCCCATTGAGGGGAACTAGTAACATCTTTCTATGTTCCCTTCCCATGTGTCATAATACAAACAATTCTTTAACAATTCTTGACCTCTTCATTGGATGCATGGAGCAACTCTTTCTTATTATTTTTTTGTTTAATGTCTTTAACTGAATAGATCCAGATTTTTGTAGCATTTATTCTTATCACTAACTGCAGATCTAAGGAAATCGGCAACCATATTTCATGTTAGGGTTGTTTTTTATGCACAAATAAAGTGATATTTTTTCATACACTTGAGATTAGAATTCACACTAACACATATAATACTTATCAACAACATACATGTTTCATATAGAGGTGAAAACATAATAAACTCTAGATGATACCACTCTAATACAATATCAAATTTTCATGGAAGTTGTTATCACCAAATTGAGTCCTGTTGGCCTACTTCAATGGTCAACTTGGAGTAACTACTTCAAACCACTTGTAACCAGAAATTAGCCTTTCCAGTCTGAGAGGGCTCTCTCAAATTGATAAAGAATATTCAATGAAAAACTTGAAAGCAGATGGCTAACTATGAATTGGATTGAATGTGTTTTTGTGTAGGTGAAAGTTGTATAAGGTTTACTATCATTGGGCTTATGGAGTCAATATGAAAACTAAGTCACAAGTCAATCTATCTGATAGAAGCTGAAGAAATTGTATTCTTATAAAACCACACATGAAGGAAATAACAACAAGCTATATGTATACAAGAAGTTGGAGCATGTCGCCATGAATTCCAAGTGATTATACATAAGAAAAACTAATAAAACATGACAAAACAGAAGACTAGGTGTATGAAGGAAGTTGGAGCATGTAATCTTGAATTCCAAGTGATTATACAACTAGAAAAATGGAGAGAAAGTAAAATACTGATATAAGAAACATACATAAGAACACATAGAATAATCTCAGGTCTGAAATATGCTGCTGCAACTGTATATTACTAATAGACAAAGATTACAAGAGTAGTTCCTTCATAACATCTCCCAATCCCATCTAACTCTAAAAATATCCCCTTTATAGAGTGAGGACTCATCCAAATGATATGACATCTTACTCACCTCAAATTCCCACCTCAAAGACCTATTTCAAACATGATTCTATCACTTGGAGAGTTCCTAGGGATATTTCTGTTTTGCGGACTATGAATACAAAAAGGACTCTTCTTTCATTAATAGTTCTACAAATAAATTTAGTAACCCTTATAAACTACAAAAAAATTATTTTATAAGTGTACTAGAGTGCTGATGTGTCATTATGCCATGTGGGTTCTGATCTAAACCTCCTCCATGTCGAATTTTTACAATTTTTTCACAAATCTGGTTAGTGAAAACTCTGAAAAATAAGGCTTCAAAAATGAGTGTATATGTTCCAAACCCTGATGGCTTAGCAGAAAATGAGAGAGGTTTTTGTAGATGGACCTGTGATGAAGAAAAAACTCTTTTATATTTCCAAAATACGTTTTCATTTGGTATAAAATCAAACTTTAAGTTGACTACTAAAACAATCATGTACACATATTTTCGTAGCGAGTTTTAGTAGCGTGAGAAAAATGGCTTTTCCATCAATCTTCTTGACTTATTTGTTGTTCCAACACCTTCTTTATGTCATGACAACTTGCAACCCCATAAAACATGCCAAACACATGCCAAAAATGGATTTTAAAGAAAAAAAGCACCTACAGGAATTTTCGTAGCGTTTTTTTGGCTTCAAGCCTAAAGCATGCTACGAGTGACTCCTAAAAAAGTCATAAATTGCAGTTTATAAATGAATGCATATTTCCACATTATTAATATATTTTGGAAAACTGGAGGAGGTTTTTGTATATAAAAATGTTTTGAAGAAAAACCTCTCTTGGTATTTTAAATATCATCTCGAGCTATCCAGAATATACATTTTCAAAACATGTATAAAACAGGAAACTTTTGTTTCCTGAAAATAGGGCCGAAATAAATCCCTTTGTTTCTAGATTTGTATCACCTTTGAGAAAAGTGAAAGAGGTTATTGATATCTGATATGTGCTTGAAAATAACCTCTCTAAGTTTCTTAAAATACTTCTCTGTTTTCCCAGAAACCACCCTTGAGTTTAACTTCTCAAAAGTAAAAAAACAGATAAATCCTCATATTCACTACGAAATTATCAGGTGTTTTCGTAGCGTTTTCTGTTGTTTTCCTATGTAAAACGCTACGAAAAGTTGAAAAATTGGAAGATTTATCCTTTTAATTCTGAATTCATGGGGAATGACAACTGACATGGTATGGGATTGATTTGACATGAAATGTCATAAATGAAGGTGATCTCAAAACTTAGGATAGGCTTAAAAATGCAAAGTTTTTCCTATACCACCTTGAAATGTCTTAGGAGACCTTATCCATTTAGTGAGTGACCTATATGACCTCATCTAAAATGTTTCAAAATTTTATGAGTGATAACAGTGCTCCACTTGGGATGGTGTGCCCCTGTGGTACACCAAAGAACCTGTAGTTCCAATGCCATCCATATTTTGAAAAATTGAAAATTTTCTAAAATTGATGAAGACTTCACCAAGCTCTTATGGCCTTCTCCTTGGGCTCAAGCTTGATAATTACTGCTGAAAAACCAAATATATACATACTGAAAAGATTATCATACTACTTGAGCTTATTTACACACGCTCCTACCTACCCTAACAACTGCAATATTCATATTTGATTCAAGCAACATGAAGCCTCCAATAAAGCTAGTCAATGAGCTAATCTGGTACTTGAACCCCTTGATTGCACTTGAACCAAAAGGAAACTGTATTCTGAAATGATAAAGGTAAGAGAAGATGGATCTGTTTTTCATAGTGAAGAAATAATTGAAAATTTGGACTGTAGAACTCTTCCATGTAATCAGCTATGGAATCATAGAAGACACAATTTATTGATATCCCTTTTAAGCTCTCAATGAAAAATTGATCCTGGATATCCTTTTCATTTCCTTCACCAAGGCTGAACCTTGATTCCAACTCTACAATATCAAGCTCATAACCATATTCTTCCTCTATCTGCAAGTCAAATGGTATAACAATTTCCTCCTTTTTTGGAGGAGGAAGACCTTCCAATAACTATTTAGGATCTTGGAAATAATATGATCCAATTTTAACATCCAATAGTTCAATTTCATTCTACAATCTTTCAGCAGCTAAACCAAGAAATCAAATTTTATTTTCAGGTGTGGGTCGACTCGATTTCAAACAACGAAATACTATTGTGGAGAAATGCTCATCTATCCGAAATTCTGCTAACTCATCCCTTACACTTTGTAGCATTTCATTATATAAAGAGTTTGCCACATACCCTGTGATCTTGGATCACCATGAATGTTCTGAAATCTAGATTCTTCCAAGTGAAGTCACTCTGAACTTTGAAGCTCAAGACCTTGAACAATGGAGTCGCCAGGTGAATGGTACAACCTTCGTGTGTTTTCCTTTTGTTCACCATCAGAAGTCAAATCTGAACCTTTTCGTTCTACCCATAGAAAATTTACACCTTCGTCCTCGACAACGGCGCCAAAATGTTATCACCAAATTGAGTCTTGTTGGGCTGCTTCAATGGTCAACTTGGAGTAACTATTTCAAACCACTAGTAACTGGAAATTAGCCTTTCCAATCTGAGAGGGCTCTTTCAAATTGATTTTGGATATTCAATTAACAACTTGAAAGCATACGGCTAACTCTGAATTGGATTGAATGTGTTTTTTTGTAGGTGAAAAATGTATGAGGTTTACTATCATTGGGCTTATGAAGTCAATATGAAAACTAAGTCACAATTCAATCTACCTGATGAAAGCTAAGGAAATTTTATTCTTATAAAACCACACATGAAGGACATAACAACAACCTATATGCATACAAGAAGTTGGAGCATGTCACCATGAAATACAAGTGATTATACATAAGAAAAACTGATAAAACATGACAAAATGGAAGACTAGGTGTATAAAGGAAGTTGGAGCATGTAATCATGAATTCCAAGTGATTATACAACTAGAAAAATGGAGAGAAAGTAAAATACTGATATAAACATACATAAGAACACATAGAAGAATCTCAAGTTTGAAATAGGTTGCTGCAACTCTATATTACTGATAGGCAAAGATTACAAGAGTGGTGCCTTCATAACATCTCCCAACCCCATCTAACTCTAAAACTATCTCCTTTATAGAGTGAGGACTTATCCAAATCACATGCCAACTTACTCACCTCGAATTCCCACCTCAGAGACCTATTTCAAACATGATTCTATCACTTGGAGACTTCCTAGGGATATTTTTTTTTTGTAAAGTTTGAATACAAAAGGAATCTTCTTTCATTAATAGTTCAACAAATAAATTTAATAACCCTTATCAACTACAACCAAATACTTGTATGTGTGTACTAGAGTTCTAATGTGTCATTATGCCACGTGGATGCTAAGATGGACCTACTCCAAGTCAATTTTTTACAAATTTTTCACAAATCTGTATAGTGAAAATTTTGAAAAATAAGGCTTCAAAGATAAATGTATAATTTCCAAACCCTGATGGCTTTGTAGAAATTGAGGTTTTTGTAGATGGACCTGTGCTGAAGAAAATTCTCTTTCCGATTTCCAAAATAATTTTTCATTTGGTCTAAAATCAAACTTGAAGTTGACTTCTAAAACAATCATGTACAAAAAATTTTGTAGCGAGTTTTAGTAGCGTGGGAAAAATGGCTTTTCCATCAATATTCTTGACTTATTTGTTGTTCCAAAACCTTCATTATGTGATGAAGCCTTGCAACCATCGATATCCCCCCATAAAACATGCCAAAACTAGATTTTAAAGAAAAAAAGCACCTACAAGAATTTTCGTAGCGTTTTTCTGGCTTCAAGCCTGAAGCACACTACGAAAAATCCTAAAAAAGGCAGAATTTGCAGTTTATACATGAATTCATATTTCAAAATTCGTAATAGATTTTTCAAAAATGAATTTTTTGTAGCTAAAATTTTTTTGAAGAAAAACCTCTCTTGGTTTTCTAAATACTATCTCCAGTTGTCCAGAATCTGCATTTGCAAAACATGTATAAAACAAGAAAATTCTGTTTTCTGAAAATACAGTCGAAATACATCCCTGTATTTCCCAATTTGTAGCACCTTTGAGAAAAGTGAAAGAGTTTATTTTTATTTGATATGTGCCTGAAAATAACCTCTCTTGGTTTCTTAAAATACTTTTTTTTTTCCCATAAACCTCCCTTGAAGTTGACTGCTCAAAAGTCAAAAAAGAGAGAAATCCTCATATTCGCTACGAAATTATCAAGCGTTTTCATAGAGTTTTATGTTGTTTTCCTATGTAACAATCTACGAAAAGTTTTAAAATTGGTAGTTTCATCCTTTTGAGTCTAAATTCATGGGGAATGACAACTGACATGGTATGGGACTGATTTGACATGAAATGGCATAAATGAAGGCGATTTCAAAACTTAGGATAGGCTTAAAAATGAATTTTTTTCCTATACCACCTTGAAATGGATTAGGAGACCTTATCCATTTAGTGAGTGACCTATATGACCTTATCTAAAATGTTTCACAATTTTATGAGTGATAACAGAAGCAACAAGTATAATAAAGCATGTCATGAAACAATAGTAGCATGCCATGTTTTCCATGCAACCATGCTATCTCATCCAACTAGCAATCTGTGATCCTCCAGCACACCTTGACCATGCACATAAAACAACCATGGGGCTACCATAACTATGGCATGAACCTTCTTCAAAAACCATTAGTAATAGATGTACATGGCTAATCAAACTGAAGAAGAAATAGATTTGAAACGGAAATTCACTTCAAACCTCATGAACTCCCCCTTAGCACATGCATCTCTAAAAATGCAGATTTATCTTCATGAAATCTTCTATATATGGCTGCACATCCAAGAATCTACATGTAACTCATATACGGCCATATTCTCCCCATGAGATGAAGCAAGCCTCAATTTTTGGAGGGAGATTCTTGCTCCTCTTTTCTCCCCCAAACTTTCATTTTCCAATACTTCTTCTTTTTATGCAGTTATCCTTGAATATTCTCCCATCTCTTGTTGGATCTCCTAAAACACATGGGCAGCTTGAAATCCTTGGCCTTATCGCCAATATTTTCACACAAAAAACATATAATTTGACCAAATAATAGAGAAATAAGTTGATGTCTTCTATTGATATTATTTTTGTTCCTTGCATGTTCCCTGTAGTCAATATCCCTATGGTCAAAATCATTGCATGAGAAATACTAAAAAAAAAAAGGACTATTATACCTAACATATGGAGATTTCCTTTGTATGCATGCTTGACGTTGGTTCTCCTTTTGATGCTCCTTTTGATGAGAGAGTTTGATCTCTCCAATACTGCAAGTTGCTGCTATGTGTTCACGAATTCCACAATTATAACACTTCCCACTCCTATTCTTCTTCTTGGTCCTCCTTCTCTTATATTTTGTCTTCATGCATTCCTGGAGATTTTCAATTATCCTGCTATCACTAGTTGCTCCAACATTTTCATAATTTCTTGTTGATGCTTGAGCACTAGTTTTGAACTTCTCTAATTATTTCCTTACATAAATTATTTCATCCTTGAGTCTTTGAATTTCTTCCTCGAGTACCATTATCTTCAATTTCTCTTCAACACTGATGCTTGATATCTCACTGGTATCACTAGTGCCTTCATGTTCTTCTTGTGAGGATGATTGATTTTTTACTGCAATAAAATTATAATCCTTTGCATTTCTCTCCATTTATGAAAAATGCAATTTTCCTCCAAGATACAAATTTTGCAAACCTATCTAACATTTCTTCGACACTCTCACAATGCTTCACATACATGCTATCACATTTTGAAATACTATTCAAAATAATATTTTTAGAAAATTCATTAGATTCATCTTTAACTCCATACTCAACTGATAGAAAAATATCTTCATCAACCAATAAAAAATATGAATCCAAATTCACTCTCTAATTTGAAAATTTACCTTTATGAAGTACTGGAATACCTTGTTGATCCATTTTGGAAAAGTTTCAAAAATTATGCTAAAAACTCCAAGATCCACTCTTTAGCAATCAAGCTACACCTAAGAGCCCTACTCTGATACTAATTGTTGGAAACTAGATCACTATCGTAGTGTTGGTTGGGTGAATAAGAAATGAGAGAAAATATAAAAAATTTCTCCAAATTATTAATATTGTACCATGCACAAATTGAAACAAAAAATCATAGATCAAAGCATCAAGAAACTATAAAATAAATCAACACAATGGACATAAGTATGTTTGGTGGAAAACCCTTCACCAGGAAACAAACCACCATGTTGAGCAAGTTGTTACTAACATATTTTACCATTTAGCTGGAACAAATTTTACATGGATCACCATTCCTACAGTTTTTTCTCTAAGACCTAGACTTATTTCCATAGTATGTTAGCACCCCAGGTGACATGAATTGTTTCTCTTTCTTCCTACGGGTCTATGACCACTATCCACTTAAAGGCTACCAATATCAAATATCTTTGTTAAGGCCATATCGCGCTAATAATGGAATTTATAGACTCCAAGTTACGTTAGTAGTTATCATGACGAACATATCTTCCGGCCGCTAAAATTATCCAACTACCATTTGATGGAGAAATTGCTTTTCATCGAATCATCTGTTATTGTTACTTTAATCTTCATTTCTATCATAATTATTTTCAAATATTTTACTAGATCAATTGCTTCAAATTAATATCATAACACGACCATCATTTCAACTTAAAACATCTAAATAAAATTGAAGAATAAAATAGGAGAAAATTTCTAAATACCAATAAGCTGCCATAACAATTCATACTTGTCTTTCTTACATACTAAAATCAATTTGATGGTTGAACTATATTTCAGCTCATCGTTGTCACAAGTGAAAATTGTTTGTACCCTTCAAGACAATCCTCACAAAGTTTATATACTCTTCTCCAAGTCTCACACTCACTCAACACACACAAAAAATCCAACCAAACTATCATTGAGCTATCTCCAATATAAACATGAAATTGGGTGATAAACTAAATAATTACCAAGAACTATTGAGGTCAACAATCATGTTCATATGCTTGAATTGATTTGGATTAAGCTCATTGAATCGATCCACCACTAACTCCACTTGTATTTTTTATATTTTCAACTTTATTCAGCTTCTGGAGGTCCCACAAAATTTTATAAGACAAAAATTTCTGAACACGATTGTCACAAAAACACAAATAATTGCTAACCATCACGAGAAATTCGGAGAAAAACTTGTCTAAATGCTCGGTCTCACAGATTCCACTAGCTCCATGCGACTAGAACATCATAGTCGCTCCCACAGGCCTTTCTTCTAGTCACTGAATATTTTCGGTCACTCCCACAAGCTTGGCTCTATGCAACTGAGGCTAAAGCTGAAGAAAACAAGAGGATATTCAGTCCAAAACCTCTGCCATCTGATGGAATACCTTCTTCAGCATATTATCACTCCTCCAAACCTATGTGTCATGTCCACAATTGATGAAATAGGACAAGAACAAGTCAATGAGATGCAAGACCTATTCTTCCAACCTTAGTACCAAGACCAACACCTCCAACTCCTCAAGCAACAACCATAACCACTCTAGACATATTCAACACCTACAACAACATCTCTAACTCCTGTAGCTACATCTCCAAGATCCTGCAATAGAAACATTTCATAAAATTGCCTCCAACACTGATAGAGGTCTCCAACATAGGAAACCAAAACATAACACATGTAGCAACATATCCAATGTCTCAAAGACATGTAGAGACATATGCAACCCTTATAGTAGCACACCAACCACCTGCATCAGCATCATCTACCATCAACCCAAAAAATCAACCTCATCACATATGTGGAATCCATCTCTACTTAACCTCCAAATCACATGCACGAGGTCTAGTCATAAGTATTTTGACATTAATTTCAACTAACAAGTCCATCAAACCAAACACACATCACCAAACACTCATCACACGTGCATATGACCAGCAACACAATGACCATGTTGACATCAATGCCAACACTACAATTCTAACATTTTCTTCAGACCATGCACATACATTACATTATTTAGGTGAACATAGGAGTCTAACTCCATCTTAAAGGTGATAGTGCCAATATCCTTGGTACTATACCTTCCATCATCTCCAAGCTCTATGTGTTATTGTAGATCCCTATCCTATAAGCTATTGAAGAACTGCTTATTTCTTTTCATATGAAATGAAGCACCATATTCTAAGTACCATACACTACCTTGTACAGTACTTTCCATGCAAGCAATGAGGGTGAAATCCAATTTGAATTAGGACGCAAGAGAATCTCCTTATGCTCCTTCTACAAGCTTCTTACTAGATTTCTTGTGTGGACACTTGGTTGCATAGTGTCCATACTCATGGTAGTGAAAGAATTTAATTTTATTGAGGTATTTTTTATTTCCATGGTTTTGGATAGATTCCACCTTTCCTTGGGCCTTCTTTCCTTTGGTTTTCTTCCCTGTGCCTATTAAAGAAAAGTTTTATTCCTCATCATTTATTCATGTGACAACATCTCTAGTGTTTCTTCTAATCTTCTCTAGCACCAAGTTAGAACAAATTCCCTCCCAATCTATGAGCTTGTCTCTTCCATTAACTGAATCCTGATAGTTATGCCAAGACTTTGGAAAACCAAGAGTGCTAAGCTCACAAGTTCATATGATGGAAAATTTTCTCCAACTCCTCCAAGTTCATCTCTCACCTTAGTGAAACTCGATAGGTATTGAACGACAATTTCATTTTTAGTCATTCAAATTTTCTTGACTTTATCTTTCAATGCTAATTTCCTGGCCTCACTATTGCTTTGTAATAGATGTGTGAGTGTTTTCTTATTTCATAAGGATTCTCCTTTCCATGCAAAGTCGAAACCACATGGTCTCTTAATCCCTCCAAGATAATCCTCTTGGATTTTGCAGTATATTTATTCCACTGATCCAGCTGTTGTGCATCTGATGTTGTTGATTTTGGAATATTAGTTTGTGTGTACTCCAAAACTCCATTGTCATCGAGCAGACATTCCATTCTTTATTTTGAAGCACAAAAATTTGAAGTTCCCTCCAATGCAGACTCAAGCCTCAATACATTGAAAGAAATTGTTCCTACATCAAAGAAATTTCTACACTCGAATTCCTGCACTTGCATAATTCAATTTCCTACACTGGAATTCCCGCACCACAAAATTTCTTTTTGAAATTATTTTGAGAGATGATTAAGAACTTGGTTTCTATGTAGTTTTCAATAGTTCCAATGCCATGTATAAAAAACTTGAAATTTGCAGTTTATAATGAATTCAAACTGAAAAAAATAGACACAAATTTCTTCTACTAAATTCTACGGAATGGAAAACATACAATACAAACACATGCAATCAATCAATCACAATGAACACAATTTTTTCTAGGGAACCCAACCGGTAAAAACCCCTCATCTGTTTGTATTATATATTATGAGAACAATGACCTATTACAATAAAAACTTCAATGCTTGAAGTGCAATCCTGCATTGCAATATTGATCTCCTCCTAAGTTTGTTATGGCTAATACTTAGCCAAAATAAGCCTCTGGCTTCCTCCTATTTCCTTGCATGATTCTTGCTCCTAGAGTATAGGGAAGCTACTATTTCCTTGTGAAAAATCCCAAGAGAAACGGTTCACATCCTACATGTGAACTCTGTACACTCACTAGTATATAAGAATGATTACAATTATGCATTTTTCCTCCACTTCACTAAGAAATTCAAATTGCATGCATGACTAGGGCTATATTTAGTAAATTGACTAGTTAACTAAGAGATTAGTGAGTAACAACAATTACAACTACTCAATTGAACTAAAAATGATTCTATTCTATCTAGAGCTCAGATAACTGAGTTTCACTAAATATAGAACCTCTAAATAGTTATATCTTACCCACCAAATTGAAAACAAAACTACTTCTAGCCCATAAAATTGAATTGGCTGACTTAACTGAGTGATTTGGCCATGGCACTCCTGCTAACGGCATGTCAACTCATCTTGCTAAAGTGGAAATTCAAATTTCTCCATTTTACTAAGGCACAAGTCAAATGAAGCCTTTTCCTACTACAATTTAAAAATCATCATGGCACTATATGAGAGATGATGGAGCTTGATAGGTGGTACTCAAAATTCATCATTTTAGGAAAATGATGTCTGAGTCCAGTGAAGCATCACAGGTATATTTTGCATGAAAATCAATGAAAAATCATAGCTATTAGTTATTAAGATGTCTCATTAAAGTGTAAAATCACTTAACACTAAGCAACCCCCACCCTACTAAAGAGGCTTCCACCACGTTACAATTTAAAACACAAGTGTTCACTGACCCTTGCGGTGGGAGTGCCAATGGTATCTACATCGTGATGGTTGGAAGAAAGAGTGCTTACGATTGTACTATGGTTTTTTCTGCCTCATTTAGAACACATGTTTCCATTGAATGGTGTGCTAGCATACACGATGGCTAGCCCCTATGCATAGTCATGAATTTTTCAACCACATTTAAAATAAATGCTTCGACTAATCCTGGTGCTTACTTTGGCGATGGCATTGCCTCGATGTGGTGGTAAGGATGGGCAGATGTGAATTTACAGTATTTTCTTGTTGTGAACAAATGTAGCACTAGTAGGGACTTTGGAAATACTTAATAGTGTGGAAGCTTGTTCGGGACACATCTTTGATAAGCCTATTGATCACTAGATTCATATGTCTCTTGAACTTATTGCATTTTGTATAGTTGGTTGGAATTCCTCCACTATGTCGATAACATTTTTGAAAAACCCTCGGGTTTTTCAATCCAATTTCAAACCAAAGTGGAACTCCTCTTAGCTTTGGATTCTTTCAACAACAATTTAATGTTATCAAGCTCATCACAAAGGCTTTCAAAATCCTCTTGGAAACTATGAATTAGAGTAATCTATTCTAACAAATATTCAAGGACCATTGAAGTCATTTTTATTTAAGCGAATAGACAACAACTCTTCCATCCATGTTTATTTCTTTAGTTTCTCCTCACCTCTATCTCCCACTCCATGATATCTTCTTCAAGCAATAATTCTCATAAAACTTGTGTTCATTCCACAAAGTAATATAGACTTTGGACTTAGTAAGAAATTCAAATCTGCCTTGAAAATCTGTTAATGAAAAGTAATGATCATCAAGAAAACTACATTATTAACACGAAATAAGCTTGAGGTTTAATCCTTCGAATCATGAGGAAACATATCTCGTAATTTTTTCACTTGAATGAGGAATATTGCTAACATTGATGAAAGATTTTGTTCAGCGCTGAAAATGGACATGTGAGACATAGGAACTTTGATATCTTTTGGTTCATGTCTCTACTCAGGAATTTAGGTTCCTTTCAAATTCTATTCATCGATGTAAAAATATTCAATACCATCGCTAGTTTGTTTGCTATTTCCAAATCTATTTTATTAATTGGTTGGAATTGCAATAACATTAATTTATGTTTCATAATTTTTATGTTAATATTTTTTTTAGAAGAGTAAATTTCATCCTTTAACGAATGTGCGGAACTTTATTTGTGTAGAACTTTTAGCGTGCAGATGAAGCTTCTTCCTCTGCACACACAAAGCTCCATATAAGTCTATAAGTTCAAATCTAGTAGAACTATGATCACATGGACTTTAAGAACAATTTATTTACTTAGTTTCCTCCAAGGAATCAAGTGGTCGTTTCCCATTTTGACACAAAATAGAAGTATTAGTAATTTACATTGAAATAAGTTATTTACAAACCTAAATAAGGATATTATTATGTGATGTAATCAATGTTGTCTATTGTGGGTGAAGGTTGCCACACTCTCTCAAATGTCACAGCCATTACATACATAGCAACAATTTGATACTAGTTGTATTGCTTTCCCTTTTCCATTTTACTTGTTATGTTAAAATATGAACAAGTTCAATTGAATTTCCAAATTTTCACTAGTCACATACATCTTGACTATTCAATAAATTACTTATTTATTTAACCATGCTAATTTACCAATAGTTTGCAAGGACAACTCGACAATCTAGCTTTGAAGGTTGCTTTCAACTTTACTCTTTATAATGGCGGATAACTGAACCTTTTACATATTTTTAAATACTCTAAGGGGCCAATGCTCTATTAGAGCATAAAATTATGTGAGATGATGCATCCCAATGGATTTAAATGACTCTAAACTACTTCACTAATTCATTGATTTAAATATCATTCTAACATAATTGAGAAGATAAAATAATGACATATTATGATAAATAGAGACAAAGATAATATGAGAGGCATTTCTTGACAGACATCTCAGATCCAGAATGCTTGATGAAGGATAAACACCTCCAACTTGGGTATCGGAAGGTCTTGTTGATTATAAATGGGTAATATATGCGGGCATTGTAACAAAATTAGTTTTTAGAGGCACAAAAACACTACCACCACATAAGAAATGGGTACAAAGGGTTCGCTTCAAGTTGTTATTTAATATAAAAAAATCTAGTGTAAAATAAAAAACAATGACCCCACTGACAACTTTTGGTGAGTATACAAATTTACACCCTAAATTTTGACTTTGTTCCAGTTAAATCTGGCTTTTTTTTTCATCCACTAAAATTTCAATCTTGTCGTTCACTCCACAATGATCCTAACAATAAGAATAACAAATTATGATTCATGGGTTGCCTCAAATTACATGTGGAATCTCTCAACTTGTGTATGATTTGTGTGACTGAATTCAGCATCGAACACAATCCCATAGCTGAGGCCTGGATTCAAATTCCAAAAAAATTATTACATATCGTCATTGTTTTTATAGAGTTTGAATAATAATACATTAATAACAAATAATATCAAAGGTCATGGCTTCCTTTTCGGAAACATTGTAGTGTTACAATATGCGTGAGAAAATACATGTAATCAAAACCAAGGCCTCGACTTCGGATATAACATAGGAAGAGTTGTTCATCAAATAATATGACAGAGCACAGAGGAAGCGAAAGAGATTGTATATAAAGAGATGGAACATGGGATGTTTACAAGGACAAAGAACAACAAGATAATTTTCTTGCGCAATACTGTAACCGAAGAGAACATTGAGTTAAATTGACGATGAGATTATGATTGTCGTGCTTTGCAACCTCTTCAAGTATCCCATATTTTCAATTCCATATTGTCTTCTTGAGGCCTTTGTTATCCTCCTCTAAAGAGACCCTCTCAGCGTCAAGGGCATCAATATGATGTTGGATATCTAGAGACCTCATACTGGGGGAAACAAAGGTGCCCACCAGAACCAGATGGATTACATAGTTTTCATGTGTCTTTAGGGTATTTCTCATAGAGCGCACTCCCATCTGCGACTTTGAAATTTGAATCACACTCCAAATCAGAACCAAAACTGATACTTTAATTTCTTCTTCAATTTTGATAGGCTATATTGTTATACCTTATGCTTCAAATTCACGCTATGGGGGCTCTTTTGTATTGTTGGATGTTGTATTTCATTAGCATGTTGTTGGATTCATCGCCAACTATCTCAAAGACATTTTTTCATTTTCGATGATTACCCTCTCACTATAAAAGGCACTGAACCTTCATGTAGATACAAGAATTTCCAATTTAATTATATTATTTTTTGAATATGTTTCTAGGTATCAGTAAACAATATCGCTTGGTTACACCAAACCTTTCCTCTGTGCTCGCCTTCTTGGTGTAGTCAATTAGTGAATCCCGGAACAAACCTGGATGGTTATTGTTTATTTTGAAACAAAACGCCACATTCCTCTTGGATGGGTGAGGTTGTGATTTTAATTCAATATTAACTTCACCAAATATTTGGGTTTATCAATACTCAACCCCTATTTACAATGGCTAGCCACTAATTTTGAAGCGACCCCCTAGCTAACATGAACACATACGGACAAAAACCCCATTGCTACTCCTCACTTTATAAGTTACTTTGAGGGATTATCTTTCCCTCTTATAAGCTACAATGAGACATTTCCCTAGTGGGAAAGCACTCTAAACTCTCTGACGACCTCCAAATATTGTCATCAACTAAGAGTGAGTTGTGATAGTTATTTCAATGCTTTGCTTAAATAATATTGGCTTAGAATAATTTGGAATGTAGTCACCCTCAAAGTCAATTTTTACCTACTGAAACCCTTGATACCTACTCACTTGAGGTTGTCGTTGTCTCCTTTGATGGCTCAAAAGTATTTTGACAAAGTGTTTTTTAAACTAATCCTTTGATATTTTGTACATTACTAGGATTAGTTAGTCTTTCATTTTTTCTCGTATGGAAAATTTATTCATACATAATTGTCTCCATTTGTTTTTCATTTGTATAAATTTAATGTGGATCAATAAGATACATTATTCATTTTTTTGGATTTTATTCCAAGAATTCCTATCAGTGGTATCAAAGTGCAAGGTTTGGTAGAGTGCAACAAAGGAGATGATCCATTATATCCATTTTTATGAAGGATAGAATGTTTGGTTCGTACTCCATTATCACACTGCAAGTGTGTGTGATAAAACCCAATAGAGTCTAGCAGAGCTGTTTTGGAAATGTGTGATCAAACCATGTGCCGAGAGTGTCTGGTGGAGCCATTGTGGTCACATCATAGGCTCGTAACCATTACAATTTCGTGTGAACAGAGATGCTGCAATGCATATCAAACCGACTAGATTCTGACAGAGTTGTTGTGGACGTGTGTGACCAAACCATGTTCTTAGAGTTCTTGTAATATTTTTTGTGGAAATAGTGTGTGAGGAGTGCTTGGTCGCATCATAGGCTTGACCCAATTGCAGTTTTGTGAAACTTATAAATATTTTTCCTCTATAATTACGAGTCTCGGGATTTTAATATCTTCAATTTCTTCATAGCATGAGTTTAGGGCATATTTTCTAAGGGTTGGATGTGATAATCAATCACATTTGATCAAAGTTTTATTTTCAAACATGAATTATCTGTTTTCATCAGTTTGTGTTGTCCTTAGTGGAAAGGAAAACTATCAAGAATGGTTCAGAAAAGTCAAAACAAACAATTTATTTTAATGATTTGGGGCAAGGAATTTGTGAAGGAAAAGGAGGTAATTCACCAGACCAACCTGAAGAGTAATAATAGCTAGCAATTTGGCAGAGTAAGGATAAAAAGGATTACATGTCGATTTCACCTTTAGTGACAGAAGAGGTAAGCATATATATTATTCAAATTAAATCAGCATATGAATCATTAGCAAAATTGAAATAATTCTATGATTCACATTCATAATTGGATATCATTCAGTTACTATTGAAGTTGTTTAATCTGGAGCTAAAAGATAATTATCCTTTAAAATTGGCTTATGAAATTAAAACTGTCAATCATTAAATTGAATCTAATAATGTTAAGGTTGATTTACAACTTACTTCCTTTATAAAACCTCTCTACCCTAGTTATTCACACTACTTTGAATTTCTCTGAGCTAGTGGAAAATTAAAAGAGTTAGACTTTGAAAAATTAGTAGGAAAAATTGCAGAAAGTGAGAATTATTTTGGCAAGAAATAACCCCTACCCAATTCTAATGCTGACACCTTGTGTATTTCTCAAAAAGATCAAAAATATCAAGAATAATAAGCCATAAATAATAAGGGTGGAAGAGGTCGGGGTAGGAGAAATTATAGAGGCAGGGGGGGAAATAATGAGGGAGACAAGCAACAAAATGATAGAAAACAAAGTAATTTTAATGATAAAACAACTATCAAATGTTTTAGATTTGGAAAATTTGGTCATACTACAACTAATTGTAGAATTCCTTGGGAGAAAGTCAGTGAAAGGAGAGAACAAATGAATGAAAAAAAAGACCAACCACCTCCAGAGAAAGGAAAATAATTTGAGAATGCCCATTATGTTGTTACACATTGTAATTTCAATATTGATCATGTATTTAGTACT
Organism: Pinus albicaulis; assembly: GCA_034641835.2. Lineage (NCBI taxonomy): Eukaryota > Viridiplantae > Streptophyta > Pinopsida > Pinales > Pinaceae > Pinus > Pinus albicaulis. The sequence goes on along the minus strand of CM076578.1, from coordinate 1,441,252,001 downwards.
TCATTTTCTTTATGGCATGACAGTTGTATCTTAGATACAAGTTCCACTTTTCATATGACCTTTAGGAGAGATTAGTTTGAAGAACTTAGTGATAACATTGATGGATTTGTCTATTTTGTTGATAACTCTCAAATTAAACCATCAAGGAGCAGATCTATTTAAATAAAGATGTGAGGACTTGCAAATTACATTCTAAATTATTTTCTTTACATTCCAAAATTTCAAAGGAATTTATTGTCTCTTATACAAATCAAGCAACAAGGAAATTCAATACACATATTTGATGGCAAATTGGAGATTAGAGAAGTTGATAATGAGACTATTATGACTAGTGTGGAAGAAGACAAACTCTTAAAATTGAAAAATATGTCACCCATTGCATTGAATACTACTCATTCGGTCCAACGAAATGATACTTTGTATTCAAGTTTATTATGGCATGCTCGTTTTTTTCATATCAATTATGACAGTATAAGAATTATGAGACAACAGGGAATTAAGGGGATTACAACAATTCCTAGAAATCTTACTCCATGTAATGCTTATATTTTGGGGAAGAAGAGTAAACAACATTTTCAAAGTTCTACTTCTAGAGCTTCAAGAAAATTAGGTCACATGCATTCATATTTATGTGGACATATGCTTGTTGTAACTACTAATGGTAATAAATATATGCTGACATTTTTTATGATTATTCAAGTATGTTTTGTGTTTATCTTCTGAAAGAAAAGGCACAAGTTTTTGATGTGTTTAAGAAATTTCATCTCTTGATTAAAAATAAAACTCGATTTAATATAGGAACTCTAAGAACTTATAATGGTGGTGAGTATACTTCACATGCTTCTGAAAATTATTTGCAAGAAAATGGAATCAAACACCAAACAAAAATTCCTTATAATCCACAAAAAATGTTGTTGCAGAATGAATGAACAGAACATTGCTTAATATGGTTAGATCAATGATATTATTTAAGAATGTAAATTTGATGTTTTTGGGAGAAGCAATGATTTGTGTTGCTTATATTAAAAAGTGGTTTCCTTATTATGTCTTTAACAATAAAACTCTATATCATATGTGGTATAATCGTCTTCATGTTGTTCAACATTTTAGTTTTCTTTGTTCTCAATGTTATGCTTTCATTCCTAAACAACAAAGAAAAAACTTGAGTCAAAGAAGTAGAAAATGTATATTTTTGGGATATTCCAATATTTCCAAGGCATATAGAATATATGATAAAGAAAATAAGAAGTTTATTTTATTAAGAGATGTAGTTTTTCTTGAATTAGGTAAAGATATATCCATTATTGATAGACAACTCATCCATTTAGAAAAGTTTATGTTCAAGATGTTTTATTCTGAATATGATAATAATATTCCACATCCTGAAGGGGGGATTCCCATTTTAGATCATTCTATGGATTTTCCTTATACAATTTTTCCTCTCAACAATGATAATGGTTGTGCTGAAGAAACATTATATGATAGAAGTGTTTTCGCAGGGACAAAAAATGCTTATGTTCCAGAATATTCTACTCCACAAGATGAGAAACCGCCTCCACAAGTTGAGAAACCACTACGAAGATAAACTCGTATCAAAATAGTTCCAAGAAAATATGGTTTTTTTTAATAGGAATTTATTTAGGTAACTACTCTAATGATTCTAAATATAATCTATATGTTGATAGTGAGCCTACTTGTTTTGAAGAAGTTGTTAGTCTGTAACAACCCTGGGTTAAAACTTCATGTAATAAAGCTAAAAAAGGTTAAATAATAACCATGGTCTTGGGACATATATTCCATTCTAAATCATGGAAAAATCATCCAAGTGGGTATTCATTTGGTTTATTATGGCCATGTAAATTGGCAAAGGCAATGAAAAAGGATTTTCAATGGAAAAGTGGAATTAATTGGCATTTTATTTATGAAAATAATGGAAAATAGGAGAAAATTAAGGTGACAGGTCACAGGTTTCATGTGAGGAGGAAAATGAAGGAAAAATAATGGAAATTGAATAAAATGGAGTCCTCATTAATAAAAATGCTTCTGAGGATCATTGTGTAGCTTTTGTTAGTTGAGACTTTCATTTTCTCAATTTTGGAGCTCTCAATCTCTATCTCTCTCATACTCTTGGACACTTAGAGTTTCCTTGGAGCACTCTTGGAGGAGTGAAAAAGAAGAGAAGGAAAGTGCAATAGGACATCTAGATCAACATCTACAATGGTTTTTTCCTATAGATACTGAGTTTCATGTATGATTTAGTTTATAGTTTTGGCATGCATGGCACATGCATGTATTTTCTAAGTTATGATCTGTTATTAGCATGTAGGATTTACTAGATTGAGAGTGGTTTTTCCCAGACTTGCCATTTCCTGGATAACGATGTTGTTGTGGGTTTATTTCCTTTTGTTTTCTTCTTGGTACTCATGTTCCTTATGGCTGTGGGTTGAGTTAATAGTTCATGGAAGCCTTGGTTGGACAAACACTTTGGAAGCCCTGTAATAAGTTGGGTTGAGTTACTAGTCCTTGAAGCCTTAATTGGAAAAAAAATTTGGAAGCCCTTGGTGAGTTGAGTTAGTAGTCCTGGAAGGCTTAGTTGGACAAACACTCTAGAAGCCTATCGACAATTGTGGGTTGTGTTACTAGTCCTAGAAGCCCTGGTTGAAACAAATGCTCTAGAGCCCTAGATAAATTGGGTAGAGACCGATATGGTGATTCTTAGTGATGTACGAAAGTGAGGTGGAATAATTGGTTGAGTATTGATGTGGTTTGGCCTCTAGAAGCCTTGATTTAGTTTTTCTTGGTTTATTCCATGAGATCCCACATTCATGTGCAGGGGTGATTGGCTGAAAGAAATATTTTTTTCAACCCAATCTATGTTCGAGTGGTATGTTGAAGTCTCGGACCTGGTTTATTTTTTCATATGTTAATAGGAGTTCCTTTCCTCTTGTATTTCATGGGAAAATGTATTTGTTATTATATGATCTTGATGGTTGTTTTATCATTGTTATTATATTAGTTATATGCTAGTTATAAGCATGTTTTATGACAGTCTTGTTGTATGGCTCTCATTATGTTTTGGTTAGTATGTGAAATTTTAATGAATGAATTACCTAATAGATAACATTGTAGCTATTGGGAGGAGATATAGGTCCTCCTTGCCGAATATTAGATAAGTATGAGACCCCTATGATTAGATTTGTTGTTATTACCTGTAGATTACATATTTGTGATATGTTTGATGAAATTCCTATCATGGATAATAGAGGTCCAATCAAGTCTATGATCAAATGTTTGCATTAGTAGCTTCATTTCATGTTTATGTATTAATTCTAAAAGTTTCATCATAGTTCTGGGCAGTGGCCTGAGACCTAGCCCTGAAAAAGTGGCTCGGAATTTGGGGTTGCTAGCTCAAAACTATTTGAAAAAATCCAGATTCACTAGCATGCCTTACTGTGGGAGAAATTGTAAGGACTCAATCGCATGCATGAATTTTTCATAGGAGCATCTAAGGGTCCATATCAACAAAATGACAAGTTATCTCAGGCTTAAGCACCTAGAAGGGTTGGTTGCCTCCTGAAGGGTCTGTAGCTCCTGAGGATGGTCAAAATGGTTTTGTTTTTTTGGTTCCATTTCCTTAACTATATATGGGAAGTTGAATCACATCATAGTAACCTCTCGTCACAGGGTTATCCCAGTGGATCGGTTAGCTTGGGTAAATGTGGGATGAGGTTGGTTAGAGGATGGTATCAGAGCAGGTTTCATTCTCTTTGGGTGGTGTTTGGTTTATGTTCTTTTTGGGTACTATATGATACAACAAGGTGGTATCAGAGTATGGTTTAAATCTTGGACTTGATCGGCGATATGTGTTTGTCTCGCATGCATATAGGTTGTATATGTGCTTGGTATGTATGTATGGTTATGGTCATTGTTACAATTGTGTTTTCATGTATAAGTTGACGATGTTGTTGGTATTCATGAGTGCACGTTAGTTTTATATGCATATGTTATGCATGTCAGTGTCTATAAGTTGTTATGCATGCATTGGAATGGTTATGGTTATGCATGCATGCATCATGGTGGTAATTATGTAGTTTTTGTCATCATGATGTTTTTAGTATGTTATGATGTTGATATTTTGGCCAAGATATAGTAGGAAAAAAATATTATTAGAGCGAGGTTGCAACACTAGACCTCGGGGTAAGAGAAAATCATCATACAATTTTGTATGTTGGGCATGCAGGTATTTTGATCAATGGTTGTTATGTACATTATGGTTATGTATATGCCTATCATCCTATTGTCATTTTGGTTACATGCATGATAGATGCTAGTTCATTAGTGTAGTCATATGCACATGTGTTAGATAGTCATGAATGGTAGTTAACCTGTTGTTATATGCATTCTGGTCATACACATGATGATTATGAACATTGCATTAGGATCTTGATGTTATATGTATTGTGTTAATATGGATCAACCTGTGCATATGTTTAGGGCTATGATATTCAAATATGAGTTAATGTAATTGTGATATTGTGTCATACTAATCTGGACTGACTTGTGCATATGTGATAGCCTCCCATGCGATACACTAAGGTATGAGTTTGATTGTGTTGTCTAGTGGTGTTTGAGCATTTGATTATGTCATATATTTGGTGTTGAGTGTTTGGTTTCTATTATGCCGTCTGACTGTCATTTGAGTGTTTGATTAATTTCATGATATGAGTATGTGTATATAAGATTTCTTGAAGGAATGATCTTATTTTAAGATGATTGTATTGACACATGTGTTGAGATATATGATATGCACTTGAGTGTAAGTGAGTCCTATTTGTAGTATTCTAACTTATGACTATGAGTTGGCCATTGAATTATGACATGGCTTTTAGTATTAGTAAAGGATGATTTCAAATTAATAGATATGGTGTCTTGATCTTTGGAACATGTGATTGACATGTGTGAACAGTTGTAGGGAAACATGTTTAGTACTAGCATGAAAAGGTAGCAATTGATTTTTTTATATAAAACCATTTGGGTGACGTGATAGTGCATAATAAGACTCAATTGCAGTGAGTTCAAAGGTAAAAGAAATGAATTGGGTGAGAATTCCTTTGGCCATTTTTGGAAACCACAGTTCTAAACGAATGAGTGCTTTTCATGAATACATGAATTCTTCTAAACCTTGATTTCATTTGACCTTATGTGGATATGTGGTATATTCATGAACATGTATTTGATAAGTACACCAACTGGTTTCTAGTTATAGCTGGACCCATCAAGAGAATTTGAGTCCCTTGAGAGATGGCATGGATGTTTTTAGTTACAGGTTAGCATGTTTCGCAGAGTAAGTTAAGGAAATTGGTATGTTGTTATATTTATTTATACACTAAAAGTTATGTATTTATGGAATTATGATGAAGGGGATTGGATGGAAAAGGATATTTACATAAAATCTTGAAGAAAGCTTGGGTTGAGCCTTCCCTTGGAAGCATTAGGAACCCATGGAGTTGATTCATATTGTTGTTGCTAGTCTTGTGCTTTTGGTATTTTTTGTTTTGCTGTGCTTGATTGCGACTTTCTTTATGTCTGATGCATGACTATGTCACTTTGTTTGTGGTGTCGTATTGCTATAAATGGAGTTCTATTAACCTTTACCTTATGATATTTGGTAATTATGTGTTGATCATGACTATGTTGATGATTACATGTATAAATATGTACATATGTTTTTGTCTGATAGGATCGTCAGGATCATGATTGTTTTATGTTGATAGATTGTTTTATGTTGATGTTCATATGTATGTATGTATGTATATATGTATGTTTTTGTCTAATAGGGTCGTCAAGGATCATTCTTGTGGAGGAATGATTGCTTATGCCGGTGAATGGCATAAAGAGGTTCTTGGTATTATGAGGAATGAAGCGGAAAGAGTAGCCCTTACAGATCTATGAGGTCAGTATCACGTGGATATGAATTAATAGTATGTGATTATACTATGTCTATGTTTATGCTATGGCTGATAATTTTGAGGGATACATCAGCGAAATGAAAGGAGTGTGAACTACGACATGCTGGAACAAGCATGAATAGTGGAAAGATACTAGAAGCAAGGTTTTTTTGTAGAGTCGGTGTGTGATCTTTGGATGCGTGGTACTATTATTGTTTATATGTTGTACATCTTGTACATGTTGTACCTATGATGTTGTGTGCATGCAGTGTTGTGTACCAATGGTATTATGTGTGTGCATGGTCTGCATGTTGTACATAAATTGCTATGTACATGTGGTGTTATGTGTATGATTATACATGTGGGGTTGTGTGCATGTGGTTCCATGTAAATGTTGTACATGGGGTGTTGTGTACAGGTGGTGTTGTGTACATGTCTTGCATGTGGTGTTTTGTACATGTGGTGTTGTGTACATGTTGAGTATGTGGTGATGTGTACATGTTGAGCATGTGGTGATGTGTACATGTGATGTTGTGTTCACATTGTGCAGGTGGTGTTGTGTACATATGGTGTTGTTTACACTGGGTGTAGGTCTATGTCTTGTGTTGTACACTGAGTGTAGGTGTATATTTGGTGTTGTACACCGGGTTTAGGTGTATGTATTGTGTTGTGGGGTACACTAGGTGTAGGTGTATATGTTGTGTTTTATGCCTTCTGTGGGTGTATGTATGTGATGTACACTATGTGCATATGTAAATTATTGAAGAAGAGAGAAGGTTACTTGGTGCTTATTGGGTATGGAAACTGATCCGGTGTGTGTACGGAAAGGACAAAGGTAGAAGCAAATGACTGATAGAAGGATAAGTATCAATATTTTATTTCATATTTTATTATGCAGGTGATATTTGAATCTAATTTATGATGGGTACATGTGATCTATGATTTTGATTATGATGGTTACATTTTGAGCTAACTGAATGAGATATGCTTATACATAATGATTTGATAAACCAACTAGTTTGACTTGTTTTGGCAGGAAATGAATAGAATTGCAAGTGTAACTTATTGATGCGCTACCAATGAGGTATGATGTGAATTTATTTCAATTTATTTGAATGTAATGGAAGTTATGTGCTTGGTATAGGAAAGCATGAAAATACCCTGTTGTGTTGTTGGAACTAACTGCAAGAATTAACAACAACATTAAAAGGAATTGGAATAGGCATTAGTATGTTGGTAAAGAACTTTAGGAGCAGGGCTATTATGGGACACTGGTACCTAATAGTGTCCATTGATTTCCATGATCATTATATGACCAATATGATGGTTTTGAGGAAGGGATATGCCTTGTTGTTTGGACCTTCCGATGTGAGGAAACCTTGCTAAGGGATGGATTGTTGGGAAAGGGGATGTCGCGGAACTTGGAAGGCAAGTGACGGCGTGGAAGGGCGTGACAAAATTTCTTGGGGGACCATGTAACAAAGAAGGGAAGGCCAATGATGGATTCATTTTAGTCATTATCATTTTCAAATGGAATCACATGCACATTGGGAGTGTGCCCTGGAACAATGAGTAGGTAACTATTCACTGAGAGGACAAGTAGTGCAAGGATTGTAGTGCTGGATATTGGATGCAGAATTTTATTTTAACAGTGGATTATGGACTTCTTGGAAAGGAGGTGGATCCTAGTACTATTTTTTAGGGTGGAGGTGTGAGCCTCTGGATTCCTTTGTTTCATATGCAGGCACCGTATCCTTTTATTTTATGGTTGAATAAATGAGCATATTTTCATATGTGTATATTATTGTAAATATTGTACCAAGCTAGATTTATAAAGCTCCATAGACTATGGTTATTTTCTGGTTTAAGCAAATGTGCATGAGAGTATATGTGGTTTCCATTGTAAATATTATAATGAGTTGTGTTATAAAGCTCCATTAAACGATATAATTTTCATGTTTAAGCATTTATCATTGTAAATACTGCAACGAGTTGAGATATAAAGCTCCGTAAGTAGTACGTTTTGGTTTTTTAGTATTTTTTGTTGGTTTTAGGTGTCATTGAACATAGAGGATGGATTTACCCTAAGGGAGAGGGGTCTGTAACAACCCCAGGTTAAAACTTCATGTAATAAAGCTAATAAAGGAAAAATAATAATCATGGTAATGGGACACGTATTCCAAGCTTAAAGGTGGGAAAAAAATCCTAGTGGATGTTCATTTGGTTTATTATTTCTATGGAAATTGGAAAAGGAAATGGCATAGGGTTTGGAAAGGAATAGAGGCATTAATTACCATTTTATTTATGAAAATAATGGAAAATGGGAGTAAAGGAAGGTGAAGGGTCACAAGTTTCATGTGAGGAGGAAATTGAAGGAAAAATAATGGAAAATAAAGAAAATAGAGTCCTCATTAATAAAAAGGCTTATGAGGATCAGTTGATAGATTTTGTTAGTTGAGGCTTTTGTCAGTTCAGTTTTGAAGCTCTCGTTCTCTCTCTCTCTCATACTCTTGGACACATAGTTTTCTTGGAGCACCCTTGGAGGAGTTTGGCATACTCAAGATTTGGAACAAGAAGGAAAAAGAAGAGCAGGAAAGTGTAAGAGGAAATTGGAATCAGAAGCTACAACAAGTTTTGCTTGCATGTACTGAGTTGCATGTATGATTTACTTGCTATTTTTGGCATGAATGGCACATGCATGTGGATTCTTAGTTATGATTTGTCATTGGAATGGAGGATTACCTAGATTTACAATGCTTTTTCCTAGCCTTTCCATTTAATTAGATAGTCATGATGTTGTGGGTTTCTTTCCTTCTGTTTTCTGGTTGGTTTTCATGTTCTTTATGGATGTGGGTTGAGTTACTAGTTCCTAGAACCATTGGTTGGAAAAATTCTCTGGAAGCCCTGTAACATCTTGGGTTGAGTTACTATTCCTAGAAGCCTTGGTTGGAAAAATGCTCTAGAAGCCCTTGGTGGGTTGAGTTACTAGTCCTGGAAACCCTAGTTGGACAAATGCTCTGGAAGCTTGACGACGATTGTGGGTTGAGTTACTAGTCCTAGAAGCCTTTGTTGGAATAAATACTCTGGAGCCCTGGAAAACATGGGTACAGTCCAATCTGGTGATGGTTAGTAATGTTTGGTGGTGAGGTGGAATCACTAGTTGAGGGTAGAGGTGGATTGGCCTATGGAAGCCTTGGTTTGGTTTTTCTTGATTTATTTCATGATATCTCACATTCATGCTTGGAATATGATGTGGGGCTGATTAGCTAAAAGAAATATCTTGTTCAACCCAATCTATGGTTGGGTGGTACATGGAAGTCCTAGACCTGGTTACATTTTGCACATGTTAATAAGAGCTATTTTCGTCTTGTATTTTTTGGGAAAATGTGTTTTTTATTATGTGATATTGATGGTTGTTCTATCATTGTTATTTTGTTGATTATATGTCTATTATAAGCATGTTTTATGGTATTATTTATGTATGGATCTCATAATGCTTTGGTTAGTATGTGAAATGTTAATGAATGAATGACCTAAGATAACATTAGAGCTATTTGGAGGAGATATTGGTCCTCCTTATCAAATATCAGATAAGTATCATACCCCTATGCTCAGATATGTTGTTATGACATGTAGATTACTTATTTTTGATATGTTTGACAAAATTCTTGTCTTGGATAGTAGACTTCCGGTCAAGTACTTGATCAATTTTTTTCATTATTAGCTTGTTTGGCCAATTCCTTTATCAAATTGTTTCATTGTTAGCTTTTTTGTGTGGTTATGTATCATTTCTAAAAGTTTCATGAAGTTTTGGGCAGTGGATTGAAACCTAACCCTGAAAAATTGGCTCAAAAATGGGGTTGTTGGCTCATAAATTCCTAAAAAAGTCCACAGTCACTGGCATGCCTTGATTTGGGAGCAATTGGAAGGCCTCAGTCACATGCATGGATTGTTAAGGGAGTGACTGAGGGTCAAAATCAACAAAATGACAAGTTGTTTAAGGGGTTAAGCACCTGGAAGGGTTGGTTGCCTCCTGAAGGGTATGTAGCTCCTGAGGAAGGTCAGAATGGTTTTGTTTTGTCAATTCCACTTCCTTAAATATACATGGGAAGTTGAATCACATCATAGTATACCATCATCACATGTTTACCCCATTGGACCAGTTACCTTGGGTAAATGTGGGAGCAGGGTGGTTACATAGTCATAATGAATGGGAAAATGTAATGCAAAGGGAATATGATGCACTCATTAAGAAAGGTACTTGGAGGTTGGTGTATCATCTTAATGGCTAAAACCCCTTGGTTTCAAGTGGGTTTATAAAACCAAATATAAATCTGATGATTCATTTGATAAGCACAATCAAGGCTTGTAAAAAATGGGCATGCACAAAAAAAGGTGTTGACTATACAAAGACATTTTCTCCTACAGCTAAATGGAGCACTATTAGAACCTTTTTTTCAATTGAAGCACATAAACGATGGACAATATATCATATGAATGTTAAAACAACATTCCTAAATGGATATTTGAACGAATATGTTTACATGTTTCAACCATATGGTTTTTCTTTCAAAGGTAAATAACAAAAGGTATGCAAATTGGTGAAGTCGTTATATGGGTTGAAACAAGAACCTTGTGCATGGTATGAAAAACAAGCATATTCTGAAGTTGAATTATAAGCATTTTGACCTAGATGATGCAACTCTTTTTGTTAAGAAAGTTATAAGATCAGTTGTATATCTAGTTGTCTACGTTGATGATTTTATGATTACAGGGAACAATTATGGACATATATCTTCTGTTAAGAAGGAACTGCACAATGTTTTTTATATGATAGATTTGGGTTTACTTAATTATTATCTAGGGATTGAAGTTGATAAAAAAACTCAACATATTATTATCTCTCAAAGGAAATATGTTGAAAATTTATTGAATATACATGGAATGATGGATTGTAATATTTTTTCGTGTCCAATGGAACAAAATATAAAACTCATTTCAAATGATGGAAATCCATTTGATAATCCAAAAAAATATAGGAAACTTGTTGGAAGTTTGATTTATCTCTCCACTACTCATCTTGACATAAATTTGTTGTAGGGGTACTTTCTAGATTTATTCATCAAACTTGTGAAGGTCATTTGGTAGAAGCAAAAAGAGTGCTCAAATATCTTAAAGGGACTCAAACATATGGCATCAAATATTCCAAAGTTTCAGAATTCCACCTCACTGGTTATTCAGATGTTGATTTTGATGGCGATAAAGAGAATGGAGTGTCTACTTATGTTTATTTGATGACATTTGTATCAACAACTATCACTTGGATATCATGAAAGAAATCTATCCCTAATATTTATACCACTAAGCCCAAATATGTTGCAACATATCAAGCTACAAAAGAAATAATTTGGCTTTGAAAAATACTTGAATACTTGCAGGAGAAACAAAATACTTCAACACCTCTTCTGATTGATAATATTTCCGCAATTCAATTGGCCAAGAATCCTAAATTTCATGATAGAACGAAGCATATAAACACTAAATATCATTTGATTTGACATCACGTAGAGGCTAAAAGAATTCATTTGACACATTGTCCTAATTCAAAACAAATTGCACATATCATTACCAAAGCATTGGGACGTGAAAAGTTTGAAACATTCATATATTTACTTGGCATGTAAGATATCCCTTCAGATTAATCGGGGGGCAGGGGGGTGGGGGATGTTAAAATAATCCTTCATGATTTGGTACATTACTAGGATTTTTTAGTCTTTCATTTTTTCCCATATGGAGAAGTTATTCATACATAACTATCTCCCTCAATTTTTCATTCGTATAAATTTCATGTGTTTGATCAATAAGATACATGATTCATTTTTGTGGAGTTTATTCTGGTTATGTATGTTAGTGTTTTGTTAACTATAGCCATCATTGTGCACAACATTATAGAATAATTAGTTGTGATTATGGTTCTGGAATCACATGAAGAGTTTTTCTTGTGTGGAAAATCAGTGTACAGAGCTTTCCGAACAGTGAAATATCTACACAAGCAAAGCTCCGCACAATACTAGCCGAACTATCGATCCAAGGATCGAATGCAACAGAGCCCAATTTTACAAATGTTTATTCTTTCTAAGAAATGAAATTATTTTAATTAATTGAAAATATTGCGGAGAATTTTGTATCTTAATCACTACAATTGTGCTCATGTCAATACGTTGTTAAACCAAAATTTAAAGCCAATGTGCATTGGTGAAATGAGCCAATTTTTTACATTACCCTCATGATATCTTGGTAGTGTCTTGTGTCTTGGCGGTGCCTTGTTTAATATAGTATCTATTAAAAAAATGTTTTATCTTTGATTCATTATTGGCCCCTATTATAGGCTATGAGAGTTAAAATACCATTTATAAACTAAATTGCAATACATTTGTTAGAAATGAGATTTTTCTTAAATTGAAATAAATGGCATGTTGTTAAATAGCATGGAGAACATAGGTCATTGTGTTATTCATTGTGTGGAGCTAAGTTCCTTTGAATTTCATTTTAAAACCTAATTATTCTTAGTCGTGATTCTTGAACATGTTATAGTAATATTTGTGTGTGTGAAGTGTGTAAGTCCACGTGTGGAACGTGGAGGTGGTCCACCTCATTTCTAATGGAGGAAGCTCATTGTGTGGAGCTTCACACGATGGACTTAGATCCACACAATGAAAAAGGACATAACTTAGCTATAAACAATGAAAAATAATTGTCGTGGGAGGCAAACCATCAACCCAATTTTGCAAATTTTGGGTACTGGAAATGAAAATGTGATATGCCTCTAGTAGTAATGCACCCATTTGTTTCAACTAACCCAACGACATTGTATTCAATTAATTTTTTGCGAGTGATGTGGGGGTTGGATGGATCGGCTAGTTTTTTTTTAAATTTCATATGTACAGTTCTAACAACACAATTAAACTAAAAAAAATCTACCACAACGATGAAACCTAAAACACAAAAAAGTCATTCTCTAAAGTAACATATATATTAAAGAAAAAACTATGAAAAATCAAAATATATTCACAAAAGAAATTGATTTTTCTAGATGATTTGAGAAAAGGAGAAGATGTATTAATGCCAAAGTTAAATAATTAAAAAAAAAACTTTGGCAAAGGTATCTTATGATTAAATTTAATTATTCTCATGCATATATTTCTATGCAACTCACAACTATAACCCATTGTTTAATAATCAAACTGTATCTTGGAATATATCACAAGAATTATAACCGTACCGCACTTACAACTATGCAAATGAAATTTCCAAAGCCAATTTAAATGTAATTTAGGAAAATCTTTGAAGATCTATGTTAAAAAAAAGTGCGTGCACAAAATGTTGTGCGGAGGAAGCGTGTGCACATGAAGTTGGTGTAGGAAGTGTGTATGGAAATGACTTTCGTTGTGAGGAGTGCGGATGCGTAGAACCTAGAATTCAAATAATTCTTATACTTTGACTCGTTGTTTGACATATGGTTAATTGGAGTCTTTCTTATGCTTCTTTATCTGGGAGGGTGAAGTGTCAGTGGAAAACACTCCACTATATTTTTATTTTAATGAGGCTTCAAGCTCCAAGCTCCAAATGGGTAAAAAATAAGTGCTACAAACTCCCATAAGAAGAAAATTTGGATGATTAGCTAATTGGGTTTAGTCATTACTCCAAGCTACTCAAGTATTCAAGTTTTTGCAAATCCCATTTTCCTTTCAAGCTTCACAAAAATCCATTTCGAAGGTAAAATTTACAACTAGATTTTGTAACCTTTGTTATTAGTTAATAGATTCAATCTTTACTTTAACGTTATGCTACTAATCATATATATTATTCATCTTGTTGATTATCTTACAGGGAATCAAATGCTCGATGAAATTATATATTGGTTATGTATATGTCTTAGATTCCCTCGACCCTAATATTTAACTTTTGTAAATATAATCATTCATCAAAGAATTTTGTGGAAAATTAATTGCAAACACATTAGAAGTATGTAAATAAAAAAACAATTAGACATAAGAGAAGGAGTTTAATGGGAAAGTCAGAAGCTTAAACTTTAACTATCATATATTATGTATCATGGAGATCATGTAAACACTCCATAAATTTATATGGTCTAAGTTTCTTTACACAATCAGACACACACTTCAATAAGATGAATCTGCAAATCCATGCACTAATTTCTTGCCACCTGATAGCCTGCCTCCACTGTGCAATCCATGTTGAAGAAGACCCCTGAATGAATTTGAATCTACCTTGCCTTGAATGCATAATCCTCATTGGAAACTCTAATGTGTGTGTGCTGCAATCAATGCATCACTATAGTCACAATAGATAGTCCATCTCTGCGCATCTGTCTTTTCACTGACTTTCTCAATTAGGTCTCCACCGGAACTAACATGCACTATAGTTAACTGCTGTATTTGTTCAGTTGATTAATGAGTTATTATTTGTGAATTAATTCACTCCACTCTCACTAGTGTATCATTCAGTTAGTCTAGATACAACTAGCTCAACTGAGTTTAACTCACTTTAACTGAGTTAAACTAAATACAACTCCATGAACTATTCTTCCAACTCTGTCATAACTTTGTCACTTCAGTTCTAACTAGGTCCTCCATGCATGAACCACCAGTAAACCCTAGGAATTGCGTAATTACTTCAGCCCACTGATTTTCCAAATATGTTCATTGAAATTAAGTGCTCCAAGAGAAGAAGTTGTTGTTTATTGTCGGATTATTATTAAGAGCTAATAATAATCGACATGCATCTATTTTTAGATCAACGATCTATAAATAGACTTCGCCCAATATTCTAAAAATAGAATTTCATCTATTTTTCCAACTTGACCAACCATCCACAAATAGCATCCTTGATTTGAAATATGATCATCATGTAATAAAAATAGATTTAGTTAAAAATAGTTTCATAACCTGTTTTTCAGAGTAATATACTCTTTTCACTAAGCTCATCATCTTGTTGAATCTCAACACTCCCTCTCAACAAGATAGGTATTATCCTTCACCCAGATCCTGCCTCTATGGTATTCTAATTTTCTCCTGATGAGCACCTTCGTCAGAATATCTGCATCCTAATCTTTCGTGGGAATGTATTGAAGCAACATGATCTTCCACTGCACACAATCTCTGATATGATGATACCAGATATCAATATTTTTAGATCTATCTTGAAACACAGGATTAATTGAGAGTTTAATGCAACTCTGATTATCACAATGTATCATTGTAGGATCTAAATGAAAATCAAACAAACCGACTAGGATCTTCCTCATCCATATAGCCTCACATGCAGCTTGACTTGCTGCCATGTATTCTGCTTCCACTGAACTGAGTGCCACGGATCTTTGTTTCCTGCTGTACCAAGAAACTGTTGTAGATCCGATACTGAAAATCCCTCCTGATGTGCTCTTTCTGTCTGTTGGGCTTCTTTCCCAATCTGCATCAGTGAAGCCATGCAAATTCACCTCATCCGTCTGTCTGTACCATAAGCCATACTCAAATGTGTCCCTGAGATATCTTAGGACATGCTTTCCTGCCTTCCAAAAGAGCTTGGTAGGCTTAACCATCGCTTGTGAAAGCTGGTTCACCGCATAGCATATGTTTGGTCTTGTATTAACTAAATACATGAGCGAACCCACCAACTTTCGATAAACAGTGGCATCCACTACCTTTGTCGAAGTCGCATCCTCTTTCCTCCAATTTCCTGGAAGAGGAGTGTCGATAGACTTGCAGCCTTGCATGTGAAACTTCTCTAGCATCTCTCGAGCATACTTGCCTTGAGACACAAACATTTCACCTTCCCGCTTCCATATTTCCAATCCAAGGAAATAATGAAGGAGGCCCAAATCCTTCATCTCGAACTCCTTTTCAAGATCTGCCTTGCATGAGTGTATCAACTACTCATCACTCGTTAGTACTAAATCATCAACATAAAGAACAATGATTAAAAGCTTACCCTCCACCACAATTTGGTACAGGTTTGCATGCGCCTCACTCTTGGTGAATCCAAGTTCAGTGAAATAGTTGTTGATCAGTGTGTACCAAGCACGAGGTGCTTGCTTCATCCCATACAATGCTCTTTTGAGTCTGCACACATGCGACTCGCTGCTGGAGATCTCAAATCCTTCAGGCTACTCAATGTACACCTCTTCCTCAATGATCCCATTAAGGAACGTAGTCTTCACATCTATCTGATGAATGTGCCAACCCATCTGTGTTGAGAGAGCAAGGATGGTCCGTATGGAAGAATACTGTGCGACAAGTGCAAAGTTTTCTTCATAGTCAATCCCCTCAATCTGTGAGAAGCCCCAGGCAACAAATCTTGCCTTATACTTCTCTACACTCCCATCAACAGCTTTCTTTACCTTGTAGATCCATCTTAATCCTACAACTGATTTACCAACCGACCTTGGAACAATCTCCCAAGCATTATTTCTGACAATGGAGTCATACTCCTCCACCATGGCATCTACCCATGTGGGCTCCTGCACTGCTTCTTCGAAAGAATATGGCTCTGTCACGATACACTTGCTCATAAGAGCCATGTATCCAGTATAACATTCAGGTGATTGTCTCTATCTGTGTTGTGATGTAGGAACTCCTACATTCTGTGCCGCATCAACCTTCAGTCTCTCAGTTTCTGTGGTACGCTTTCTGCCTTGTCTGATGTTTAGTTCTGCATGAGTGGACTCCTCCACTCCATGAATCTCCTCCTATGGCTGATCCGCATCTAGAGGCTCATCTTTGGGAACAAGTAGCTCCTCCTCTGCATGCAAGTGTAGCTCCCTCTCAAGCAACAACTTCATGGCTTTCACCTCATTAAATTGTACACCCTGTTGCACCACGTTCATTTGAATGTTTGGAAAATACACACGATAATTATGGGGTGTTTCTGTGTACCCCACAAATATCCCAACTTCTGCAGTCGACTCCAACTTATTCCTGGCATCATTTGTCACATGAATGTAAACAGATGAGCCAAAAATCTTCAAATGAGAAATATCAGGCTTCTTACCAGTAAAAGCTTCTTCAGGTGTACTCATGCCAAGTACTCTATGAGGACAATGGTTTTGCACATAAACTACAGTGTTGCTTGCTTCCATCCACAAGTGCATCGGTAGGCCCTGGTCATGCAGCATAGCTCGTGCAGCACCCACGATCATTCTGTTCTTTCTCTCCGTGACCCCATTCTGTTGTGGGTTATGAGGCGCTATGATTTCTCTTCGAATTCCTTCTTTCCTATAGAATTCTTTGAATTCGCCCGAGAGATATTCACCACCATTATCACTCCGTATAGATTTCACTTGCTTCCCCGACTCCTTCTCCACCAATGCTTTAAACTCACAAAACTTTGAGAATGTTTCACTCTTCTTCTGCATGAAGAAAATCCAGCATCTGCGAGAATAGTCATCAACAAAAATAACATAATACCTGTGTTTTGTTGTTGAAGCAACCGAGAAGGTCCACACACATCTGTGTGAATTCTCTCTAGGGTCACCGAAGCACGATTCTTCTTCTCATGAAAGGTGGTCTTCACAAAATTACCCATAGTACATCGCTTGCACTAATCTGACTACGCAAGAGTACCTTTGGGAAGTATAGTAGAAATCTGCTGCAAAATCTTCAAGGCATCATGGTGAAGATGGCCCAATCTCCTATGCCATAATTTCCCTCATCCCGGCTCACCACTTCCTCTGCTTTGCCCATCATTGTAGCACAGCCATCTACCTCCATCTTGTAAAGATTCTTAATTCTAACCCCTATCTTCTTGGTTCGACCCATTGTTTTATGTCGAAGGAAGGATTTTCCCTCACTGAAAACAACATCATAACCTTTGTCTTCCAGCATTGCGATCAAGACCAAGTTCTTCTTCGGACCTGGAACATGCATAACATTCTTCAACAAGAATGGATTACCGAACTCCCTCTCGAAGGTAATTGTCCCAATTCTTGTCGCACTGTACCAACCATCGTCACCCATCTCTATATGCATCTAGAGGTCCTTCTCCTCCAAGTCACTAAACAACTCCTTGTCTCCCGTCATATGGAAAGACGCACCACTATCAAGATACCGCACCGATCCCATTGCGCTTGAAACCAAGCATGTGATCAAAGTAAAATAAAGTTAAAATTGTGAGGCTAAGGCCTCTCCAACTGCAGCTTCAGCAGCCTGCTTGTTCTTCTTCTTCTCTGGCTAGTTACTGGCGAAGTGCCCATGTTCGTGACAGTGAAAACACTTCACCTTGGACAGATCCTACTTCTTGCCTTTAGCTTCGTATTTTGAAGGAAATTTCTTCCCCTTCCCTTTCCTTGATTTGGCAGCCAAAGCGCAATTTTATTCATCTTCATTCTTCAATGAAGAACCATCCCTAGTACTCCGCCTTATCTCCTCCTGCACAAGATACGACCAAAGTTTCTCATATCCCGATAGTTTCTCCCATCCATTGACAAAGTCTTCGTAGCTATGCCAACTCTTCCGAAGCCCAAGGAGATCCAAGCTCACCAAGTATTCATCATCAACAGTAACCCACACATTTCCCAATTCATCCTTTCAATGGATGAACTTCGTGAGATACTTTGGAATATTGTAGCCCTTCTCCATTTTTATTTTTCTGAGCTTGTCTTTAAGCGCCAACTTCCTCTGGTCGCTTCTGCTTTGGAACAAATCTGTCAAAGCCTTCCACGTTTCAAATGGAGTGGCTTTCCGGTGAAGGCTAGACACAATATGGTCCTTCATACCTTCCAAAAAAATTCTTCTTGTCTTTTCTACCTTCTTTTTCCATGCATCAAGTCCTGCAACATCACCAGAATCTAGCTTAGGAACATCGCTATCGATGAACTCCTTGAGTCCATTATCCTCCAGCACTGCCTCCATTCTGTCCTTCTAGGCTATGTAATTCGAGCTACCATCAAGGGAACACTCCAATCGCAACCCATTGAAATACATTTAAATGTATACTCAGCTTCTGCGCTAAGAATTTTCTGCAACAAATTTGAATTGTCCACCAGCACAAACTCAACAATTCTTCACAATTGCAATCTTCAATAATTAACACTGATACTGATCCAGAATTATGCAGGAATGCAATAGAATACAAAAATAACCATAAACATAGAAATACAGCAGAAATAAGGCTTCATTTCATTAATATCAAATCACAGAAATATTCTTACAAACATGATGGAAATAAAATAGCTAGGGTGCTAGTAACGAATCTCTGAGAAGAGATGTAGCGACTACAGACCTCTGAACAGTGTTACAATGAGGCTCGAGGGCCTATTTATTATGGAGAAACAATGGATAACTCTAAACATCCAAAAACCTAACCCTAGGAGATGAAGCGCCAAAACTATGGGCCCTGTTTGGGTAAATTGGTGTTTCAACTTCCCGGGGACGTGACTTCAGCATACTATCTCCGTTTGGGGCTTCAAAACGGCTCCAGAAGTTTAGGGCCTGAAAAACTGCTAAAAATAGTAAGTTGTGAAAAACTGAAAGAGACAATGGTGGGGCCCCAAGTGGTATAGGTGGGTGGCCACCAATATCCACCTAGATTATTCCTCGCCCCTTAGGAAGCAATGGTCCCCATTACGTTGAGTTCCTCCATGAGATGAGGAAACTTCTATTGAACTTGGTCCCTGGTGAACCACTTGCCTTGGTATAGGAGTTGGCTAGCTTTGACAACCCGATACAGTTGGATCTTCTGTCGGTGAGTGTTCTTGATTTGCATGTCCATGATACAGTCTATGGTGGCCTGTTCCATGTAGTTTGGGTTTAACTCTTTTGGTGTGAGTTCCTCTACAATGTCAAAGGTGTCCGATAGAGGTGGGAATTAGGGACGAAGGTGGTCTACATTGAATACTGGGTGCAGACCAAGGAATGGTGGAATATTGAGCTTGAATACATTGTTCCCTACAGCCTTGGTGATGGTGTACGACCCATATCAGATCGAGAGAATCTTGCGGTGGGGTCCAGTGAGGCGCTCCTTCTGCAAATGTAGCCACACTTTTCGCCCACCTGGAAGTTGTGTGGCACCCAATGTTGATCATGTCATTGCTTGTACTTAGCATTGGCTCTGTCCAATATGTCATGAACCTGTTGGCGGATGTGCTGAATGCGCTCGATGAAGTTGTTTGCTTTGTCAGCTTCATACTGGACATGAGCCAAATCAGCTTGAGTAGCTACAAATGGCATGGCTACGTCAATGGGACATAGTGGCTAGAATCCCAAGCCCACCTGAAAGGGGTTGTGTCTGGTTGAGCTGTGGGTAGCATGGTTATAACTGTGTTATACATAGGGAATGCTCTTGTCCCATGTGCATGGATGCTTTGAATTTTACATGCGCAGAATGTGTACAATCATCATGTTGATGACCTCTGTCTGGCCATCAGTTTGGGGATGGAAAGTTGAGGACTTGGTGAGCTTGGTGTCCAACATTGACTAGAGGCTAGACCAAAATGTGTTGATGAACCTGCTGTCGTGATCTGATATGATAGACTGTGGGATACCAAAGTGCACTCACACTCATTAAAATAAGAGTTTAGTAGTGGCTTCTTCTATGATATTCTTCTTTCAAGGCGCCATAATGGCCATCTTTGAGAATCTGTCGACGACCACGAAAACACAGTCATTTCCATGCTTAGTAGAAGGAAGGCTTGACATGTAGTCCATGGAGATGGATTCCCAAGTTCGACTAGGGGTAGGTAGCGGAGTATAGAGCCCTTGCTTCTTGATGGTCATTTTGGAAATGGTGCAAGCAGTGCAAGATTTGATGTACTTCTCGACATCCTGTCGAAGGTTTGGCCAATAGAAATACTTCTGCAGTACTGCCACTATTTTCTCGACCCCAAAATTTCCAGCGACTCGACTGCAGTGCGCTTCCCATATCATCTTGGCACGCTCGCTTGAAGGAACACAAAGGTGTCCCAGGTGACATAATAGTGCAAATTGGAGGTGAAAATTTGGAACTTGCATTTCCCCCAAGAGTGCCTTGTATGTGTAGCTAAATTCTGGATCGCTCTTGTAGAGAAGCGGACAATCAGAAGTCTCATGCCCACAAGAGTTTAGAACAGTTGTTATGGCCACTATCGATGGTCAGCTGAGGCAGTCTGCAACATTATTGGTGCTACCCTTCTTGTACTTGATGTTCAAATGAAATTGTTGCAGATATGTGGACCACTTCTGATAGCGATCGTTTGGAAACTTCCCTTGTGTCTGTATGAACTACAGGGGTCGATGGTTTGTGTGGATGATTGTCTCCTTCCCCAAAATGTAATGCTTCCATTATCGATAAGCCTGCACAATGGAACACATTTCTTTGTCATAAGTGGGATATTTTCGAACTATGTCGGACAACGTCTCACTGTGATATGCCACTGGATGCCCCAATAGCATAGTCAGAGGCATCTGTCTCGATCTCAAATGGTTGTTGCAAGTTTGGTAATGTGAGCGTTGGGGCAGAATAGAGGTGATGTTTCAATTCTACGAACGCCTTCTGTTGAGATTCCTACCAACAAAATTTTTCTTTTGCTCCTCCCTTGGTGACTTGACTCAAGGGCCAAGTGATATGAGAGAATCCTAACACAAACCTACGGTAGAAATTAGCAAGACCCAGAAAGCTATGAAGCTCTGTTAGGATGGTTAGGGCTGGCCAATCCCGAATGACTTGGATCTTGGCTGGATCCACATGCACCCCCCTTTCATCAATAATATATCCCAGATATTGAACTTGGGTCATGCCAAAAGTACACTTCTCCAAATTGGCACACAACTTATGTTGCTGCAGTGTTTGGAGGACTTCCCAGATGTGGTGGAGGTGCTCTTCCCAAGTTTGGTTGAAGATCAGAATGTCATCCAAGTGTACCACTAAAAATGAGTTGTTGAATGGACACAAGATGTCATCCATCAACCTCATGAAGGTTGCGGGAGAATTTTTCAATCTAAAATACATGACGAGCCATTCGAAAAGGCCCTCCTTGGCTATGAAGGCAATCTTCCACACATTACAGGGTTCGATTGGTACCTGGTGATACCCAGACTTCAAGTCGATCTTGCTGAAATATTTTTCCCCTTTGAGTTGGTCCAGAATGTCATCAATCCATGGGATTGGGTACCTATTCCAGACAGTGATCTTTTTTAGCGCCCGATAATCAATACAGAGTCTCCAAGTCCCATTCTTCTTCTGTACCAACACGATCGGGCTCCCACAAGGTGATGAACTTGGTCGGATGTGACCTTTCTGCAGCAGCTCCTAAATCTGCCTCTTGATTTCATCATTCTCTAGAACAGAGCGCCTATAGATCGGTCCATTGGGTAGCGGCGCACCTTGATTCAGGTCAATGGGGTGCTTGACCTGACAGTGTAGAGGCACCCTTGTGGGTGAGGTGAAGATGTCCCCGTACTCCTCCACAACCTTGTCCATTTGTTGTTTTTGTGCAGAGGAGCCATGTCTGGAGGTCGTGGCCATAGTCTTCTTCTTGCCTTGGGGGCGGATCATTAGAAAAATAAATTTCTTGGTTTTGGAAATGAGATTACTACATTGTTTTGCAGTAACCAAATAGATAGTGGGAGGCGGTGGTACCTCTGGTATCATGTACAATTTATTTCCCAAAGTAACAATAACAGCGCGAGGCCGGGACTCATACACAGCATGTCATTTCCACAAGTATGGTTGGCCTAATAGTACAACAGAAACATCAATAGGAGCAATGTCACCCAATACCTCATCCATGAAGGGCTTGATGCTATAGGGAAGGCGACACTGCTGGCTGATGCGAAGATCCCGTCCTTGGTGAAGCCACCCGATGGTGTATGGTTATGGGTGCATTGTGGTCGGCAAGCCCAACCACTTCACAACAGCTGCTGAAATGAGGTTCTTTTCGCTCCCATTGTCGACAATGAATTATAGTGGGGAACCCTTTACCCACATCTGGGAGTGGAAGAGACGCTCTGCCTCCTCTGGATCTTCTGGTTCCTCCTTCTGTATCTTCGTAGTGGCAACAGTAGCATTTTTCTCCACATCAATAATATGCTTCCCTTTTTCATTCACCTTGTTAGGTTATGATTCAGAGTCGGAGCATGCATCTGATTCAGAAGCCCTCATCTCGGCCACCAGCGACTACCTGGCCCAAAAGTCACTTGTGTTTTGAGTGGAGCTCTTATGAAACTCACACCACTTTCTCGTGTCCTTCTTTGGCTTCGCGGTGTTGTTCTTTGCTTGTGTCTTTCGCAGGTTGTCTTGGGCTGCCATGCCTTGGCTTTTTCCTTTGTTCTGTGGTTTGGGGGCACCTTTCCCTTGCTTTTGATTCGCAGATCCAAAGTCTCTCTTCTTCTATTTGAATTTCTGCTCAATCTTGGCAGCATACCGGTATGTCATACCAAGCAAGGAGATGTCGAGGAACTCCATTTCCTCCTAAATGTATCTATGCAGACAACCGCGATACTTTAGCACCAAATATTTCTCTGAATATTTGATACCCAACTTTGTGTGCAAGGTATGGAACAGATTCATTAGCTTATGCACATCTTGATCCCTTTGTTGCCGCAGTGTGGTCCATTGTATTTACTTGTACTCATAGCTCCCCACGGGATAATATTGTTCCTTGATGGCATCTCGGAAAGAATTCCAAGTGGGTATGGCTGAGAATAGAGAGGGTTTTGTCTCGTCTTTTTTCTCACAGTAGGTTTCCCACCAGTCCTTGACATGGGGGGTAGCTTTGAGGAGTGAAAAAATAATCTTCTCCCGGTCGGAAAATTCATGAACCGAGAAATATCCTTCTAATAGATTCAACCATCTATCTACGACATCTACATCTATTTGACCCTCAAATATGGGAATGTCAAAGTTTACTTGTACCTTAAAGGGAGTCGTGCCTCCATAGTCGCTGCTGGATGTAGATGCACCGCCGGTGGGCAGTCGTTGAAGGATATGGGTAAAGTTATCCATCATCACGTTCCTTTTTTTTCGAGGGCCTCCTCGGGCAGTATTTTGATAGGATCTCCTACTCCCTCATCTTTCTTTTCGTCCCCCATGGACGTCTGTCAGGGTTTGTGAGGCTGATCTTGAAAAGGTTCCACCAGATCGAGCCCTAACTCCTTATACCCTGACCTTGTTGGGGACACGCAAAGAAGGATTGAGAAATGGCAGACCGCTCTAATACCACTGATCTAGATTTATACAGGAAGGCAACAGAATATAGAAATAACCATAAACATAGAAATATAGAGAAAATAAAGCTTCATTTCATTAATATCAAATCACAGAAATATTCTTGCAAACATGATGGAAATAAAATAGCTAGGGTGCTGGTAGCGAATATTTGAGAAGATATGTGGCGGCTACAGACCTCTGAACTGTGTTACAATGAGGCTCTAGGGCCTATTTATTATGGAGAAACAATGGAGAACCCTAAACATCCAAAAACCTAACCCTAGGAGATGACGCGCCAAAACTATGGGCCCCGTTTGGGTAAATTGGTGTTTCAACTTCCCGGGGATGTAACTTCGGCATACTATCTCCATTTGGGGCTTCAAAACGGCTCTGGAAGTTTAGGACCCAAAAAACTGCTAAAAATAGTAAGTTGTGAAAAAACTGAAAGAGACAATGGTGGGGCCCCAAGTGGAATAGGTGGGTGGCCACCAATATCCACCTGGATCAACTCCAATACCATGTAGAAACTATATACATTAAGCATGCATATGTCCTAAATTCCCCTGATCTCACAATATTTAACTTCTTGCAAAATACAAAATCATTCCACTGTTAATCTTTTGCAGAAAATGAATTGCAAACACATGTGAAGCATAAATAAAATCAATTGCACAGAACACGGTTGTTTAACGGGAAATCCTGAAGCTAAAAACCCCAACTATCATATATTATGTATCATGGAGATCATGTAACAATCTCATACAAATCTTATGACATCAAGCTCTCATTACAATACAATCGTCACACACTAACAAGATGAAATTTGCAAATCCATGCACTGACTTCTACCCTCCTGATGGCCTGCCTCCACTGCGCAATCCCTACTGAAGAATAGCTCTGAATGAATTCGAATTACACTTTCCATGACTGCACAATCCTCATTGGCAACTCTAATGTGTGTGTGCTACAATCAATGCATCACTATAGTCACAACAGATAGTCCATCCTGCCCTTTCACCTATCTCTCCACTGGGTCTCTAATGGAATTGACATGCACTGTAGTTAAATGTTGTATTTTTTCAGTTGATTCATGAGTTATTATTTGTGAATTAATTAACTAATTAATTCACTCCACTCTCACTAGTGTATCATTTAGTTAGACTAGATACAACTAGCTCAACTGAGTTTAACTCACTTTAACTGAGTTAAACTGAATACAACTCCACGAACTACTCTTCCAACTCTGTCATAAATTTGCCACTTTAGTTCTAACTGAGTCCTCCATGCATGAACCACCAGTAAACCCTAGGAATTGCGTAATTCCTTCATCCCACTGATTTGTGAAATCTGTTCAATGAAATTAAGTGCTCCAAGAGAATAAGTTGCTGTTTATTGTCGGAATATTATTAAGAGCTAATAATAATCGACATGCATCTATATTTAGATCAATGATCTATAAATAGACTTCGCCCAATATTCTAAAAATATAATTTCATCTATTTTTCCAACTTGACCAACCATCCACAAATAGCATCCTGCATCTACTGAAATATGATCACCATGTCTAAAAATAGACATAGTCTAAAAATAGACTTGCGCCAAAAATAGCCTGCGGGCCCACTTAGTGAAGGCAACTCTTTTCACTAAGCTCATCATCTTCTTGAATCTCAACACTCCCTCTCAACAAGATAGGGATTATCCTTCAACCTGATCCTGCTTCTATGGTATTCGAATTTGCTCCTTATGAGCGCCTTTGTCAGAATATTTGCATCCTGATCTTCCATAGGAATAACTAAAGCAACATGATC